>CAUYUJ010006736.1:435554-527967 GCA_963575745.1 Prorocentrum cordatum | reverse complement strand
GCTGCGAACTGCGCTTCTTTCCACCGCGGAGACCGTGCAGTACGAAGCTGCCAACGAGCCCGCACGGCAGCTGGGCCTTCCTGACGTCGCGCCAGAGCCTTTCACAGCCAGGCAGCAACGACAGAGCCGCATGGGCGGAGGGGAAGAGGAGGACGGCACCCTGCGCGACGAGGTGCCTCTCGGCCCGCCAGTGGAGCAGCCGCACCTGGTGGAGGAGCGAGCGCGGGCAGCCGCAGAGAACCGGATGCCTGCAATCGGCGCTGCAGCGTACCGGGGCCTCCCGCTCACAGGAGCCTTTCAGTCTACGTTTCCAAGCTACCGCCAACGAACTCGCTTCGGGCAGCTAGGTGGCGCTCCTCAGCCTGCCATGGCAGCCAGCCATGCTAGCCTCTTCCAGACGAACGAGGATGGAGCGATTCAGGAAGTCCTCAAGCCCGATGGCTCGCCGGCTTCGGTCGAGGAGATTGCCGCAGATGCGGAGGCTTGGGCGGTAGCGTTTAGCCATGACTTTTTTTGCAACATCTGCTCCAACCACGAGCACGACTGCACCGAGACGTGCGTCAAGTACGTCAAGAAGAAGCTCGAGGCCAAAGAGAGTCTGCGCTCGAACAGAACCCCGTCGTGCCGCTTCTGGTTCTTTCGCATCCAGCAGCTATGTCTAGCAGGCCGCACCAAGCGAGTGCGTCGGCGCGGCAAGCCTTTGGTCCGGACTCCGTTCATCGACTTCTCTGATGACCGCAACAGCGGTGCCGCTGCCAGGTCAAACGCGACCAGCCGTTCAGGAGCTCCAGCAACGACGTCTCTCAAGTGACCAGCCGGTGCAACGTGGATTTCCAGTTCTTGATGTGCGCGCCTGACGAGTCTGCCGAGGCAGCAAAAGTGCTTCAGACTGGTGGTGCTCCTCAGCCTGCCCAGGACGGGCTGCCTGCGGCCGCCCCAGCTCAGCTGGCCAAGCGCAGAAGGCTTACCAAGAAAACGGCCAGAATGAAGAACCCAGAGTCGGCAATCGCATTGCGCTCATCCAAACAACTCGGCGGCCGCAAAAAGTGGCTCTACGGTTGTGGCTCCTTGCATCCGACAGATGCATCTGTCGTGGAGAGCTTCCAAGCTGCTTTCCAGAAGGCTTTCTCAATGGACTTCTACATCACGAAGTACCAGGGAAAGATGATGGAGTCCATGACGCCGCTCTTCCAGTCTATGCTCACCGGCATGCAGCGTCTGGAGCAGCAGGAGAGGGACGAGAAGGAGGAGGAAGCCCGGAAGGTGCTCAGTGAGGGCGGCGCTGATGGCGAGGACCAGACGCTGGCCAAACGGGGCCGGACGCGCGAGGATCTCGCTCGCCGCGCTCGGCGGGTCTGTCTCCGCCTGGCGTCGATGGCGAACCGGTGCTTCTGGCTCTCCACGACGGAGGTGGCCGTGCATATCCTCACAGGCGGCGACTGCCTCCAGTCGCACCACAATGTGCGGCTCTTCACGAGACAACTACAGTGGGCCTGCCAGCAGTGCAAACGCTTGCTAAACCATGAATGTTCGGGCGGGGAGACGCATAATGATCAGGTGCCAATACAAGCAGTCCGCATCCAGATCCCTGACGCCGACAACGAGGAGGAGGACGCAGCAGGTGACGCCAGCGGTGCTCCTCAGCCTCCTGGAGACACTCCTGCTGGTGATGAGCAAGGTGGCGGTGCGGAGTGTGAGGACATGCACGCGTGCACCACCAGCACGAACACGGCCGACGACTACGCCCACAGAGGCCCTCGCCTGCAGACCATGCCGTACTACGTCTACAGGATGTACGTCCGGCGAGTCCTGAAGCCGAGCCGGGTCAAAGCTTCTGGACCGCGATTCTTCGCCTTCGACAGCCACTACGTCTTGGCTCCGCGGTGCATGCAGGAGGTCCACTTGACGCGGAGCTCCGTCCCCACCATCGATGGCTTCCAGTGCCCGACCTGGGCACAGGACCCCGAGCAGAACTCGCTCTTCAAGGCCCTCCTCTTCACGCCTTGGGCGTGCGAGTGTCCCCTCTCTTGTGGCTGCGTTACTCAGTACAGCCATATGCTGAGGAACTGCGACTGCCCCGCCGTGCGCCCATACTCGTTCGAGCGGGCCTGGCGGCTTCGGTGCGCGGAGATCCACGCGTTGGCAGCGCGCGCAGACTCCAGGAGCCGCCTGGCCCGCAAGAGGCTCGTGCTCGCGGACACGACCCTCTTCTCCGAGCTGAAAGAGCCCCGGGCGAACCTCGAGGAGGGCGAGCTGGTGCTCCTCAGCCTAGCGCACTTCGCAAGGTCCCAGCTGGCGCGGCGCATGCCAGCGGAGGCGGCACGGCGCATCCTCGCCTTCAGTGACCACCACTGCCGGTGGCACGAGGAACAGTGCACCCTGGCGGAGTTCTGCGCGCACGTGGCGCGAGACGTGCTGGCGCACGTGGACCTCGCGGCGGAGGCGCGGGTTAAGCCTCGGCCAGCAACGACTGCACACCTCGAGGCGGATGAAGACTCCGCGAGCGATGCCGAAGGGCTCAAGGGGCGAGTCCCGCTGGAGCTCGTTGACGTGGGTGGAGGCGGCGGCAGCGACGTAGAGGAGGACGTGGAGGACGCCGAGATTACCGAGATCTCCCGGTTTCCGCTGCGGGACCACGTCAGAGCAACCGAGCTGGCCCTACAGCAAGACCAACTGCAGCGCTTGGACCAGAAGGGCCGCCTCAGCTACGCCGATAAGCAGTTGAAGAACCTCGACCGAGCGTACAGCGGCATGCTGCAGCCCAGCTTTGCACTGCCAGCCAGCAGCGGCGCGCGGGAACATCAGGGCACGCGGCTGGACGAGACCTTTTCTGACATGCTCGCCCTACAGCGGCAAAGCATTGCGCTCCAAAAGAAGCAAGCGAGCCCGGATGGAGAGATCTTGCCCGATGCTGCGGACGACTGGCTTCCCAGCGGTGCTCCTCAGCCTGCTGCCGAGGACGCCCAACCAGAACTCGTTCCGCAGCTCTTGGCCATGCAGGGCCCGGCGGCTGTTGCGTGGAAGCTCGTCAATGATGCCCACTGCACGGAGGAGCAGATTGACGCGGTGGCGTTGTTTGCGTTGTCTCTGCAGAAACGTTTTGACGGCAGACCAGACAAGACAACGCATCTCCTCCCCGTGGCGTCCGCGACAGGCAACCACAGAGCGATCTGGCTCGGTGGAGGCGGTGTCGGCAAGACGCGCACCCTCTCCAAAGTGGTGGAGCCGATGGCCATCACATACTTCGGCGAGCAGGGGTACCTCGGCAAAGCGCAGTCCAACCACGCCGCACACAGCCTCGGCCCGCGCGGCAGGACCATGCATTCCTCCAATGGCCTGCTCATGTCGGATTCCATGCAGACAGCCAGGCTGCGCCTGACCCCACAGACGCAGAAAAAGCTGGATCGCCTCACAGGCACACTCGGCGTCGACGTGATCGATGAGCTGGGTGCTGTGCCGGGGCCTTTGCTGCATGCAGATGCACTGCGCACGACCTACGGCAGGGCGTTGCGCTACAACCTGGACCCCGCGAAGTACATGCGCCCGCAGGAGACGTGGGGACGCATGCCTGTGAAGATCTTGTGCGGAGACTTCTACCAGTTGCCGCCAGTCCCCGCCACCGCTTCCCTGCTGGCGCCTCACGCGGGCCAATCCTACGAACACCAACAGGGTAGGAAGTTGCTCGCCGACATCGAGTACGTCATCGATTTCGTGCAGATGCAGCGCTTTACAGACCCGTTGCAACTCGAGGTTCTCCACGCCATGAGAACTCCAGGCGGAAAAAAGATCTCTGACGAGAGCTGGCAGGCGATCGTCAAAACAGAGGTCGTTAGCTCTAGCGGTGCTGCTCAGCCTGCTGCCAGCAGCAGCCAAGCCGCTCAGCCACCTCAGTGGGACCCTCGGTTGCGTGCAGCACGAGGCTGGTACGAGTCGGCCTATGAGTGGCGCATCGTCTCTTACGCCATGCATGCACAGGCCAAGCTTGATGCGCACGATGCTGGCCAGCTGCTCTTTTACGTCCCAGCAATCGACAGACCAGCTGCGCGCCTCGCGAAGCCTGATTACGACGAGATGCGCGCGGAGCCCAACATCGGCGCTACCGCAAAAATGCCGGGGCTGCTGCCGCTCTTCGTTGGCATGGAGGTCATCCTGACAGAATCCGTCTTGCCGCCGAAGTATGTCCGTGGCGCGCCAGGCAAAGTGGTAGGCATAGAGCTGCACGCTCTGGAGCCTCCGGTGGAGGGCCGCCCGTCCATTGTCTCGGACGGCGTGGTCGTACTCTACTACATGCCAAAGGCCGTCTATGTCAAGATCGATGACAGCGATGAACTTTTCTTGAAGGCCGCGCCGGTGACAGCTAACAGTGCTTCTCAGCCTGCCGGCCCCGACCTGCGCGGAGTGCTCGCGATCACCCCGCAGGCGCGCCCCTGGAAGTTCAAAGCGAAGACAGGTGGCCCGGCCATCGCGGTGTCCAGGACGCAGTTGACCGTGCTGCCCAAAAAGCAGGGGACTCTGCATGGCGTCCAGGGCAAGACGACGGACCCAGGCTTCATCGTGCACTGGACGTTTCCGCCAGGACTCAAGAAGGAGTCCATTTGGCTTGCCTACTACGTCAGCCTGTCGCGCCCCAGAAGCTTCAACCAACTCTTGAGCCACGGCTTGCCTGACCGGAGCATCATCGAATCCGGCCCCCCGGAACAGATCGCCAAGGCCTTTGCCGAGCTCTTCACGGACAAGATTGCCGCGACGAAGATCGCTTGCGCGAAGGCCCGACAGCAACTGGGATGGCCTGCGCGAGCTTGAGGAGTCATGAGATGCAGGTTGCGTTGTGGCGGTGCTGTTCAGTCTGTCCGTCTGCATTCGCGTGGTGCTTCTCAGCCTGCGTGCGCGTGGTGCTTCTCAGCCTGCGCTCGTGTGCAGCTGTGCGCGGTGAGCCTGCGCGTGTCGCGGACACGTTCTGGATCAGGACGGGGGGGTCCGAGCCCGAGATGGAATGCTAGCGCTCTGCAGTACAAGTGCTTTTCAGCATGCGACATCCTGCGGTGCTTCTCAGCCTGCAGGGTTCGCAGCGTGCGGTTTCGATGCATTCCTTTTCAGTATGCGAGTTCCTGCGGTGAGCTCCGTAGCTCCGTTCCGTAAACATCTTCCAAGAGCCGCTCGCAAGCTTTTGCAGCTGGCGGTCTGCAGACGTAGTCTGTCTCAGCATGCGAGCTCCCGCACGCTTCGCCGGCTTTTGCTGCGCGGACAATTTCTCACACACGTCAGCGCCGTTTGTAGGCGTCAGAAAAACATGTAGACATTCACGAAGGGCTCAGTCTGTATATCGTCACATCATTACATACGCAGTCGTCGAACACATCGGTGTACATTCAGCGCTTTGTCCTTCTAGCTGGGTCGCTTCGTGCTGAGGCTGAGGCTGATGCAGGCTGAGGGAATGCTGCCAGATATGCTCCTACACATGGCTGTTAGGTTGCTTTGCCGGGATAATGAACTTTTATATGGCCGGGGACCCCGGACAGACCCCGGACGGAGCCCCCCCCCAACGAGTTTCGGGCTTCCTCGAGATTTCTGGGCGGTCCCAGAGGCGCCCCAGACGGCCCGAGATACTCCCAAGAGTGGTCCACGAGCGCTCCAAGACAGCCCAAGAGCGCTCCAAGAGACCCCAAGACCGCCCAAGACCGTCCAAGGGGGCCCCGAGACGCCCCAAGAGGCCTCCAAGAGGCTCCCCAAGAGGGCCCCAAGAGGGAAATGTCATTGATTACCTAACAGCGAAGACTGATAGGTTTCTAGTGGTGTCAAAAGAGCTCACAGATCACTCCACAGGGGGGTCCGGGCAGGTGTTGGGGCGTTTCCGGGCGGCATGAGCCGGGCTCGTTTTTCACCAACAGTCACACACTTCGTGCTCTTCGCCTTCCCAGAACTCCATTCCCAGGCCACATTCTGGGGGGCCGGATGCAACAGTCACACACAAAGTGCTCTTCGACATCCCAGAACGCCATTCCCGGGCCACATTCTGGGGGGCCGGATGCAACAGTCACACACTTCGTGCTCTTCGAGTTCCCAGAACGCCATTCCCGGGCCACATTTTGGATGCCCGGAGCCAACTGTAGGCCACTTCGTGCTCTTCTATTTCCCAGAACTCCATTCCCGGGCCACATTTTGAATGCCCGGAGCCAACTGTAGGCCACTTCGTGCTCTTCGAGTTCCCAGAACTCCATTCCCGGGCCACATTTTGAATGCCCGGAGCCAACTGTAGGCCACTTCGTGCTCTTCGAGTTCCCAGAACTCCATTCCCGGGCCACATTTTGAATGCCCGTAGCCAACTGTAGGCAACTTCGTGCTCTTCGACTTCCCAGAACTCCCATTCCTGGGCCACATTTTCAGCAGGGGCAAGAGCACGATGAGGAGGAGGACGAGCAAGACCAGGAGGACGAGGACGAGCAGGAACAGGACGAGGAGCAGGAGGAGCAGGAGAAGAAGGACGAGCAGGAGGAGGAGGAGGACGAGCAGGAGGAGGAGGACGACCAGGAGGAGGAGGACGACCAGGAAGAGGAGGAGGAGGAGGAGGAGGAGGGGAGGGGGAGGAGTACCAGGAGGAGGAGGAGGAGGAGGAGGAGGAGGAGGAGGAGGAGGAGGAGGAAGAGGAGGAGGAGGAGGAGGAGGACGAGGACGAGGAGGAGGAGGAGGAGGAGGGGGGGGAGAGTACCAGGAGGAGGAGAACGAGGACCACCAGGAGGAGGAGGAGGAGGAGGAGGAGGAGGAGGAGGAGGAGGAGGAGAGAACACCAGGAGGAGGAGGACGAGCAAGACGAGGAGGACGAGAACGAGGACGACCAGGAGAGGAGGATGAGGAGGAGGAGGAGGGGAGGGGGAGGACTACCAGGAGGAGGAGGAGGAGGAGGAGGAGGAGGAAGAGGAGGAGGAGGACGAGGAGGAGGAGGAGGAGGAGGACGAGGAGGAGGAGGGGGGGGGAGAGCACCAGGAGGAGGAGAACGAGGACCACCAGGAGGAGGAGGAGGAGGAGGAGGAGGAGGAGGAGGAGGAGGAGGAGGAGAGAGCACCAGGAGGAGGAGGACGAGCAAGACGAGGAGGACGAGAACGAGGACGAGCAGGAGGAGGAGGAGGAGGAGGAGGAGGAGGAGGAGGAGCAGGAGAAAGAGCAGGAGGAGGAGGAGGCAGGCTGAGGCTGAGGCTGTGACTGCGACTGCCGTTGCCACTGCGACTGTCATCGCGAATGCGACTACGACTGCGAGAACAGCAGAATTCTACAACTGGATTCTCATCTGAATCTTAAGGGGAATGCTTCCAGATATGCTCCTACACATCGCTGTTAGGTTGCTTTGCCGGGATAATTTTCAAGGCTTCTGAGGGGCCGTCAAGTGGCCGCTCAGTCCAATCGTTGTGGGGCCTTTGGGGGGTTTCTTGGGGGCCTCCTGGGGGCCTCTTGGGCGCTACTCGGGGGTTTTTAAGGGGCCTCCTGGGGCCTCTTGGGGGCGTCTTGAGCCGTCTTGAGGCGCTTTTGCGCCATTTCGCCCCTTCGGAGGCCGTCTTGGGGGGCTCTCGCGGACGCCTTGGGGCAATCTTGGGGTCTTCTTGAGCTGTCTTGGGGGCCTCTTCGACCGTCTTGGGGGCCTCTTTGGACCGTCTTGGAGTCCTCTTGGGCTGTATTGGGGCCTTCTCGGAGACTTCTTGGGCAGTTCTGGGACGATTTTGGAGGCTGCTTGGGTCGCCCTGGGCCTGTGAGAATCGAAATAAGCGAGAACATAAACCTCTTCAACACCCGATGGGAAATCGATGAGTTTGGCCTGTGGAGGCACTCCTGGGGGTCCTCTTGGGGCCCTTTTGGGGCGTTGTGGGAGTTTTTTTTGGCCCTCTTGGGGCCATCTTGGGCCGTCCTGGGGCCGTCTTTTGCCGTCTTGAGGGCATCTGGAGCCCTCCTGAGGCCTTGTTGGAGCCCCAAGAGGGCCAACAGGCCTGAATCATGGATTTCCCATACGTTTTGGTACGTTTGAGGGCCCCAAGCGGGGGGCCGCCACTTTGGTGCGGCTCTGTGGCGCGACTCCAGGGGGGGCTAGGGGGGGAAGCACAATATTGCAAACAATACGTAACATTATATGCAATGATTAGATACATTGGACGCGTTGCATTACAGCATCCGCGGACCTGCCTCCAGCAACGCGTCGCTTCCGGACGTGGACTCAAGTGGTTGACGCCATTCCGACGACCCCCAGAAAGAGTGAGAGCCTACAGGTATCTTGTCTGATGCATGATTCAATCTTCCAGATGGATGCTAGTCGGGGGCGTTTTTGAAGGCTCTGGGGGGCATTTGGGGAGGGGGTCGTTGAGGCTTCTTGGGGCCTTCAGAGCGCCACGACGGCCTCTGGGACGCGTTCGGGGCCATCTTTGGGGGAAAGATTCGACATGTCATTTCGCGTGGCCCCGTTTCGCCCCTTCTTAGTCAGGCGATCGCAAGCATGGATCAAGGTGACGTGGAGTAGCGACGGGTCCCATTTCCAAGGGAAATAGCGTATTTCCGCCGCCGAGCGAGGCGGCACTGGCCGCATTTTGGGGGAGGGACCTCCCCGATCCATGGATTTGGCGACCGCGCACCAAATCCATGAATCGCTAATCCATGTTTGCGCGCCCCCGACTTGGGCGGCCTCTTTGGGGCAATGTTAGGCCGTCTTACGGGCCGCCGTGGCTGTCTGGGGCCCCCCTTAGGCCGTCTTGGGGCTATTTGGGGGGGCTATGGGCCGTCTTGGGACGATCTTTGGGGCTACCCTGCGCCGTCTCGATGCTCTCTTGGACTGTCTTGGCTCCCTGTAGGTCCCAGGGGCGCGTTGGCAAATTCGTCGCGGCACCCTTCAGTCGGCATTTCGGACCCCAGGGGAGGGAAAAAGGAGGAGGGGGACAGCCAAATGTCCCACACGCCTTTCGCCCCAATCAAGCGGGGGTCGGCAGATTCTAGTGGAAGTGGAGGATCGGCAATCGAGTCTCTCTTTGATCAGCGGGTGCCGGAACGACCCCATCTACAATTTATAATCTTAGTTAGCACCTGCTGAGGCATCGATCGATTGGGTTGCAAGCGGGTTGCATGGCGAAGCCTATGCCGCAGTAGACCACTCACGTTTCAGTTGCCCACAGTTTGCGTTGGCAAAATTGATGGCGCAACCTATGCGATTTGGTTGACCGTGGACTGTCTGGAGCAACCTGTTGCGAAACCCTTGTGGCGCAACCTGTGGGATACGGTAGTTTCATGCGGCAGTGGTGGCGCCAGCGACGCCAGCGAAAGCGTTCAAGGTTGAATTTTGTATCGCCATTGTACCCGGCTGAATACAACCTTGAACGATCGGGGTCGTGATCGATTCAAGGTTGAACGATTGAGGCGGTGTCAAAAACCTTTGCACGCGCCGTCGCCGCACGAACCCGCCGTACCCGCTGAGGCAACGGACGACTTGGTTGCCCGAGGGGTGTGTGTGTGTGTGTGACAAATCAGCTGGCGCAACGTGTGGCAGACCTACCAGTGCAACGGGCGATGTGGTTCTCCGTGGCTTTCTGGCACAGTCTAAGGCGCATCTTGTGGCGTGCTCTGCGCAGCCTTCGGCGCAAGTTACGACACTGATTTTTGAGGGAACGGAAGACCTGGTCGCCCGCGGGGTGTCATCTTACGACAGGAGGCTTGGGAGAGCCCTAAAATGTGACACGCTCATTCGCGTCGTCGTCTTCCTCCCTGCTCCTCTTCCTCCCTGCTCCTATTCCTATCTTGGGGCCTTCTGTGTGCCTCTCGAGGTCCTCTACTAGGAGGCCTCTTGCGAGCGCCCTTTGGGCCTTTGGGAGGCTCCATGGGCGTCCTCGGGGCTCTCATACGCAGTCCGGCGCTTTCGGCGTGCATCATGGGGGGCTCTCTAGGCCGTCTTGGGGGGCACTGAAGGGTGGTCTTGGAGGTCTATTTGGGGTATCCTCTCGAAGGCATCAGGTCTAGGAGGCGTATTGGAGGCCTCTTGGGCCGTCGTCTGTTTTCATGGAGACACCATCAGGAGACGCGAATACCGCTTAAACGTCTAGGGAAAATCGGTGGTGTTGACCTCTCAGAGCCTTCCGTCCTGGAGGTCCTCTAGGAGCCCTCTGAGGCTGTTTGAAGTCCCTTGACCGTCTTGGGACCATCTCGGGCCGTCTTGGGGCCACCTTGGGCTGTCTTGGAGGCCATCGCAGAAGCCAGGGAGGTGTCGTGGCGCCCAGGAAGCGTCAGGAGAGAGGGCGATGCAAGCGCAAATGCGTGACCAGGAGGGGGCTTGAGCTTGAAAGGACTCACAGAAGCTCTACGGGATTGCACTGCGCATTCGGCCACGCCTCAGCGTGCCAGGAGGCACGTTGGTGGACGTTCTCCAGTTGCTGTCACACATTCTCGGCGGCAGAGGTGGGCGCAGGTATGGACAACAAGGCCTGCTCTATGAGGCGTGATGTTTTAGCCGCGCCACTGCCCCCCCAGCCCATCGGAGAGTTACATATTCAGCAAGAGCAGGGGTACGGATAAGCAGCGCTGGTCGCCTACAGGAGGAGGGAAGATAGACAGGATGAGGGCGAAGTGTTGGTAGACGCTCTTCGTCCGCAGGTAGTGACCCTCCTGTACCTTGTGGTGCTCGTGCCTTTCATTTTGCGGCGTTTCAAAGCTGTGGACAAAGGCGCAGGCGAGAAGGACCGCTCCGCCCCAGAGGGAGAGAGGGTGAGAAATGAAGCGAGCTTCGACGGAGGGAGACAGCTTCGAGGTCAGTATAATTACTGAGGAGCAGGGACGGTGCAACTTAAGGAGGTCATGAAGTCATGAAGGTTCATGCCGTCAGTTTTTCATCAGCAGGGTCTGACCCGCGGAGATTCCCAGAGGTCCTCAGGGGCCCCCAGAGGTCCCGAGGCGTTCTGGAAGCCCAAAAAGAGGGAGGCGGGAACTTCAAACATCTTCGAGCGTCGTGGGACAACATTCGGCAGGCTCGGGAGTGGGAGGGAGGGATGAGAGAGAGGGTCATGAGAGGATGCAGAGCTGAGGGTGAAGGTTGGAGGAGGAGGCTGCAGGCAGCATTAAGCTATTGTGATCGTTTTATTATTAATCGTTTTGGCCAACGGCGCGGGCCCTCGTACCCCCCGCTCCCCCCCCCGTGGAATGGAGCTTGGCTGAGCTTGGCTGTTTTCGGCGCCTGTTTCGAGCAGGTGTTGTCTCCCCCCCAGAGGGCGCCCTGATCCAAACAGTCGCACTAAGCAGAGGTCCGGGAGACCCCCCCCCCCTCGCCCCACCCCTTCCGCCCAGTGTCGAAACGCCGACTAAGAAAACGCTCACATTGCGGGCCGTGCCTGCCGCAGGGGGGCGCGGAGATACGTCACCTCGCGCCCTCTCGGCGGGGCGGCCCGAGGGCAGCCCTTCTTCGGGTTCACCCGAAAGGGGGTCCAGCGACAGGGGGGTGGTGACATAGATTTGGTGCAATAGACTTGTGGGGATGCAGTACATTTGGGTCGTGCAATACATGTCTGGGCACAAATGTATTGCTGGACTTTCGCGTGCAATGCATCAAGTTGCAATACAATGCAGCACAATTCTCTGGTGCAATACATTTGCAATCCAATTGTCCAGAATCTATTGCACCACCCCCTTGCAGCTGAAACCCCTTTTGGGGGGGGGGCATGGGGAGCGACGCAGAGCGGAGACTCAACAGAACAGGAGAGCCTGAAGACCGGGTCCACCTTGGGCTGGGTCCACCTTGGGTTGGCCGGGTCCACCTTGGGCTGGCTCTTCGGTGCGACCGAAGGGCGTTCGGAAAGAATGGATGCAAAGGCCGACGGCAGTTGCTGCTCATGTTTGAAGAGGTTTTGTTGTCAGCGCCGCCGCGGGCGTTGTCCATTCGAGACAGAAGAGCGCCTGACCAACAGCGGCAGCTGTCGCTGTTAGACAACATGCGCTTTTGGGATAAACCATAGAACGAACTTGCAACGAGACAAACGGCAACCAGGGCAGGGAAAGGAGCGGGGAGGCAGGTCCAGCCAGCAGCGACGAAATTGCCGTCTGGTAATTTAAACGGATGTTGGCCGGGGGCGGCCGACCGACCCAACAAATTCGACGAATTGTCATCGGTGCACGCTGTGGGAACCCCTAGCTGGTCGTCGGCCGGGGGCGGCCGACCAGCCGGAGAGTTCTACGAGTTGTCAACGACGCAGGCTGCGGGAACCCTTGCGCGTTACGGCGAAAAGTGCCCTGAAGCTGCTATCCCCATTGGTGGGATTGTCAACCTAGTAGCATGCGCTGTGCTACGTTATCGTGCCGATCACTGGCGCAACTCACGCGCGCGCGTGCACCGCTGGATTTCCTACACAATGCACACAAGACGTTAACTCTACAATGCTTACGCTGCTACTCCCTGCCGCGGCACGCCTCGCCGCATCATGGCTGTGCCGCAGGACCACCAGAATTCTGACCTCAGAATTCCAGTGAAAATCCAATGACAAATCAAAGGACCGTGCCCGCCAATAGTGCGGTGCCAGATGTATTTGAGGTCGCGTCGCTCAGCTTCGAGGGTTTGTGTTATTTCCTCCTCCTCCCTCCTCTTGCCTCCTCCTCCCCCTCCTCCCTTCCCGCGCGTAGTGCGACACGCTGGCGTCCACCCAGCAATGTTGCGACCAGGTGATGATTTTTACGTCGGGTTGCTCATTCGCTCTGATTGCCTCTCCTGTCTCTCCGCCTCCTCCTCTTTTCTTCCTCCTCCCCTCCCCGCCCCTCTGGCCACCTAGCTGCGGCCCGATGTTGGCCCGTTCTCCCTCTTTTTGGGAGGGGTGTTGACCCTGTAGGGTAATCCACAGGTGCCGCCGCAGCTGTTCTGCTTGCCCGGCGAAAGGTTCCTTAAGACCGGCGTTTGTCCTCTGGGACGTGCGAGTTTGCCCTGCGGCTCACGGCGCTTAGGCACGGAATCTGGCATCCGTGTCTCGGCCGCGTGAGCAGGAGCCGGCTACGCCCGTTCTAGTTGATCTGCACTGGCCAAGGTCTCGCGTTGTTGGCTCGCCTACTGCAGGTTGGCCTGCAGGTGGTTCCAAGCTTGCCCAGTGCCTAGTGCATGTGGTCGGGTTCCAGTGGTATGCTTGCGGGGGTGGGGAAACACCTGTTGTTGGGAATCATGCTCATCACTTCCCTAACCAGTGCGGGCGTCCACAATTTGTGCCAGGCCCAGTTTGGAACTAATATCGATGATTTTCAGGATGTGTGTGAACCCGGCATGTACTAATCCCGTTCAGCCCCGCCGATAGCACGCATGTGTTAATCCTGTCAGCCCCGCCGATAGCAAGCAGCCCGTGTCGGCCCTCATTGCGGCGCATGTGTCGTATTGAAGGACGGCTTTGGAAAAACACAGGTTGGCGCTAACACGCCTTCTAAGGATCATCGACGATGTCGGCGTATATACCGCCCAGGCTGGGCAAGGGAAGCGTATGCGCTGACCTTGGGCCCACGGTTCGCTTAGCACCACAAGTGCTGGGTGCTGGGGTACAGTTGAGCGACGCAGAAAATGGGAGTCAATTGCGCCGAAATTCGCGCGTTAGCTGCCTGCGTAAGGTCGCGCGCGTACGCGCCTTCGTTTCTATTGTGGCGTGCTGCGCTGGCGGCCCGCGTAAGCCACTGTGTGAGGTCGCTCTGTCATGTCGAGACCCGTTTATTTTCGTCGCACATTTGTCTTTGTCATGCGAGTGCCAGATGAGAGAGACGACATCGATACCGATGTCCTTCCGCAGTGTTTGCTTCTTTGGGCGTCCTGGGGGAGGGCACCGATCTACTGTAGGCTCGCGTCGTGTCGACGCGGCGGCGACCCCAGCGCGGGCGTTCAAGGTGAACGCCGCCAGCAGCCGTGAATCGGCCAATATGGAACCATCTGACGATCGAAAAGCCGCCGATCGTTCAAGGCTGAACGACACCACGCGATATCAGAACCAATCCCAGGGTCGCCACTGCACGAACCCGTAGTAGTTTTTGCCTCTCTTGGCCTCTGGGGGGGGAGGGCTCGCTGCCGCTCACCTCGGCCTGGTCAGAGCGCACGCCGGGAGAGGTCCAGCAGCTTGGCACGGCAACCCAAGGGAGCCTGCCTGGAAAAACCCGTCCTCAGGGAGGCGCCCTTTCTGCAGGAAGAGTCCTCCAGAGAGCATCTCTGGGCCAGAGCCAGGACCGGCGCCGAGGCCAAGACCTCGGCGCCGGTCCTGGCGCCGAGGTCTTGGCCTCGGCGCCAGGGAAAAACAAAAAACAACAAAAAACAACCCTGGCCGGGGCCTGGGCCGAGGCCGAGGCCGGGGCCGGCGACCAGGGCCGAGGCCAGCGAAAACGCGTGGGCCGCGTCCAAGATTGACTTGCGCCACCCAGCGCCCGAGCCCGAGCCCGAGTTCCAGGCACTTTCTCTCAACAAGAATCAAGCAGTGGCGAAGCGTCCTGGCGTGCCTATAGGCCTGCCAAACAATGGTCTAAGAACCTTTTTGTGGTTTTCACGTAATGGTCTTAGAACATTTCTGGCTGGGACGGACTTGCACCACATCGGGTTTATATTATGTGGACATTTTTTTGTTCTCAGAGCTTATTGGGGTTCTGAGAAAATTCCGTGGTAGGCCTCTATAGGAATGCCCGGGACGGTCGGCCCCTGCTAAAACAAATAGAACACGACGGCTGTTTTTAGGCCATTTTCGGTCTCTGGGGCCTTCGCCGGTCCCCAGAGTTCAAAGAACAATTCGGGATGAAAGCACGACCCTGGGGAAAGGGTCGGGACTTCAGGGGATGCGGAGTGAGAAAGTCAAGGCATACATGTTTGGGGCCCGAGCCTGAGCTTGGAGCTTCGGCTGGGGCCGGGGCCGCGGGGTTTGTCCCTTCGCATGAGTGAGGGTCTTCCTGGAAAATTGCTTTTCAGTGCATCGTTTCCCCTGACGGGCGTTCCCTGGTTTGGAGCCGCTCTTCAGAGAAGGGAGAGTTCGGCCCAGGGAGGGTGTTTGTTGGGGTGGGGTCAGGAATAGATTGTCTGGGGAAGCGTTTCCCCAGGAAGGTCAGGACATTCCTTTGGAATGTTTCCCAGAAAGATATTCCTCAGGAATGGCTCCCCTGAGGCAGCGAGGGGGTTGGCAAATCAGGAAGACGAGGGAGGGACGACGCTGAAGGAGGTGGCGCGGAGGGAGGATGCGAGGGTGGGGTGGAAGGGGAAGATTAGGATTAGGAGGCGGATGGAGGAGGAGCACGAGGAGGGGGGAATGGATGCATGGATAGCAGGCCGGGAAACAACAATGTGGGATGAGGAGTAGGACCAGTTCAAGCCAAGGACATGGGCGATGTTGCAACACAGCCTCCTGTCCCCCCTTCCGTCAGAAGTCCCTGCCCTGAAGGCATTGCGTCCCACAACTGGAGACACGCCCTTGAAAGATGATGCACAATGGGCCCGCTCTTCGAGCGGGAGCCCCGTTTTGAAATGGTATTGCCCTCAACTTGTCGAGCAAAAAGACATGCGATGATGTATGGCCAAACGTTTCAAGGATTCTCTCCATTGATGGCCTTGGAGCTCTCTTGCTCAGTGCAAATGTTGCGCAAGTTGTTCGCACCTGGTCATACAATCTACGAGGACATGATATAATCCCATGATGAACACGATACGACATCAGTCAGAGTACGCTGCACAGGTGTTGCACTTTGCAGCGAGGGCGACATGTTTACAACGACCCGTCCTCGTGTGGCTGTTAGACCTCGCTACGTGTATTTGTGGGAAGCTTTGTCTTTCGATATTGTGCGCAGCGCTGAGGCGAGGACAACAGTTTGAAGTCACCCGCCCTTCATCTACGCGCCGTGGACCACTGCTCGCGGCGCCAAGGTGAGAAGCATAGTTTGAAAGCTAGGCGTCTTTCATCCCTGAAGTCGATGTCGCCATGCACGCCAGGGCCATGCTCTTTGGTGAAGGCTCGGGCAACACGCCCGGCCCGCGTTGATTGCGAAGAAGAGGGATCAACGAGAATAACCATGAGGAGGGAATTGTTTCGGAAGAGCAGCAGGAACATAAAATTGAGAGGAGGAGTCTGGTGAAGGAGGAGCAGGACGAGGAAGGAATCTAATACGTATGAGGGGAAAGGACGGAGAGAGGACGAGGGAGTGGGAGGCACAGGAATGGAGGGAGGAGGTGGATAAGGGTTTGTTTGACGAAGGCGAGGCGCACGAGATGGAGGATGGATGGAGGGACGGTGGAGTAGTATGCGGAGGAAGAGGATGATTAAGAGTCGAAGAGGGCTGAATGGAGTAGGAAACAGGTGGACCCACACAGTGGACGGGAGGAGGAGTGTGAGGTCGTGGAGGGAGTGATGCGGATCGAGTGCAACGAAGTAAGGGAGTTGTTTGGGGGCGGGGTCCAGGCTGGGCTAGCGCTGCCTCGCTTTATTTTCCCCAGCCCCTTGCCGTGCCCGATGTCCACGATCTGTTCTGATGCAGGCATTCTGTCCCTGCCTCCTCCCTCCCAGCCCCCGCCCCCAATTTAAATGGCTAGATAACCACATGGCTGGGTGCTGATAGGATGGTGATGCTAATCATTGTGATGATGGTACGGGTGAGAATGGTGTCTGCGTAGTGATTGTGGTGTTGGCGTTGACGAAGATGCCCATGTTGACGCTGATGATGATGGTGGTGGTGGTGATGATGATACTGATGCTGTCGATGATGATGATGTTGCTAATGATGATGATGATGATGATGATGAGGATGAGGATGAGGATGAGGATGAGGATGAGGATGATGATGTTGATGATGATGCTGATGATGATAGTGATAACGATGCTGACGAGGATACTGATGCTGATGATGATGATGGTGACGATGCCGATGACTACGATAATGATGTTGTTGTTGCTGGTGGTGGTTGTGGTGGTGATGACGGCGACGACGATGCTCGTGCAATGGTAGCAATTGGGGCGGAGGGGATGTAGGGTGGGGTGTGCAGAGAGAGAGGGAGAGAGTGACAGTGATGGATGGGATGAAGGGGTGAGGGAAGAGATGGGGCAAGATGATGGTGGAACAGGAGGAAGAGGTTGAGATGGGAAAGGCGAAAGAACGAGCAGGATGGTTGGAGGAGGCTGGAGAAGAAGGGGAGAGGAGGCGAAGGAGGAGCAGAAGGCGGGAGCAGGATAACGAGGACGACGATGCCCTACCCCAGCAGCCCCAGGAGGGGAGCGTGGTCGCCAGGGCGCGGAGCCAGAACAGCTACGACGTCCGGCTGCAGGTGGTCGGCAGATCGCTGAAGGAGCTGGCATGTGGACGCATTTGCAGCTGTCGCGGGGCCTGTTCCTCCCTCCTCTCCCTCTACTTCGGTTCCAGAAGGAGTCGGATTGAAATATGATGGCTCTGGGATCTTCTCCATTCCAATAAGGGTCCAATTCGATTCCAACAGACATCTATTTGGAATCAGCTGGATCTGTGATCTTCTCTTTTCCAATTCGATCCGAATTGAATTACAATAGGAAGCAGCTGGACCTGGGATGTGCCAAACTCCATTGACATTCAAATTCAATTCAACTAGGAATCAGCTGGATCTGGGATCCGTTTTATTTCAAGTAGATTCTGATAGGAATGCAGCTAGAAATTGCTGGGCCTGGGAACTACTGAATTCCAATTAGGTCCCAGGTAGATCCCGATAGGAATCCAGTATGAATCAACTGGATCTGGGACCTGGGATCTGCTCAATTTCAAGCTCAATTCTATTAGGTTCCAATAGAGACCAAGTTGTAATCCGCTGAATCTGAGATCCGTTCCACCCCAAGTAGTTTTCAGTTGTATTCCAATACGAAGCTAATTGTCATCAGCTGGATCTGGAATCTGCCTCTCTCTCTCTCGCTCTCTCTATCTGTCTCTCTCGCTCTCTCTCTCTTTCGCTCTCCTTCCCTCTCTCTCTCTCAGACACTCAACACCCCCCCCGCTGAAAATACAAGTTTTGCCATGTCAAGGGCGCGCATGCCTTGTGTTTCCATTCGGATTTTTTGAATACGGGTTTTTGGGGTTTCACTCCCTCCAGCGAAAATCAAACCCAGGAGCCCTCCCAGGAGCTCGGGTCCCCAGAATCTCACAAATCCCCAACATCCACATGAAGATTACTTCCTCAATTTTAATCGTAGAAAGCCGGAACATCCCTGTGAAATCAAACGGTGTGCGATGTCAGGGGTTCGTGAACCTTGTGTTTTCATTTGGATGTTCGGCATTTCTGGGATGAGAAGTGAGGAAGCCATGTGCTGTCATTTTGATATGTTTGATTTTTGGGGTTCTGGGGATCCAAGCTCATGTTTGATTTGCGTTGGAGGGAGGACAATCCCAACAATCAAACAAGTCCAATTACTCACCCCAGACATTCCAATCATCCAAATGACAACACAGGTTTTCCGCACACCTACCATCGCAAATATTGTGTTTCACATGGACGTTTGGGATATCTGGCATGAGAGGTAATGAGGCCATGTTTTCTAATTTGGATAGTTTGAATTATTGGGATTCTGGGGATCGGGTTCATTGGTTAATTTTCTTTGGTTCCATTTTCTTTGGAGGGAGGGAAATCCCCCAAATCCGAAGCATCCAAATGACAACACATGTGTTCCTCCCTCCTCATCCCAGAAATCCCAAACATCAAAATGAAAGCACACGGTTTCCGCAGCCTGAAATGGCAAACCTGTGTTTTCACAGGCATCGTGTGGGCGGAACGCTGCGCGCCTGCGGCCGAGCCTCGACTCGTCCGCGGCCGCGCCGAGGGCAGTGCGAGAGAGAGAGAGAGAGAGAGCGATAGAGAGAGAGAGAGAGAGAACGAGAACGAGAGAGAGAGAGATACGGATAGAGAGAGAGAGAGAGAGTGAGAGAGAGACGCAGAGACAGGGAGAGAAAGAGACAAAGCCATATCTAACAGAGAGAGGGAGAGAAAGAGAGAAAAGACAAGGACGAGGAGGAGGAGGAAAGGAACAGCACCACCGTCGTAAGTGAATCTTGGTAACTGTTGGTGCTGGGGGGGCTGCACATAATACTAAATATATTACACATATATACAATTATTTTGAACCTCATTGAAGATTCTAGCCCGCTTGTGGCCGGTTCGGAACCCCAGCTGGCAAACATATCGTCTAGGGCGCGCTTGGAGCCTGGACGCACAGATCAGAGTGGCAGCGGTGAGCTCGCAATGAGCTGCCACATCCAATGCTCCGCCGTCACGGCCCTGGCTTGACGGCTCAGTCCAAGATGCCGTCTGCCTCGCGGCAGTCGGTCCACTCGGCCCCGCCACGTCGGGGGCCTCTTCCCTAGTCACCCCCATCGCGACAACATCGAGACGGATGGCCTTTCCTCGACGCGAGCCTCGACGGTCTCCAGACACCCCGGCTGTCAAAAGACGACTCAGAGTGCATGGTTTGCCCCGGAGAAGAGGCCGAGATCACGCAGAAGTTCAATGCCCTCGCGGTGTGGATTACCTAGGCGGTATCCCGTGTATGCGCTCGCAGCAGGGCTCGCAGGAACAGGAGGAGGGAGGAGGGAGGAAGTGCAGGAGGACGGAGGAGACGGAAGAGGGAGGAGGGGGAGGAGGGGGAGGAACAGGACCAGTGTAAACCCAAGACTCATCAGTGCCCCGTTGGAAGACAGCCGTTTGAACATCCGCAATTGCGCCAGAACGCCATCTTTGGGACATCAAACCCGCGAATCGTCTCTTCATTTGCGTCTTGACTATCCTGAATCGTGCCAGGACACCACTCATGGGACTTCAGCACCGCGAATCAACGTGATTGCTGCGCCATGACTTTCCGACATCGTGCCAAAACACAACGTCTGGGACGTGAGCCATGATAATATTTCAAATGTTAAAAACTTTTCAGACGAAGGTGCGCGGCCCTGAGGCGAGAGCAACATGTTGAAAATGAACCGCCCTCCATTCGTGAAGCTCCTGCAATTTGTCCACGAATATGTGCGGCGCTCATGCGAGAGCCATATTTTGACAGCGGACCGCTTTCTACACGTGAAATCTTTCAAATTCAAAGCTCCAGGATAAGGAGCTATGAGGAAGTCTCAAGCGGAACAACCGACCCGCCTTTTCAGCCGGCTTCGGTGTGCGACAGGGAGTAGTTCTCTATAAGGAGAAGGGGTGGAGAAACATGCGCAGGAGGAGGAGGGATGAGGCTGAAGGAGGATCACTGACCGAATTGCCAGTTCTGCGTGGGTTGCACCCCAACTCGGAGCCTGTTTGTAGGGGTTGCAGGCGAGGGCTCGCCCTGGCTAGTAGCCCCACAAGAATGAATTGGCTGCCCGGGTTTAGGTGTAGCACGCGGGGAGGGCTGCAAATGCATGCCAACGAATTCCAACGCATGCCAACGCATGCCAACGCATGCCAATGCATGCCAATGAATGCCAATGCATGCCAATGCATGCCAATGCATGCCAATGCATGCCAATGCATGTCAGCGCATGCCTGTGCATGCCTGTGCATGCCAACGCATGCCAACGCATGTCAATGCATGCCAACGCATGCCAACGCATGCCAATGCATGCCAATGCATGCCAATGCATGCCAACGCATGCCACCGCATGCCAATGCATGGCAATGCATGCCAACGCACGCCAGTGCATGCCAATGCATGCCAATGCATGCCAACGCATGGAATGCCAACGCGTGCCATAGCACGCGAACGCATGCCAACGCACGCCAGTGCATGCCAATGCATGCCAACGCATGACAACACATGCCACTACATGCCAAAACATGTCAATGCATGTCAATGCACGTTAACGCATGCCAGCGCATGCCAATGTATGTTAACGCATGCAAATACATGCCACATGCCAATTTGTGCCAGCGCCTGTCAATGCATGCCAGCGCATGTCAACGCATGCCACTGCATGCCAACGCATGCCAGTGCATGCCAATGCATGCCAATGCATGCCAACGCATGCCATCGCATGCCACTGCATGGCAATGCATGCCATTACATGCCAACGCATGCCAATGCTTGCCAATGCATGCCAATGCATGCCGACGCATGCCAAGGTGAGGGTAGCGCGTGCGGAGAAAAAAACTGACTACCCGGGTTAGGGGTTAGGGGTAGCACACGGGGAGGGCTGCCTTGTTAGGATTAGCATTTGGAGCTTGAAGATGAGGGGTCAACACATGAAGGGCCAAGGCCCCTGTATGAGGGGGTCAACGCATGAGGGGCCAGCCAAGGCCCTAGCATGAGGGTCAGGGCATCAGAGGCCGAAGCCCCGGCAGGAGGGGTCAACGCATGCAGGGCCAATGCCCCTGCATGAGGGGGTCAACGCATGAGGGGCCAGCCAAGGCCCCATGGGTCAGGGCGTGAGGGGTCGAAGCCCCGGCATGACTGGGTCAAAGCATGAAGGACCAATGCCCCAGCATGAGGGGGTCAACGCATGAGGGGCCAGCCAATGCGCCAGCATGAGTGGGTCAGCGCGCGAGGGGTCGAAGCCCCGGCATGACTGGGTCAACGCATGAAGAGCGAATGCCCCAGCATGCGGGGATCAACGCATGAGGGGCCGGGTAAGGCCCCAGCGTGAGGGGTCAGGGCAGAAGGGGCCGAAGCCCCGGCATGAAGGATCAACGCATGAAAGGCCGATGCCCCAGCATGAGGCGGTCAACGCATGAGGGGTCAGCCAATGCGCCAGCATGAGGGGTTCAGGGCATGAGGGGCCGAAGCCACGAGCACGAGGGGTCAACGCATGAAGGGCATGTGCCCCAGCATGAGGAGGTCAACGCATGACAAGGCCCCAGCATGAGGGGTCAGGGCATGAGGTGCCGCAGCCCTGGCATGAGGGGTCAGCGCATGGAGGGCCAATGCCCCAGCATGAAGGGGTCAGCGCATGAGGGGCCAGCCAAGGCCCCAGCATGAGGGGTTCAGGGCACGAGGGGCCGAAGCCCCGAGCATGCGGGGTCAACGCATGAAGGGCCAATGCCCCAGCATGAGGAGGTGAACGCATGAGGGGCCAGCCAAGGCCCCAGCATGCGGGGTCAGGGTATGAGGGGCCGAAGCCCCGACGCATGAAGGGGTACCGCCCCGGCATGTTGGGGTCAGTTCATGAGGGGCCAGCCAAGGCCCCGGCAGAAAGGGTCGACGCGTGAGGGACCAAGGCCCCAGCATGGTGTGTCGACGCATGAAAGGCAAACCCCAATATGCGGGGTCAGAGCATGAGGCAACGAAGCCCCGGCATGAGGGGTCAACGCATGAACGCAGTGCCTGGTATTGGCAAGAGCGGCTACACCCCCATACAGCCGTTTCAGGGCGATGCCCTGTGGAGGTAATACACATCGTGCGACTGCCAAATCCTATCCTGATTCATAAGGCAGGTATGGAGGAGCCGGGAAACGATATCCAGCTTCTTTTTATGTTGAGTAAGCAATTGTTTGCTCGACATGGCGATTTTCACGCGGGGTTGGGAGGACCCCTATTTGAAACCGGATTGCCCGTGTCGCCCCGGCGGCGTAACTCCAGAGTGCTCGGGCGAGGTGCTCTTCGGAGATCGGCGGCCTCCTTGCAGGCGCCCCGCGCGTCCTCACCCGACTACCCAACAGGAGCCTTGCGCACCATTTGCGCGGGGTGAAGAGGAAGGAGGAGGGAGGAGGGAGAAAGAGGGGAGAGGAGGAGGGAGGAGGAGGAGGCAGGGAGGAGGAAGGAAGAAGAGGGAGGATGATGGAGGAGGAAGGAGGAGGA
Source organism: Prorocentrum cordatum (assembly GCA_963575745.1). Lineage (NCBI taxonomy): Eukaryota > Dinophyceae > Prorocentrales > Prorocentraceae > Prorocentrum > Prorocentrum cordatum. Next base: position 505,261 of record CAUYUJ010006736.1, on the reverse strand, counting down.
GGAGGATTTTTGGATTGCGCTGCTGATGAAGCGCATGGCCTGTCAGCTAATGGCGGCGCTGCAGCTAGCAGAGGCAGTCAGCACAGTCAACTCGTGTGGCTGTACCAAGAGGCGAAGCTCGCAAACTCTGCACGGGCACCTGAAGTCAAGTCAGACAGTAACTTCCTCCAACCAACTTGCCTAACCCCATGAATCCCACCCAGTCCCGTAGTATTAACTACGCGCACAACTGGGTGCGAGGCAGCAATGTGGACGCAGAGCGTCTGGTACTAGGCGGCAAAGGATTGAAACTTTCAACCGTGGCCAGGAAGTGGCGGCGGCCAGGGTGGGCAATCCTGCGCGTTTGCTCTCGACGTAACCCTGGCAGCACCAGGACATCACGCTTCACAGAGATGTACTCGCTGACTTAACCCCTCCTCAATACTACCAGCCACTCCCACTCCCATCCTTATCTGCAAGACAACAGAAAGAAAGGCTGGCGGCAGGCGGGGGCTGCGGCGTGCAGCCGCATGAGCGCCTGGCCGGCGACGCGCGGACCGACGGACGCTCGGGGGTTCGGTGCCGCACGCAACGGGCGTGTGGTTAGCGACGGACTACGCTCACCGAGCCCCCTGCCGCTGCCCCCCACGGGCCAGGGCTGAAGCTTGACAGTCAGGCGGTGGCAGAAACGCGAGGGGGCGCGCCTCTGTCCAGGTTGACGGCGGAGAGAGAGCAGGCGAGCGGGTGGCAAGCAGGCGGCGGCGGAAAGAAGCAAGAGAGGCAGGCACATGCCTCTCTGAACTCAGCACGTCCGCCCAACCTGACATACCCAACCCCCTCCCGAATACATGTTGCGATCTCCTCGACCGCTGTCAGCTCTCAAAACAGCTGCACTCTACGACTTTACTTCGGCGAGCGCCGCTGTGGGGCGGGGGCTTCGCGAGTTCCTTTCGGAGCGCCCACTACGGCCCCCTCCCCTCACGGTTCGACCCTCGGTTCGGCCGACCACGCTGACGCTCGAGCTGGCGACAGTTGCGCACGTCAACTGCTTTCAGTGAAACCTGTTACGCACTGTCTGAAATTTATTCCCAGAGAGAGAGTGGGCAAGAGGGCGGGACAGCACGTGCAGGCAGGCGTGCACACGAGAGAGCAAGAGAGGCGGGCTGCCGCTCTCTCTGACTGTTGCTACACTGCCTCGCTGCTAAAACCTCCGCTGCCCGACCTACCAAACCCAACCCACTCCCGACTACACGACGCGGTCTCCACGACCGCTGTGGCTTCTCAAAGCCGCTGCACTCAACGACTTAACTTCGGCGAGAGCCGCTGTGGGTCGGGGGCTTCGCGAGTTCCTTTCGGAGCGCCCACTGTGGCCCCATTCCCTCGCGGATCGACCCTCGGTCGGCCGACAAGGCTGACGCTCGAGCTGGCAACAGTTGCACGATGCGACTGCTGTCAGTCAAACTTGATGCGCCTTATCTGAAAAATCTGATCTCAGAGGGAGAGAGGGCAAAAGGGCGGGGCGGCGCTTGCAGGCAGTCCGAAGCCATGAAAGAGCAAAAGAGGCGGGCTGCCGCTCTCTCCGCTTGCTGTTACCCTGCCCCGCTGCTAACACCACTAACATTCACCCAGCGTTCCCTCCATGCTACAACAATCACCTGAGACTGCTGCAATCGGATACTCCTGGAAACTGAAGGTGGCCGACAGACACACATCCATAGTCCAAGAGAGGCGATCTGCAGCAAAACTGATCCACACGAAAGTTAGGCCTACTGTGGCGCAACTCTGGAGGTCAGACGGCTAAGGGATGCAAGCTCATTCAGCGGACGTGATTCCAGCTCAGCTCGAAACTGGCGGATGAGCTGGGGGTTATCTGTACACCACCACGGGGCTAGCCAAACGAGGAGGGCACGCATTAACCATAGCACCAGCCGCAAGGCAAGGTCTTCGCAAAGCTCGGAACACTGGCAACATAGGCGGAGAGATCAGAGCACGGCCGCGCAAGTACCCCACTGTCGGCCTGCTAGCCTGTCACAACCCCAAGACGGTGGTCCACCCAAGTGCCGTGTGCGTGGCGCGGGTGTCCGTGAGCTTCTAGTAAGGTGAGATAAAAGAGGTAACGCAAGGCTCGAAAGACGAAACAGTTGTGAGAGCAAGGCCAGGGCTGACAAAGTGCCTGACTGAGAAAGCAATCCCTTACCCATCCACCACCTACACCTGAGGCCCTCCACCCAACATCCTATTTACTCGTGCGCATTATCAAACAGCCCTACCCCGAAACCGGGTTGGAAAGTCCATGGGGCTATTCGCTGAGCGAGTCGAATCCGACGTCGCTCTCTAGCTTGCGCACGCTTGGCAGCAATTAGGGTACGCAATTCTGGCGTGAGCTCAACGGGCTGTGGGGGCGGCGGGGGACACGGGGATTGGGAAACGGGTACAGGGGGCGGAGCAAGCGAGCCAGGTGGTGGCAACTCAATGCCATCCAGGAAAGCAAGCACATCTGCATATTCCTGTTCCTCTGAGGCCTCGATCGGGCCGGGGTCCCGCGGCTCCGCAGTGGGATCATACACAACGCCTGCATCTGCAAACTCGGTGGCTGGCGATTCGGGGGGGAGGAACCTGTGGCGCTCTGGGTCGGCACGCACCTTCCGGGACCGAGAATCGACAAAATCGGGCGCCCAAGACTCGTCAGTACCGAGATATGGGTCCCATGCTACATAAAAGGCTGACAGAGACCCACGAAACTCCTCCTCCTCATCCCTCATGTCCTCTGGCAGTGTATCGTCGTCACACGTCACACACATGGTTGATCGCGTCTGTGATACCGTCGGCCAATACTCGACATAGAGCGGGAGGGTATGTGTTCTTCTTGGCAGTACGCCACTCGTCTCGGGCCCGATCGAACCCCATGAGTACCTCGTGGGCCCCCCGTCCGTGATAACATCTTCCACGACCTGGGGTCTCCAGCAGCCCGCCAGAAAGGGTTTCCATCCGCAGCGCCAGAATACGGGTGGGAGCTCGAGCAACCTGGCCGTGTTCGCATTGGTCGCAGTCTGTCACGGTCGCGGCTGGGGAGGCCATGATGGCCCGTAGGGGGGGGGCAAAAGAAAGAACTTACAGTTGCTTGTCTCCAGTCGGCTGGCATGGGATGCTCCATCCAGCAGCAAGTGCCCACAATCAAATGTTCGGCGAAAAGCTCAATCATGGCTCCAAGGAGCTCATTGCCCACACGTAACTGTTCCATCTGGCGCGGCGTAACCGATAGCAGGCCCCAGAAATCGTCGTGGGAACGTAGTGGTGGGGGGCCCTTGTCAAGGGCCCAGCGCATGGCAGCCCATGTTTCGCACGGGGGCCCACCTCCTGACAGCACAACACGTTTGGCCCGAATGTGTTCCTTCCAAATGTCTAGGGATTCACGACGCATCATATCGCCAAGAGCGGGATCAATAGCGATATCGATCGAAAGTACATATACGGCGAAATCGGTATGGCACTCCTCCATTTCTAAGCAAGCCTGAATATCCCCAGGACGGCGTCTCCCACAGTATAGGTTTAGTATGTAGTACTCTGACCGTCGGATCGCTGGCGGCAGAACCTGAGCAGCTGCATGTGTATACTGCTCGGTCAGAAACATACGCGTCGGGTACCGCTCCGTCTGTACTGGCGGGTACTGGGCGGGTGGGGGAGCGCCTAGGAGTGGGACAGGGGAAGGTGGCATGAGTGCCGCGCAGGCGGCAGGTGTGAGGTAGGGGTCCGATTCAAGTAAAACCTGGCGGGCGTACTCCTGTGGAACCAACGTCGCTAGGTCGGTAGCCAGTTGAGTGAGCGGCCCAAGTAGCCGCGTCGTGGGTGCGATCACATGTCGGCGGGGAGTCTTGATGTGGGGTGTAGCTCCGATTGGTCGAGGTGGTGTAGACGTGTCGTCTAGGTGGTGTGCTGGGTTGTCTGTAGTTAAGAGGCCGCCCAGCAGGCATCGAGGGGAATCACTCGACAGGTGGTCGATGAGGTGGGGTCTGGCGTTGAACTTTAACAGACACACTGCACATGAACCGCCCCTAGCAGCATAACCGCGCGCGAGTGTCGCAATCTGTCGGTGTATACGGGCGACATGTGTGCGCATTGCTCGATGTCGTGCGAAAACCTCACCGCACCATGGGCACTCCATGGTAGCTGCCTGCACGGGAGACGGCGGTGGGACGATTAGCCCGTGCTCGTCGGTATACACACGTTCTGGCACACCTGCTGGCCTCACAGCTGCAAAAAACTGGGATTCCATATGGGAAGCAAGTTCTTTCCTGGAAATGTACTGGGTGTACGCGTGCATCGCCACTGGTATGATGCGCTTCCAGGCTGTCTGACTTCGTCGTATGAATGTTTCCCAGGGTTTGAGGTCTTCAGCTGGGGCTGGTAGGTCCTGGCACTGTTTGACGGCACATCGTAGCCAGGCAAGGTCCTGGATCCACTGTCCAAGAGTAGTGCGCTCGCGTGCGGGGGCATCGGAGGCAGCACGCCACTCTGCGGCAACGAGGGAGAAAACGAGGAGGGGCCCCGTATGATACAGCGAGCCGAGTAGTCGGAGACGTGCGGCACGTAGAGTGTTGGCGGGGGTAGGTCTGCGCAGCCTCGCCAGCACAAGGGCGTCGGACACCTGAGAATCATGCTCCTGGAAACGGACTCGAGCCGCGGCTCGGTATACCTTCATGGTTTCCAGATGGGCCAACTTGGCCTCCGAAGTCGTTAGTACTCCCCACGCCGCTGCATTGTACAGTCGCCCTGACATGACCAGACTGTCGGCTAGTACAAGTCCGTGGTGTAGGGCTAGGTCATCGGTCGAAAAAAAACACGTCGTCGAAGAACCTGCAGCGACGAGGCTGTCGAGGTAGCTCGGTAACGCATTTCGGGCAGCATCGCAGAGTTCGCATCGATCACCGACCCTAGATGTACGTAGTGGTGTACGATCGGCACACTGAGCTGTCCTAGTATATCCGAATGTCCCGTAACCCGTCCGCCGTGCACGTGCCGTGCTGTATGTCGTGCGTTCTTGGTGCCTGGCCCGCGCCATTTGATAAGCGCGGCAGTCTTAGACGGCCCAATATTGAGGATATGTCCGCGGCGCGCAAAGGCCTCTGATACTATAACCAGCACCTGACTAAGCGCATCATACATCTGTTCAGCAGGCAGTATGAGCACGACTGTGCCATCGTCAGCATATGAAATGTCAACGAGGGGGAGGTCAGCTGGGAGGTCGGGGTCTGTACCGTCATTAACAAGCGCGGTGATGGATCTCTGCTCTGCGCGTGGTAGCATGTACGGCGTGCCCTCGTCCAGCATGCGTGTTCGTACGTCCTGCATGCAGTCGGCCATCTGAATCTCGAAAAGGACATCCGCAAGTGGCTGGCCTGGAAAGAATGACCGCTGAGGTAACGAGACCTGGCCAGATCCCTCGTAAATAAACCAGGGTGCCTGGTAACACTGCTCAACCTGGGCAACGGTGTGGGGATCGACGTTGGAAGCTGACAAGTTTGCTGCACGCTGTCGCAATCGGTCGGTAAGCTGTTGCATGGCGGCCGGGGGTAAACCAGCGGCGCGCACCAGGGTAGCCACAGTATGGTCGTCGAGGTCGGTTTCGCGGTGGGCACGCACCACGAGCTCCCGAATGGCCCTGTAAAAGGCCTGAACGACGTCCAAAAATAGGGCCCCGAACGACATATTCCGAAGTTTGGCCAGGGATTGCGAAACGCGGAGCACCAGGGACGCGTGGGTGGTACCTCGTCCTGGAAGCCCTCCAAACTGGGTCTCACCCGCCTCGTAGGCCAAGTGGGGCAAAAGTCGGGAACGTAGGCAGCGTCGGGCGGCCTTGCCCACTTGGGAAGAGACAAGGATGGACCTGGAGCTGCTGCACTGTGTCGGATCAGCCTGGCCGGACTTGATGAGGTCCCGATAAAAAAACCTCTTTTCCAGTGAATGGGCTCCATTCGTGTAAGGGTAGACTTCAGCTGTAGAGGGTAGTAATACTCCGCGATAGCGGTCGGATGGGCCCTCATGAGGCCGCCTGAAATACCGTCACATCCTGGAGCCGACCTGCGTGTCTGCCGACACGACCATTGGAATTCAGCTAGGGTGGGGATCGAAGTAAGACTGACAGGCTCGATCGACATACGCGCATAGGGTGCGCGCCCGAAGTATCCCGCGAATGTCGGCACGTCCTCGACTGAAATCGTAGCCGCAAGCTCGAGACTAGCAAAGTGTTGCTGCCAACGCCTCGCGACTTGTATCTCGGATACAACGGCTTGGCCAGTCAGATCTTGCAATGCGGGCAACACTCGCTCGATTCGTCGTCGCTTGGACCCAGCCCCGATCCGTCGCAAGGCGGCATAGGCTTCAGCGAACTGTCGTCGATCCCAAGCATTACGGACCCCCTGGGCAATGTTGGCGCAATGCCACGCTGAATCCTGGCCAGTGGACTGTTGGATCACATATGTAGCGGCCCGAAGAAACACCATACTGGCAGCCCAGAAAAAAAAAAAAAAAAAAAAAAAAAAAAAAAAAAAAAAAAAAAAAAAAAAAAAAAAAAAAAAAAAAACCATCCCAGGTAAAAGTTAAGAACGCTGGGCAGCTGAAACCGAAAACCACGTGGGACGTCGGCTAGCTCATACGCAGTGGGCAGCCGTCCTAGGTATCGCAAGCCGACGATGTGGTCCTGGGTAAACGGTGGGTAGCTCAGCTTGCCCTGTGGTGTTCGTAGAGGCGTCGCAAAAACCTTGGTAGCATCAAGAACCTGGTCAGCGGCATCCGCGATCCGACGACATGTCTGCAAGAGTGGATGGTGCGACGGCCCGTCACGGTCACTATGTCGGAAACGGCGTGTCCGGTGACAGAACCATTCGCCATCCATGGCCCCGTCCGAGGCTCGCGCCACAAATACACACGCCAGTAGAAGCCTGGGTAGCTGAGCCCGTAGGGCCCGCAGCGCACGTCTCCCAGCCGTGCGCTGATCCATAAGGTCGAGGGATCCCTGGGAAATCCAACTGCGACGGGGCTCGCGGCCACTGTCGGACTTTTTGGGCGGAAATGCGATTGCGGCGGCCTCCAAGATATGCCTGTTGAGATATGCGGCATGATCGTCTGGGTGTGTTGTGAACGTCGGCGAGGGCACCATACGGAGGGCATCTTCAAACGCAGCACGACACTCGGGATCAGCATGCTTAGCTTCGTCGTGTCGGGAGCGTGTCCATGTGACGGCTGGCTCATACTGATCGGCACGGCACACGTACACATCAGCAGTTACCACAAAGTGGTCGTCACATCGCATCGCTAGCTCGATATCGATATCGACTCCCTGACGAATGACGCTGGATAGTTGGCCCGTAGGGATCGTAATGTAGTCGATACGTCGCGGCGGATTTTGGCCCTGAGCCCCAGGTGGCAACCAGGTCCCATGGATCCCAGAGTATGACGGCAGAAATGTAGACAACGCACACTGGTCCGAGTCACGCAGGAACTTGTGAAAGCACTGTCCATTGGCATTTTCAACCTCGGCCGCCACGTCACCGACATGATCTGACACCTGTGATCCCAAAGTCGCATTCGCCTCCAATAGACAGTACAGGGGGGCCGGCTGGGTTCGCCCACGTAGCACTGACGTCACATGAGCCCACCATGCTTCGACTTCAGCAGGAGGACGGCGAGAGTGAGGAGCATGGCCGACGAGCACGTCCAAACACATGTGAGGCGCACGTATGGCTACCAACAAATGCCGAGACGAGAAACTGATCACACGTACATGACGGCGCGCGAGCGTGTGCCCACATGCGTACTCATGTTGTGTGTTGATCCATAGGGCCACTCCTGCCTTCCCCTTGGATTCGGCTGCTGCGGTAATGACAAGAAAATCTCCTGCTGCTGTCCAACCGTTACGACACAACCGAGTCTCGAGCGTGCCAACCACATGAAAGTTGTGCGCGGAGAACTGATGAGCCAGTGCGAGCATGCGTCCGGGCAAACCCAGGCCTGCCGCATCTTGGTACCGACACCGTATTCGAGTACCTCTCCCTCGTCGGGCTGCCTTCCTGCGGGGCTGCAGTGTGAGTACGTTCGCCACTGCAAAATTCACCTGCGGCTGCAAACCTGATGTCGGAGATACTCGAGGCACAGACGAGTTTTCCGAGCCGCGTCCAGCAGGTGGCAAGAAGGCAGTTCTGAGATCTAGCTCGGGAGGGTTGATGGAGGGCATTTCGCATGCGCCAACATTCGGATACTCCCCATGACCGACGTTGGTGCTGGCAGACATCCACATCCATGGTACAAGATAGGCTGACGTGAGCAAAACTGACCACGGTTGAAAGTCAGGTTCTACTGTCGGCGCAATTCCCATGGAGGCCAGTCGTGCTATGGTATCTGCAAGCTCATTCAGCGGATCGGCATTGTGGCCGTGAACGTGATTCCAGCTCAGCTTCGTAAACTGACGTAATAACTTGAGGGCTCCGTCAAAAAGCCATGGGAAATCACCGCACGACACATATCTCGTTCCCCCGTCGGCAGCGGAAACCACCAGCATGTTATCTGTGTATACCACCACGGGTTGGGCCCGAAAACGAGGAGGAGCTTGCAATAACCATAGCACCAGCCACAGTGCAGCTTAAAATTCTGCAGCTCCAGACGGGCTCGCAACAGAGGTGGAGAGATCAGGGTCGACACCACACAAGTACCCTTCACAGATGTACCTGCCAGTCGTCGTGACCGAAAATATGCACCATGCCCAAGACGGTGGTCCATCCAAGTGCTGCTGTTTGGTCCCACCAGACCCATCCGTATGTACCTCCATCCTGACAACCTGCTCACTGTCGGGGGGGGAGAAGCTCCGTGGGTCTCAAAAAAACGGCAGGTACTGCTATGAAGGTAATGATGAAAGAAGCAATGTTCGGGCAATTGAGTTGGCCCAAGAAAGGCGGGAGTGAGAGAGCAAGATAGCCAGGGCTGACACAGTAGCCTGACTAGCTCAGTGCAATCTGGAATTGGGCAGCATGGCTGCTGCTGGGCCTCGGACTCCATCCGAGGTGAGGGTGCGGCAGCACTCGTCGACCTTACCTCGGCGAGCGCCGCTGTGGGGCGGGGGCTTCGCGAGTTCCTTTCGGAGCGCCCACTATGGCCCCCGCCCCTCACGGATCGACCCTCGGTTCGGTCAACAAGGCCGCCGCTCGTGTCAGTCGGCCTGACTGGCGCAGCGCCAGTCGCAGGCGGGCCTTGAGACGGCTCAGTGGCAGCCCTCTCGCTCCCCGTGGCCCGCCCGCCGTGACACATCACCCCAGCGTCGACGTCGCTCCCTCGCTGCCCTCGGTGGAGCCGGCGCGGCCGCCGCACGGCATGAAGCCATCTGGCGCTTCGCGCCGTGGGCTGTGGCTGCGGCTGTGCCTCTGGCGGCGGCTGGCTGCACCTGCGACAGCATCCTCTCCTGCCTCTGCGGCAACGGCGGCACGGCCGTGCGGCGACGGCGGCAGGGCGCCGCGGCCTCGGTGGCTGCACGCACCTGGCCGCGCTGACGCCTGGCGAGCCAACGCATCTCGTAGTCCCTGCTGACCATCAGGGCGACGTGCACGTTCTGCAGCCTTCCTCTCAGCACGTTGAGCTGCCCTCGCCTTGCGGGCTGCCTCAGCCGTGGCAGCCGCAGCAGCATCCTCCTCGGCGCTGACTGGCACCTCGACGGCGTCGGCGGCGGCGGGTCCAGCAGCGCGCCATGCAGCACCCACGGCGGCGCCCGCAGGCGGGGGCCCCCCCTGGGGGCCTCGGGCCACAGGTGCGTCGGCCGGCACGGGGTAGGCCGCGGCAGGCGCCTCAGGCCTGGGCGCGGGGGCTACTGGCCCCAGGCGCTGGGGGGGCCCTGCAAAGGGTCGCACCTCGGGCGCAGGCGCGTCGCCATGCGCCGCCCCGCCGCGCGCCGCCGCCATCTGGCCCTGCATCTTCGTCAGCAGCTGCGTGAGGCCGACGAGCTGCTGGGTGAGGGCCGCCTGGCCAGCCTGCAGCTCCGCGATGGCCGCGATGGGCGGCGCGCGGTCGGGTGGTGTGGCTGGGGCTGCATCGCCCTCAGCGCCCGCCACGGGCGTCGGCGTGATGGGCTCCTCCATCGGCTCGTCGCCCGTGGTGACCATGGCCTCGAGCTGCTCCAGGAGCGTCTTGGCGCGGCCGAGGGCCTCGGCGCGCTGACCCACCTTGGCCTCCAACTCCGCGAGCTCCTCACGCGCCCGCGCAGCTGCGGCCTCGGCCTTCTCCAGCTTGGCCTGTGCCCGCTGGACGAAGCTGCGCTGGCGGTCGCACCGTGCGCCAGCTGGGCGGGCTAGGATGATCATGCTGAGCTGCACGGCGTACTCCTCCTCCTGCGGCCGCCTCTGCTCCAGGCTCATGCCGAGCTCGATGGCTGCCTGCAGCCTCTTGCCCGTGGCGGCCGCCATCTGGCGCAGTGAGCGCCTGTGGGCTGTGAGCCCGCGCTCATCCGACGGCGGCTCGACCCAGGCTGGGTGAGCTCGCGCGTCCGACGGCAGCGCGGGGAGGATGCCGAGCGCGGGGCTGCGGCCGTCCTCGTCGCCATCTGATGCATCAGATTCGCCTCCAGCAGACCGCCTCCGTCGGCCATCGCCATCGGCGGAGCGCCGGCGGCGGCTCGAGGCCGACCTCGGCCGCGGATCACCTCCGCCGTCCTCAGTGCCCTCGTCCTCGAAGCGGACTCGCGAGGCAGACCGCGGCCTCGGCTCCGCCTCCGGCTGACGTGCCTCGCCCTTGCCGCCGCGGCGGCGACGCCTCGAGGCAAAACGAGGCTGGCGGCCGTCTCCGCGCGGGCCCGCGCGCGGCCGAGCTGATCCTCCTCCGTCTCCATGCATGGGTCCATGCTCGGGAAGAGGGAAGCAGGAGCGGCACAGGGCGTCAGCAGGGCCATTGAGACCTCCGCGCGACGGGCACCACCATCCAGGCGGCGGTGGCGGCACGGCCCACGGTGGAGTGCTGCCACTCTGCCCGCTGTGGCCGCCGCCCGAACTGCCCTTGCCGCTGCCCTTGCGGCCCTGGCCGCCTTTGCCCCCGCCTCCAGCGCGGCCTGACATCAGCCCGTTGCTGTGGTGCGCGCGCAGCCTCGCCGCGGCAGCGGCGACTCGCAGCAAGGTGCGCGACTGCGTGCGCCGCTCGCGAGCGCGCCTGTGCCAGGCGGGCTCGCGCACTCGCAGCCGGCGCCGCGCCCTGCGCAAAGCGGGCGCCCGCGCCGCCGTGCGCCCGCCCACTCTGGGGGCGTCGCACGCCGCACCGCAACAGCACGGCCGGCCCGCACGCCACCAGCGAGGGCGCGGGCGGGCGCGTATGGCCGCCGAGTCCCGCGAGGCTCCGCAGGTATCCTGTATACCTGCACCCAAAAGCCTCGGGCCGGGACGGCGGCTGGAGGAGGAGGGCGGAGGGAGGAGGAGGAGGAGGGAGGAGGGAGGGAGGAGGAGGGTGAACAGCGAGGATGTCGAGGGCACCAGGCGCTCGCGACTCGAGCAACCGCCGCGGCGTCGCAGGCCCGCGTCCCCGCGCGCCAGAGCCTACAGCCCGCGCGGTCTGCGCGCCGCAGGGCCTGACGCTGCAGGGCTCCGGCATCCTCGGGAAGATGAGCGGAGGCATGGGAGACGTGCTCGGGTACGAGAGGCGCGCAGGGTGCGGGCAGCGCCAGGCGAATGGGAAAGAACGGCATGAAGTTAAGTCGGGTACGCCTCTCTACAGGAGGAATATTCAATAATAGTGAAAAGATAGTCGGGTGACGATTTTTCTATCGTTTTGAGTATTTAGGTGTAGTTGTTGACTATTTGTGATGTGCTGGCCGCCGACCAGTGCCGCAGATCTGGGGCGCTCTGGATAATGATGATGATGATGATGATGATAATGATGATGATGATGATGATGATGATGATGATGATGTTGATGATGATGTTGTTGCTACTACTGATAGATGATGATAATGATAATAATGATGATGTTGATGATGATGATGATGACGATGACGATGAGGATGACGATGATGATGATGATTTGATGATGATGATGATGATGATTATGCTGCTGATGATGATATGATGATGCGGGTGCTGATGCGGATGCTGCTGATGATGATGATGATGATGGTGATGTTGATGATGATGATGCTGACGATGATGATGATGATGATGATGATGATGATGATAATGATCATGATGATGATGCTGATGATGATGATGATGATGTTGATGATGATGATGATGGTGATGGTGGTGATGACGATGATGATGCTCGTGGTGATGATGATGGTGGTGGTGATGATAATGATGATAATGATGATGAGGATGCTGATGATGTTGATGTTGATGTTGATGTTGCTGTTGATGATGATGATGATGATGATGATGATGAAGATGATGATAATGATGATGATGATGATGATGATGATGATGATGATGATGATGATGATGATGATGATGATGATGATGATGATGATGATGATGATGATGATGATGATGATGTTGTTTATCATGGTAACGGCCATGGGGGCATCTTGGGTGTCTTGGACCGATCGTTCGGTAATTCGGGGCTTTGCTGGGCCGTCTTGAGGGCCGCTTGGGGCCGGTGTTGGCCCGTCTTGGGCCTCTCTTGGGCTCGAGAAAGTCATGCGGGAACATTATGGGGGCCCCAGAGGGCGCGCGGGGAGCCTCAAGAGATTTGAGAGCTTGGGGTCCGGGCCCATTAAGAATCCTCAGGCTTGAGGACTGAGGCTCAGGGGATTGAGCAAGGGACCTGGGGAAGCCTCTTGGTGGTCGTTTTGGGGCCCCTTGGGGCCTCTTTCGGGCCACTTGGGGGCCTTCTGGGGCCTCCTGGGGGCTTCTTGGGGGCATGTGGGCCCCCCCGCCCCCGAGCACTGCATGCGTCGGGAGTGGCGTCCCCCCCCTGCAGAGCGAAGTTTGAGCGAGCTCAAGTCCACACTCTAAGAAACGCTCACGCCGGATCGGCGGATTTTTCGCCCAAAATCCGCCCGTAGGGGGGCACATCCGACCTAAGCATAGAGCGCACAGACTTCTGGCGCAGAGTCTTGGGTCGGCGCTGGACACCCCTGGCGGCGCCTCTGGCGCCGCCCCTGGTGCGCTCCGCGCGCCAGGAAGTTCAGCGCAGATCCAAGAAATCCGCGCGGACCGTCGAAAGGTCGTGTTTATGGCGCGCAGGGGTGAGCGGGGGGCAGGGTGAGCGGGGGGGCTGCTTGCGGGGGTGAAAGGGGGCGGCAGGGTCAGCGGGGGCGCGGGCTGAGCGAAAGGGCTCCTCGCGGGGATGAGTGTGTGTGTGTGTGTGTGTGTGTGTGTGTGTGGCGCGGGGTCCTCGCGATGAGGACTGAGGAGGTGGAGGGAGAGCAGCAGGAGGGGACGAGGGAGGGGAGAGGGACAGGAGGCAAGCCGGGTGCGCTCGCGCCTTGCTTGACATCCTACCCCTCCCACCCATCCCGTCTCGTGGCGCTGATGATTCGTTATCCGTGATGATGTGTGGCAGAGCGGACCTGGAATTTCAAAAAGGATTCCGAACAAAAAGGGAGCTGCGCACATTGGAAAAAAGGGAGCTGCGCACATTGGACGTGCGATCGGGAAAACAAACATAGCGGAGCAGTCGGAAACAGAGAGCATTAGAGCAGGAGGAGGTGGCGGGTGAGCAAAAGGAAAAGGAGAGGGGGAAGGAGGAGAACGAGGACGAACAGCAGCAGCAGGCGTTGGAGTGTAAAGAGCCGGAGGAGCAAGAAAACCATGGGCAGGCGGAGGAGGCGACAGGAGGGGGGACGGCAAGTGAGGAAGGAAATTTGGTCTTGACAAGTGTCCCGCGCTGGGGTGATACTGGCACTTTGAACGACGGGATCAACGCGCCGACCGTAAAATGAGGCCCACGCTGCAGCGGTAGCACCGTTTTGAAGGACCGAAAACAATCAGATAATGGAATGAGCGTAGGACATGAACAATCATTGCATGTTGTGTGCAAAATGATACGTGGAGGGGGGGGGGGCACTTCCTGGCCATCTTCGGGGGAGAGAGGAGAGCAGTATGCAGATGTAGTGATGAATGAGCAATTGTGGAGGGGGCGAGACCATGGGGATAAGAAGGGGACGCGCTGAAGAGGAAAAGCAGAATGGGGGGTTTGCGGAGGAGGTGGGGAGGGGATCGGAGGAGTTGGGGAGGGTATCGGAGGCGAAGGAAGTGGGCGGAGGCGGAGAATGAGGAGTAGGAGGGGGAGGTGGGAAGGAAAGAAGGAAGGAAGGAGGATAGGTGAGGATGAGGAACATGGGAGAAAGGAGGCCAGGGGAGGGTGAGGATGAGGAGGAGGCGGAAACTCATGAAAGAGTATGATGGTGATGGTGATGCTGGTGGTGGTGATAGTGGTAGTGGCGACAGGTAGCAGTAGGCGTGCCGGAACGTAGGTCGACATACCCGCGCTAATGTTGTTCGACATGAATCGGGCCACAAGCCAAATGGGCGCGGGCGACGAGACTCCTCAGGATCTCAGGAATCTCGAGCGACAAGTCCGGTGGCCCCCACAGCGCCGCCTGCGCCAGTTTTGCGAGCCGAGCCCAGTTCCCGCTAGACCCGCCGCGGGCCACGGAGCAGAGCAGGAGGACGAGAACATCTGTCGCCTGGCAGCGCGCACGGCGCTGCCGCATGGCAGTTTCGTTAGAGCTGGGCTCAGCGGCTGCGGCTGCGCGCCCGCCAGCCGCCGTCGGTCTGGAGCGGGACGGGCGCCTCGCTCTCGCCGGGCCGCGTTGGGCGCAGCACTGCCTGGAGGCGGCCCAGGACGGTCCTGGCCCGTTGCGTCTGGGGCTGCTCGGGGCAGGCGACCGCGAACCCGGCCGTGCCGGCGCTGGCTGTCCAGGCTCCGCATCGGATGCAGAAGAGCCTCGCTCCCGACCGCCAGGCCACGTGGCCAGATCCCAGCGGCCGTGACAACCACCTCGGTGGAGGAGGCGGGCTTGGCCGTGCGCTCTCGCCATGGCCCGCGGCCAGCGCGTCATCGCCCTCGTCGTCTTCCTCCGCCGCGTCGCCGAGGGCCGAGGCTATGGCGGCCACTACAGCGATGGCGAGCGCCCCCGCCTCAGCGGCCAAACACGAGGCCGCGCTCGGGCCCCGGGACTCGGCTTCGGCTGCGTTGTTGCCCGCGCACTCTTCGCAGAGCCAGCGTGTCCTGCCACCAGCTCGGTCATCGGTGCCATGGGCCAGGCGGGGCCTCCGACTGCAGGCAGCGGCGGCGGCGAGCCCCGGTTGGCATCGGGTGGCTCACTTCTTGCCGCACTCGCGCGGGCAGCACGTGGACTCGGGCGCTTCCGCTGCGTCGCCGTCGGCCGCCGTCAGCTGCGCGTCCCCCAGCTGCACCGCCTCTCCCGGCCAGCCTGCCAACGTGCCGAGCCTGTCAGAGGCGAGCTCGGCACGCTCCGCTGCCGCCTCCGAGAAGGGGTGACGGGCAGCGCCGCGCTTGGTATGGGTTTCGGCAGCCCTGTTGCCCTCGTGGTCGTTCAGCGTCACTGCACCATCCCGCACCGTGCGGAGTGCTGCATGAGCCTGAACTTTGGTGATGCGCACGAGCTGCTGGCTGCCGATGTCGTCGATGGTAGCCAATACCTCGCGAGAGGTCTCCACGTGAGGCTCTCCCAGGCGCAGCACTCGGCGGGGCCAGGCCAGCAACGAAGCCGTCCACCAGCAGCTTGCAGTCCGTCCTGGTCTCGAGGATGCCGTCGGCCGCTCGGAGCCGTCGGCCGTTCGGATGCCCCAGCGGAAGGCCCGAGCGTCGCCAGCTCGCCCGACGAGGCCTCATAGGGAAGGTGCCGCGGCACCCGTCCCCATGCCCCTCGGTGCGGCCGCTGGTCGTCAGGACCGCGAGCCCCCAGCCGAGCCGCTCCGCCAGCACCGTGCTGCCTGGCGGCAGCTCCAGCGCACCTCCTCGGGGTCGGGCACGTCGGGGATGGTGCGCGACTGGTCCACGAGCGCCCTCGAGATCCTGGGGTTCCCAGTATCCGAGGAGGCGGCCACGTCGGCGCAGGATCGCAGCACCGCGCCACCCGCGATGGCGCTCCGCCGCTCCAGCTGCAGCGCGGGGCACCGCCAGGCGAGGTGCCTCAGGGTGACCTTCCGGCCGCATTCAGCTCGGCCGCTCAGCTCGGCGGGCTCGGAGGGTCCAGCGCGAATCACCGAGAGGCCTGGCCACTGGCCGCCCATCATGGCGCTGCGGGCGCTCGGCCAGCGGGCCCGAGCAGCCACCCACGGAGGCCGCTCACCGCGGCACCTCCCCGCACGCGGTCGAGCGAGGGGTCGCGCGCAGCAGCCTCCCGCCAGATCCACCGCACGTGCGATCGACGGACCTGCCCCCTCGAGGACCGTCCTCCGACATCCTCGACGTGCAGTTCCGTACCATTCGTCCGCTCTCCAGCGGCTCAGGTACGTGGCAGTCCAGCCGAGCTTCTCGAGGGTCAGCAGCTTCGCGGCCGTGGTGGTAATGATGATGGTGGTGTTGGTGTCGGTTTTGGTGATGATGATGTTGATGCTGATCACGGCGTTGGTGATGGTAATGGTAATAATGAGTCTGAGGATGGTGGCTTTGGTGGTGATGGTGATGATAATTGCGTGGTGTGTTGGTGGCGAGGCCGAGTAGAACTATGGTTATACAGGTAATGAAGATGGTGTAGACGACAGTGGTTGTGATGACGATCGCGACGATGATACGGAGGTGGTGGTGATGACGATGGCAACGATGATGACGAGGGTGGTGATGACTACGATGGCGATGATGGCAGCAGTGGTAGTGGTGATGAGGTAGATGAGAATGAGAACGAGGATGAGTTGGGCCAAACGAACAGGGGGGTATAGGGAAAGGGGGGGTACGACATCTGCTGCACGCAGCTGGTTTCCGCCCAGCCGCCTGGCCCATTTCCCGACACATGGGCGCCCCCCGGCGCCATGAGGCACCAGGAAAACCAGCTACGCGAGCTCATTCTCTACCCTGCCCTTTGCTATCCTACCCATTCGCCCCCCCCCCCCCTCGACTGGAGGGATGAGGAGAGCAGCAGGAGGAGGAAGAGCAGAAAGAGGAGGATCTGCACGCACGAAATGGGTACAGAAAGAATGTGTACAATGCCCAACAGCAGTTCCTGTTCATTTCGAAGAGGACTCGCTGTCCGCGCAGCCGCGGTCTGTGTCCATTCGAGACAGAAGGCCCCCTGCCCAACAGCGGCCGCTGTCGGTTTGGGACAACATTTGTTGTTGGCCATTGTACACATTTTTTCCATACCCATTTCGGGCGTCCGAAGAGGAGGAGGAGGCGGAGGAGGAGGAGGGCCTAGACTGCGCAGCTCTGCCATGATTGCTTCCGTCAATAGTGTTCAGCCTGGGGTGCACGGCTCCCGTTTTTCGCCGAGGCGGTGTGACTAGCTGGTCTTGTGACGCTTCTCTGTCAATTCTATGCCTTTTCTGATTGTTTAGGCATGAGGCGGTGACGATGCAGCATGGTGAGCTTTTTTTTATTCATTATTTTCCCAATCGGCGCGGGCCCTCGCACCCCCCCCCATCATGGAGTGGAGCTTACCTGTTTTTGGCGCCTGTTTCACGCAGGTGGAGCCTCCCCCATAGGACGCACGGTTCCAAACAGTCGCATTAAGCAGAAGTCCAGAACCAGATTCCCCCCCTCCCCCCCCTTTCCGCCACACGTCGAAACGCCGAATAAAAGAAAGCGCTCACATCACGGTGTAGAGATATCTGGCCTCCCAGAGGCATTGAAGCGGTCCTGCTCTCAGCGTGCGAAGCGCCGCTGGGCGATCTCTGCGCAAGCACGCGAATTGCAACATCTGCTACGCGGCATGCCAGACGATCGTACGGCGAACGCCCCGCTGGAGGGCCTGGCGCTGCTGCCGAGGGGCACGGCGGTTGTAGGCACGCCCGCGTAGCCGCGCGCCTTTCACAGTGCGGTGTTGCGCTTGACTCGCTTGTCCGGTGGTTGTGGAACAGCTGCCAGGTGCAGGCGTTGATGACGAGCAACCGCCTGACATCAGCGTCCAAGACCACAGGGTCGGCGACTTGAATCCGCTACGTGATGCGAATCGGAGGAGGAGGAGAAGGAGGAGGAGGGTAATATATAGAGGAGGAAGAGGAGGGGTATTCGGTGGGGAGGGGGGAACTTCGCATCACGTGACGAAATCATTATGCCTACAGAGGGCTTGGCCGGTGGGTGGATGTTGCCGTCGTCGCTGCGCACGCCGGCGCCCAACCTGGAGCCTGCGGGGGCGTTCTCTCCACGAGGATGCGGATCCAACGGAGCGGGTTGTGCACATCCATGGTACGTGGCAAGACTTGTCATACGCGCTGCAGCTTCGCATTGTCCGCTTTCTCCAAGCGGGTGCGTCGAAGGCTAGCTAATTGGGTTTGTTGTGGCCCGCACAAGCGCAGATTGGGTGCGGGGGCACGATCGGGGAGGGAGGCCCGCGTCCGCGAGCGCGCGCGGCTGTGGACGCGCGCGCTCTCCGTCGCCTCAGGCGAGCCCAAGGTGCGATCCGCGAGAGCGGGCGCGCAGGCTCGACGCCGAGCGCCAGGCGCGATCCGCGGCCCCAGGCGCAGCGCCGGGAGCCGCGCGCGCCTTGCGCCCGACCGCGCGGCAGGTGGGGGCCGCAGGTGCGGCGCGCCCCATTCCTGCCCGCGCGCCGCTTCGCCGCGTTGTAGGTGTAGAGGTTTTCGGCGAAAAGGCACGACGGCGACAGCGCGCCGCGCTGGCAGGTCGGGCGGCGCATCGCCCGCCCCCCCCCGCCCAACTAGCTTATCACCTCGGTTCCGCGGGGGAACGTTCCGTCTTAGCCGGGCGGTTGCATCCAGGTGCCCTCGTCGCGGCACTTCGGTTGGCGAAACCTGCGTCGCGCAGGCGATCTGCGTCGAGCGGGCAGGCCGACCGTGGAGTCGCGGCTGGCGCGCCGCACCCAATGCGGGTGCGATCGCTCGCTGGGCCGGACGCCCTCTTAGGGCCGACCTCATCCGACTGCGCAGGTGCTGCAGCTGTGGACGTGGCGAGACAGCGATGCGACAAGCAGCGCCCTCCTTTGCGTCGTCTCGCCCCTCCTCCTCCTTTCCCCCCAGTTCTCTGTGCATCCATTGGCGGGGGCGCTCGCGCCCACCGAGAGGGTTCGGTGGCTCACATCCCATGGCCGCGCTCCCGTCGCTGCTGTCTCAGATTCACTCTCCGTCCGCCCCCTGGTCCTCCTCCCCCTCCTCTGGTCAATCGCGTTGCGCCGGATCTTGGGCGCGGCCGCCCTGGGACGCCGCGAGCGCCAAGCGCCCTGTGCCCGCGAGTGGCGAAGGGTAAGGTTCTCTCGGAGCCTCCCCAGTTCGCTCGCGGATCCCCTCGGTGAATGGACAGGGGGGGCATTTTTGACGCCCGTGGCTCGTAAGGAGGAAGGGGAGGGGGAGGATCATGAGGACGGTGGCGAAAGGGGAGGGGGTAGCTAGGCCCTGTCCTAGGGTTATGGGTGGTTTCCCGCCAATGGGATGGGTCTATGTGAACCGACGGGGGGTTTACATAAATCGGAAAAAGATCCCTTAACTTAGGAATTTAGCATGGCACGCGAAAGGCATTGCAAAAGGGTCTCTCACATTCGCATTGAAACACCAAACGAAACTCAAACAATCACAACAAACATTCACGACACACCATCCATAGCCCCCCTGAAGTAAACGCAGTGCCAGATTTCAAACCAGTCGAAACAACACTGCCCCAATCCATCGGACAAACACCGCGACAACGTGATACCCCATCGGTTGACTGATCGAGTCATGTGCTTATACCCGCCCCTCACACGCCACGTGGCCAAGTCAGCTTGCCATAAGCTTGGTCGGCGTTGCTTCTTACTTATCCTCGCAATCCTTGTGCCCGAGGCATCATGCATTGCACTCGGTCTGGCCGTGGTTCGTAACATGTGAAGACGTCTCAGGCCGAGCAAACCACTGTTTGGGGCTCTCGTCGACGCGCGGCTGTCTCCAGCGACGCGAGGATGTCCCAAGCGATGTGAGGAACGCATGAAGATGTCTCAGACGATGTGAGGATATTTCAGGCGATGTGAGAATCACGTGAGGATGTCCCAAGCGCGTGACGATGTCTCAGTCGATGTGAGGATGTAACAAGCGATGTGGGAAAGCCTTTATCGTTCACTGTTTGGGCTGTTGTCGCACCTCCTCCTCCTCATCGTCCTCCTCCGTTGCCGTTTTGGCTCAAACCCGTGTTGGCCCAAACTTGTTTTACACGAGTGGTCCTGCCGCCTGCCCGCGGCGCTGTGACAATGGACGACGTCGTCGGCGACGCTGGCCCTGCCGACGGAGGCGTCGGCGACGCTGCCCCCGCAGCTGGAGTGCGCGGCAGGCGCAGACGGCGCCCAGATGACTTCCGCGGGCCCCAGATGCTCTTTTTGATTCTGGGGGTCAGAGGAGGGCCATGTGCCAGGCAGTTCAGTGCGGCCGAAGGCGTTCTGTTCGAGGACGGCCAGCACTGGCTGCATGGCGCGGTCCTGGGCCACTGGCAGCTGCTGCCGCTGCGGGATGCCGAGGGTGTCCGCGAAGAGCTGGACCAGCTCGTCCTGGGAGCAGCCATCAAAAGGCTCCGTGGCGCTGCTTGCCATGGTGTGCTCGTATACCGAGCGTCGGCATCCATTGAATTGGACCAAGCACGCGAGTGCGATCCTGACGCTGCGAGCACCGCCATCCTGGCCCAGCTGCAAGGCCGCGCGTGCACCTTCAGAGCGCCTGGAGGCGCCGTCGTGCACGGGACCCGGGACGAGCACCTCGGCAGGCTCCGTCGCGAGCAAGGACGCGTCAACACATACGGCTTTGTGGTGGTGTGCCCGTCATTGGCGGTGAGCCTCGCGCAGGGCATGCAGTCCATTTTTTGCGGCTTCATCAGACCCTGCGCGGTGGTCCACCTGCTGAGCGTTTGCGGCGCTTTCGCCAGATACACGAGCAGCGGATGCCTGCGCGACCTGGTCCTGCAGTTGAGGCTGCACGTGGACTGCGGCGCGGTCGCGCCAATGCTGGACTTGTTGCATCTTGGCTGGAGGTCAGCGTCGCGCCGAGGTCTCTCAGACATGCTGGCAAGGGTGCAAACGCCTGGAGCAAACTCTTTGCACACGGCGGGCGATATGACGCCCAGCAGTTACAGCGCGACCTGCGCGTACTGAGGTATGACACTCTGCGCACTGCCAGGGTCACAGCTGACGGGTGTGCAATGCGCCTGGCTCGGCAGCTCGCCGCCACTTTAAATTGGAACGACGTGGCTGTGTTTGTTTACATCGACGCGAGCCCGCAAGGCCGCGGCTGGGAGATGCAAGGTGCACCATGCCGCTTGCGCGTTCGGGGCCGCGAGTTCCTGTCGAGGATGTTCCCTCCGATCCTCCTCGCGCGAACGCAGGTGACAGCGCTTGCCAAAGCAGCTGCTTTATTATGGCAGGTACACCTTTGTTTCGGAGGAAACGCTGCTGTGATGCGTAAATTTCTTAGCCGCGTTCGCGGCGTGATATCAGACCCCGGCGCAGAGTACATGCTCGCCAAGATGAGCGATTGTTTACCCGATTTGTTTCAGTGTATCGGGGCCACTTGTGCAGTTCCAAGACTGCGACTATTGTGTCCACGAGCCCTCGTCATTCCAGGTTGGAGACACCTGGTCGACAACCTGATCAAGGGCGGATGCAACACCGTGGTCTGGTTCCCTCGTTTCTTGCAGAGGGTCAAGGCCATGGCGTCGCTGTTCCGAGATGAGGCGCATATCCATTCAAATTCGTACCAGTACTGCCTCCAAGCCCCTTTAGCAAAAGTAAGATCCTATGGCATACCTCCTACTACTTCCTCAAACCTCCTGCCCCCCACCACCTTCTCCGACAGTCAGGGCCCCTGGCACGCGAGCGGTGGCAGGCAGGAGGTCGGGGGGGGGGGGGGAGGTATGAGGTACGAGGTAGGATATGCGAAACTCCAGGTTCGGGATACGGGGTACGAGGTACGAGGAGGAAGGAAGTGTGAGGTGCGACGTGGAAGGGGGAACGAAAGTAAGCGGTACTTAGGGGGGCCGAAAGACGAGGTTAGAGGTAAAACGTAAGAGGTGGGGTGGATATCAGAGCTAGCAAGGCGGTGGAAGCTAAACAAAGGTTTGTTCAAAGATGGGGGGGGGGGGGCCTTCGAGGCCGGTTTCGGCGGGAGGTGGGAGGACACGGGAGGTCAGAGGAGAGAGTTAGGAAGAATGTTTTTTTGGGGGTGAAATCACACAACGCTCAGGTCATACAGTAGAAGCAAGGGGATAGTCGCATTTGAATGGATGCCAATCCCAGGGAGCGAGGCACACGTTGCAAGAGCATTGGGAAGCCAACGGGCTAGATGGCTTGGCTGGTCTGTTGGACGCGGTTTCCAATGTACCCAGTTTTGCTGAGTGGAGGTGGCAGACGCTTCATCGTGTCCTGGTGTGTTTAGACGGCTTCATCTGGTCGGTCAAGGGGCACGTCGACATGCGTTCGTTTGGGGGCATTCGGGATCAGGCTCGTCTTGGTGTAGTTCTTGGGGCCCTCAGGTGTCCAGCATTTCCCTTCCACTTCCAAGTGATGACGTGGTTCAATGCGTGGCTAAATAAAATATTAAAGTTTGCAGGGTACTGCCATTGTCACCAACATTTGTGGGAGTCTGGTGAGGCCGTCAACTGCTCTAATTCTGGAAATGTGTTGAGTCTGGCTTTCGAGCATGGCGCGTCCAAATTGAGGGCAGGGCTCGAGGAGGCCAATGCCTGGACTGAGGGCCGTTTCGGCCCCGACTCGCAGCTGCTGCGTCGAGCACAAGGCTTAGCGAGGGCAACGTTTGCAATGGGGTCGTTGAAATTCAAATTCTTAGACGATCTTCCGTATGTGTTGGCTCGGTTGCGATGTCCTGGTATCAAGGCACGGTGCATAGAGTTATATATCAGGCGCCCTGATGTATATCATGATTCAGTGACGCGTGCCATAATGACGCCAGGTACGTCACTGCGCGCTGCAGTAGATAACATCGATGAGCAGGGGAGGAACCTCAGCCCAGAGCTTGCGGCAGAAATCGATTCGATTCGTTTCGCGCCGTTGGATGACACTGTTGCCGAGCGCCCGCATTCAGTTGCTAGGCACCACCACCTGCGAGCTCGGCGTGGTACCTTTTCTTGGATCGCCAGCTCCATGCGGGTTGAGAACAAGATTGAGGATATACGTGGATTCTGTTGCGCTATGGAGGTTGATCTCGACACGAACTGGGCCAACGCTACATCAGTTCTGCAACCACCAGGGGCATCAACTACTAAGCTTCGGCCAGTCAGGATGAGCAGGCCTTTGGCCGTTGCCAAGACGTACCTGGCTACGCACTTGAGCGGCATGCGATATGGCATGGCAGCTCCAGGTCCCGCGGGCGCGCCTGGCCACGGAGGCGGCGGCGGTGGCGACGACGGAGGCACTGGAGGAGATGGGCATGTCGGCGATGCGCCCAGTGACCCAGAGCACGAGCCAGATGACGCTGGCGATGACGCCCCAGGTGGTGCAGGAGGCGGTGGTGGCGGCGCGCCTCGGCGGAATCCCAAGGCAAAAAAAAAAAACTTGCAGAGGGATTCGAGCAGGGGGAGGCGAGTCTTCTGTCAGAGTATCTTTCTAAGGTACTTGCCCCGCACAGATATTATTCGTAGCAATGCTATGGGTGCGGCGATGCTGAGGAGCCGCCATGCGTGTACATGCAAGTGTTGAGCATGGAGGTCCGCGCGAAGCTGGTGCACACAGTGAACGAGCAGCCCAATGACAGGGAGTCCTTCATCGTTCACGCACAGCTGCTGGGGCGATGGGTTGGGAACGCATTGGAGCCTGATGTTGTTCACGCGTTTCCTGTCCAAGTCCCTGGGCCTTTCGATTTGTTTGAATTCATGGACTGTTCATTTCAATCCAGGCAGAACTTGAAGGAGTGGAATACCACACAAAGTGATATCGATGGGTGCTTGGATTTATGTGAGTCTCGTATTGCAGGGCCCACAGGCTCCAAGCTGCACTGGCCTACGCTGTCCCTCTTGGATCATCTCGAGGCTCTTGGATGGAACCCAGTTTCAGCCGTCGTTCGTTATGAGACTGCCGATGGGCCTTTGACACTCGATCAGCGTAAGATGCACGTTGGTAGAAAACATTTCATGTTGGCGATGCTGTCGTTGAATCTGCTTTTTCGATGGGGTGCCAAACCGTTCAATTCATCGGAGCCCGATTCATTTTTTCGATTGCTGTTGAAAGATCCAACAAAAGCCGTGCCAGGGGAGAAATCAGCCAAACACGTTGCCATTCTAAAAGACTTGGAAGACACTGGAGATGATGAAATTGCTGCCATTGTTGGTCAGCCTGCAAAGAAGCTCAAGGTTGAAGCGCCTGCTATTATTGATGATGTGGTCGGGGACGACGGTGGGGCCCCGCCGGTTGCCCATGGCGCAGTGGACGCCATCCCGCTGGAGCCGCTGGAGGAGGGAGATGCCGTCGGTGAAGCCGTCGTCGGGGACGACGACGACGTGGTTGGAGACGATGGTCACGAGCCCTCCCCAGCAGCCCCCGCTCCCCCTCTTGCGGCAGAGGGAGGCGCCCCTGACGCCCCTGCTGCAGAGGACGCCATCGATTTTTTTAACGAGGGTCAGCGAGCCGTGAGGGAGACCCATACCTTACCATCTGGCGAGAAGGCTGTCGGCATCCGCGTGCACTGCTGCAATTACAACCATGGCAATTGCAGGGCGTTTCGGTCGATCCGCTTGGAGACGGATCGGCATGGCCCCCGTGCAGCACAGTATTACTTGGGCGCGTGGTTGCGCCTGGCTCACAAGTTTGATGATAAGACGAGCCACAGGAGGCCTCTTCGAGCAGAAGTGGGCGAGTACGCGAGAGATTTCGGCGGGCAACGCCTTGCAGTGAGAAAAAAAACATAACAAAGCACAACGCCATCAACACCAACACCCTTCACGAATAACAACAGGCATTAGTCTCAACATCAACATCAACACAAGGACCACCGTGCCAGCGTCAGCACCTTTCGGGCCATCTATCAGTGACCTCTTCGGGCTATTTGGGGAATCTTAATGAGTATCTTTTCAAGCCGACCATCATGAACCCTATTAAACCAACCCGTTTAAAAGGCCCCCCTGGAACTCTTAGCGGGTGCTCCCCTCAACGATTCCCCCCCGAGGCCGGCAACGTTGCGGCGGATAGCGCCGCGCGCGTTGCGATAGAGAACATAAGCAAGACCAGTACCATCATCAACACCAGCATCGCCCTTCGCCAATAACTACATGCAGCGCAGCCAACGCCAGCGCCCACGCAAGCACCACCGTGCCAGCGTCAGCAGCTTTTGAGGCCATCTGTCGGTGACCTCTTCGGGCTCTTTTGGGCGCCTTGGTGAGCATCCTGTCGGGCCAGCCGTCGTGGGCCCTATTGGCCAACCCGTTTAGGTGCTCCCTTGGAACTTTCGGAGCGCGTTCCCCTCACGTGGCTACCCTCGAGGCTAGCAAAATTATTCCAACGTCAATTTCGCCTTACCAGAGGGATTCGCCGTGCCAGTGTGGCCCCGCAAACTGTGGGCCGAGGGTTCCCAATGTGCCAGCGCAATTATCATGCCAGACACTGTGCCAGCGCCAACGTCAAAATGTCAGGACCCCGAGGGCTCCTACCGCGCCATTCGCCACGCATTAAACGTCAACAGGTTGCCCTGCGGAGCGGCTTCTGCTCAAGCCAGCTTGGCTGCGGAGGCAGCGTGTCTTGCATTCGCGAATTTTGTTTGCGAAGCCCTCGAGTTGCCCCCCCGACTTTCCAGCAGCTATGCCGCCAGTTCTTCGCCAGGATGTCAGACTGAAAACCATTCGGTACCCGAAGTACGTCCAGAATTGCCCTGGCGAGACCATGAAAAATATGATGAGGAAAATGATCCAGGCTCTGCAGGCGGCTCGCTTCGAGAAGGTCATGCTGCGTCGCAGGGTGAACGCTCTCCGCACGGTGCTGAAAAAACCTCGAGGACATGGCTGGCGTGACCCTCCTCAGGGATACGGAGAAGAAGGACCGCCGCAGCCGGCAGCTTCGCGAGCTAGATTGGCCTGAGCACGAGGATGATGAGTAGACAGTTAGCCTCCATAAGCGAAACCCGAACGATCATCACGAGGTCCATCTTGAAGCCCAGGAGGCGTGGAGACTCTTGTGATGATGGTTTGGGTTTCACTTGTGGGTCCCTCGTGGCTCCAGGTCGTTGGATGCGTTGCCGTATGCCGCAGCAGTGTGGCGTGGCTGTTGCAAGGCAGATCGGCCGTCGATCGCGTGCGCAGCGAGGGGGGAACCCCTCTTCCAGGTGGACTCGGTCGGCTGAGACCCCACGCATCACAGTCACTGCCACCGTCATCAACAGCATCGCAGTCGCCATGATTCCCTTGACCAGCTTGGAGGAGGGAGACGGGGGAGGAGGAGGGGGAGGAGGAGGAGGATGGAAGAGGAGGAGGGAGGAGGAGGAGGAGGAGGGGGAGGGAGGAAACAGGGGAGGAGGGAGGAGGAGGAGGAGGAGAAACATGAGGAGGAGGAAGGCGAAACGAACGAAGAAACACTAGGAAGGGGCAGATAGTAAGACAAACATGTGACATGCGCCCTCACGCGCACGGAACGCGAGCTACGTGACGCAAGCTATGTCGCGCAAACTCCAAATGCCAATATGCGGGGCGCAGCTTGTAGTATCGACCGTGTTACGCGGCCTCTGTCATGTATGTACCACATAGGGTCAAGTGCGGCGTTATGTTAGGTATTGTTGGTGGTCGTGTGTTATGATAGCTGATGCGGTGCACTGCTATGCTATTACACGCTCGATATCATATGCTACTGAGCTGTGCCATGCCCTGCAATCGTGGATGCTATATAACGCTGGCGGCGCGGCATGCAATGCGATGCGGTGCGCGAGTACGCCAACTACACAAAACCGTGGAACCATACTCAAATCAGCAACCACGCGAGCCAACACAAAAGGCAACCTACGCTAGTCATATATGGTTCACAATGCAAGCAAGTTAATGCAGCGCAGCGGTGGCGACGCACGCAGGCGATCACAATAGTAGTAACAACGCGCGCACTTACCAACGGTAGCGAACCAATGAGCAGGCACACGAACCAAACACCACGCACTATTCCTCCTGCTCCTTCCCCTCCTCCCCTTCCTCCTCCTCCTCCTCCTCCTCTTCCCGTTCATCCTCTTCCTCCTCCTCCTCCTCCTCCTCCCCCTCCTCCTCCTTCTTTGGATCAAGCTGGCAATTGCTAGCTGCCCAAGTAGCAGGTTACTTTTATTGCGTGCGACGCAGGCGACGGCGCGCGCGCACGGGCCGCGCAAAGCTGCAAGTCTTTTTACGCGTGTTTGGCCCGCGCCAACACCGATGTCAAACAGGAGACCGCCACTACGTGCCCACTCTCCTTTCCAAACCAGCATAGCGGTTTTCCTTGCGTTGGCCATGCAAGGCCGATCGCGCGAGCGCACACGCGCCGTGCGATGCGCACGGCAGCCTGCATCTGAATACATAGTCTATGGTTGACATCGAATCGGCGACCGCTACAGAATCGCTGTACTTCCCAGGAGGTCATCATATCGACGCCGCTGTTGCTGCTAAAACAGAACTGACCAAACGCGCGCGTGCGCGCGCTGTGCGCCAACCGACTCACATGCGATTGTCCCGCGACCCCAGAATCCAATCAGCAATCGCAGGCAGTCTCCCGATTCCAAGGCACAGCGCCCCCCCCCCCCCCCCCCCCCCCCCCCCACCACCACCGCCACCACCACCACACACGCACACACACACACACACACACACCACCACCACCACCACCGCCACCACACCGCCCAGCCCGCGCCACATAGTGGGCGATGCAACGCCGATCGCGCGCGCGCGCATCATGCGCTACGCTGCGCCCACCGACGGACATGCGAGTGAGTGCCCCCGCCTTAAGTTCGAAACCAGGTCGGCCATCGCTAAGGGCGCACGGGCGCACCTCATTTCCAGGCCAAGTTCGCCCGCGGTTCCTGAAAGGAAACCACGCGCGCGCGTGCGTGCGCCACGCGCCGCGGCAACCATTTGGTGCCTTGCTCGCGGTCGCGTCGGGCCAGATCCCAACCTGCCACCGCATAGAGTTCACTGCGCTACTCAATCCAAGTCGGCGGCGCAACCGACGTTAGCAATCCAGGTCCCGCCGCGCCCGTGTCGGTGGCAATGCTGGCCCAGCAACCCCGCGCGTGGCTGGCGACTGATCGCGTCGAAATCATGTCGATCATCGGTTAGGTTTTCGCTTGGTGGCCCAAGCCAAGGTATGGGTTCCCCCTTGAAGGTTGCGCAGAAGCGGCCAAGCTCGCGCGCGCTGCGCGCCGCGCGATGTTCAATGCCCCAGGGGCCGACAGCCATGATTTCAAAACCACAGCGGCAGCCACTATGGCCCCACCTTGCGCCCCAAACCAACGCGGCGACTCCACCGCCCATGTTGTTGCCGACCGCGCGCGCGAAAATGCGGGCACCGCGTGCCCCGCCAATCGACTAGCACGGTTTTGGCAAGTGCGGACTTCAAAACCCAAATGAGGCACCGCTAAGGGCCCATATCGCGTTTCAAGGCACCATGGACGCCACCCAAGCGCTGGCGATGCGGAGCCGACGCGCCCGCGCGTCGCGCGCTGGGAATACCGATTTGCACGTGGCTTGCGCGCTTAAGTTTGTTAGCCCAAACCGAGGCCCGCTAGGAACTGTGCGCGTCTGCGCGGTAACCAAGGTGCCCCTCTTTCGTGGTGGGCGCAAGCGCGATCGCATGCGTCGCGCGCGGCGCCAGCCGACTGGGGTGCCCACGTTCGCGTCAAAAGCCATTGGGGCGCCGCGGAGGACGCGCTTCACTTTCTCGGCTGCGCCAGCCTTCTCGCCGACAGCCCCGCCCCCTCTCCTCCCCGTTTCACCAGCCCCTGCCACCACCTGCCGCATTGTTGCCCAGGTGGGAACGACAAGTCCCCCTGCGACGACTGCGACCCGATGCTGAACAAGCTGGCCCAGCTCGCCTACAACGATGCCGCCGTTGGCACTGAGCTCAAGGGAGGCATGCCCGCCGAGCGCGTGCAGAAATTGACGGCAATTGCCGATGGTTTGGCAGGTCGATGGGGGACGTCGAAGGGGGCGGGCGCGTTGGCGGGCGAGGGGCGAGGGGGGGGGGGTCCGCATATGAGCTGTATGCGAACGCAACTGCATGCGCTTGGCGCACGTGCAGAATGCGCGCGTGCGGCTTATGTGAACCTCTGTGGTTTATGTGAACTCCTGTGGTTTGCCCCCTTCACGGCTGGCTGGGGGGGTTCCCATGCACCCCCCGCCACGGGCGGATGAGTTCATTTTGGTAAAAACTGATTGAAAACGTGGTGACGCCCAGGTTCCTTTGCCCCAGCTAGGGATGGCCTTGCACCATACCTTGGATTTGCGCCAGGGGGTTCACATATACCAAACATAAACCACACATAAATCACACATAAACCACACATAAACCACACATAAACCACACATAAACCACCGAGTTCACATAAACCGCACATAAACCACACATAAACCACACATAAACCACACATAAACCACTGAGTTCACATAGACCACACATACACCACACATAAACCACACATAAGCCACACATAAGCCACCACAGTTCACATAAACTCAACAAGCGCGCTAACCGTCTGTACGTACGCATGATATTAGCAAACGGCGCACACATGCACTCGCAACGCGCGCGCATCCGCGCATTCAAGGGACCGCGTGCTATCCCTGTCGCAAAGGCATGGCGCGCCACTTGCTTCATCGCGCGCCGACCGTTTGCGTCAGCGCGCGGCGCTCGCGCGGGGCGTGGTCTGCATGCAATGCGCGTAGAACGCAGCAGGTCGAGCTGAGAAGCTGTACAATTTATATGAGCATGAGATGGCTCGATGTAGACTCTCGCGCGATGCCGCTTACGTGCAGGTCGACTGGGCCAGCTCGCGGCGGGCAAACGCGCGCGCGGTGGGTCCTGCCCCAGCCACGCGCTGCGAGTCGTCATGGCGACCTGTGACATAAATTAAACCCTGAGCGGTGGCCGAGCATAGTATTACGTCGGCCTTGCCATGCGCCATCGCGCGCCCGTTGGAGGACGCGGCGCGCGCAGGGCGCGCGCGCGCGTGTGGCAATGGGCAACATATTCTTCAGGCTGGTGCCGCCATACCGAGCCGATGCAGATCCTTTGCCGTGCACAGTTCCAAGTGGACTGAGAAATCATCGCGGGCCACCGCGCGCGCGACGCGGTCACTTTTTCAGCGCTGCACGTAGGCAAGCGCGCAATGTGTTGCAATGTGCGCACGATGTTGAAGTCGCTTTGTTGAGCTGGGACGCGATGTGGAAACGTTGCGATGCCAGACTCGACGTCGAAAGCCCGCGTGGGCCTGCTGCGTGCAAGGCGGCAGAAGCAGCGCGCGGCGCGCATGCTCGCGCGCGCGCGCGTGGTCGATGGCGCATGATCAACAAAGCCACTATAAGATGGTCGCCGCGCCATATTGGCCAGGGGTGTAAGAAGTGCCCCGAGCGGCACCTTGCCCGATTTCGCTTCTAGCTCCGTGGAGCCAGCTGCAAAATGATTAGGCCCACGCACGGCGCGCGCGTGGCTGATCTGTACCGCGAGCAGTAATGTAGCCGCGTCCAGAAGGCGAGGTGAGACCACGCCGGAGGCCAATTGATTTTCAAGGTTGGCGCGGGCAGACTCAACCATTGACCGCATGCAGGTCGTTGGTTCATCGCACGGGCGGTCGCGCGGCGCGCTTTGTCGGTTGTGGATGTTTTATACATGGCGGTACCGTCGTATTGCGGAATTTGAAGATAAGATATGGCCTCAGCGGCACACGCTGGGCCATCGACGCTGACATGGGCAAATCACGTGCCCAGTGGCCGACGCAGCACGCGACGCGCGTGCGCGCGCAAGGTCGTTTCTGTCGCGTCCGCGATAGTCGGGCCACAATTGCGGGACCACAAACTGACGCTTGCCCTTTGCGGTGGCCGATTACATTGCGAATTCTACGCGGCCACCCACGCGCCCGATGATGACTGGCGATTCGCCTGCGATGCGCTACGAACTACCCGCGCAAGGGCTGCTGGGGCGTAGGCGGGGGCGCCCGACGCGGACCTGCAGCGGCCGCCAACTTGGGTTCCCTAGCCGAGGCAATCAATCGCACGTCGGCAAGGCCAGCGCGCAACGCGCGCGCACGCGGCGGCCTTGTTTGATCAGTCGTAACGAATACGCCGCGCGAGCACTCCTCGAGGCGCGGTTACCTTGGCGGCCGCCGATTAGGATGTCCAACCGACCCGCCCCCTATGACACGCCATGCGAGGGGCCAACACGTGGCCCACATGTATTGCGCGCGTTGCGCACCTGAGAGTTCTGCACCATCGACGATGAAAGAGGCGCCACTGGGCGCATCCCATTACATTCTACTTGATCGACCAAGCACGCGGCGCGCGCGATTGGGTGCGGTTTATGCGCGACGGAAGATTCGCCTACTAACCTGACGGAACATCACGCGAACCTTCAGCGTTTGCATATTGGATATCGAAGTTCGCGCGCGCCAGTGACATTCAATTCGGTCGGCGCAACCCACGATGCGCGCGAGGTCGTGCACTCGGTTCTACATACCAACCACAACAAGAACGTCGCCATGCTTACATGGAATCCAAAGCGGGTTCCAGCAGTGACTAACTGGATTTCGATACCACCTTGTGCCAAACATACATGAATTGGATGACGCAGCGCGCGGCGCGCGCACTCGCGCGCGCGGTCTGCCCCGCGGCACCAATGCAAATTATCGAGAAGTCGGCATGTCGCCCTTGACGACTACTACTACTGTGACTACTACTACTACTACGACCACTACTACTGCTACTACTACTACAACTACTGCTACTACTACTATTACTACTACTACTACGAGTACTACAGACAATAACGTGCATACACATGAAAAAGGAAGCAGCGCGCATGATTTCTATATCATCCGCAATGAACAAGTCGACATGCACGTCCAAAAACTGAATTCAAACATTCTGTGGCTCTTTAAGGAGGCCGACGGACGCGTCGACTTATTTGTGATGTGGATAAACCAGAATTCGGGCGCGCGCGCGCGCCTGAGTCTCTGCATTGACCACAATAGAATAAACCGACATGTAATTCCAAAAACTGAATTCACAAAAATACTGGGGCTCTGTAAGGAGGCCGACGGACGCGTAGACATATATGCGTTGTGGACAATATAGAACTCAGACGCGCGCGCGCGCCTGAGTTCCGCATTGTTCACTCTGCATTGTCCAACGTCGAAAAATCTACATGCTATTCCCAAAACTAAATTGAAAAAATCCTGGGGGTCTTTAAGGAGGCCGACGGACGCGTCGACTTCTTTGTATTGTTGACATTACAGATCTCAGAGGCGACCGCCGCCGCGCGCGCGCGCGTACGCGCGCCGCTGGCCTTCGTGTTAAGTTCTGTATCTTCCACATGCAGATGGTCGCGTCTTTTGATCTGAGAATGAAATTTTACATTGGGTTTTCACCATTGGGTTTTCGAGTTAACCTCGTTCCGATTGTATAGGAATTAATGCACTGGCGCACTGCTGTGCGTGCCCGCTGCGCACGCACCGTCGCGCATCCGCAGGGCGTTGGCGCAGCGCGCGACGTGCT
Organism: Prorocentrum cordatum; assembly: GCA_963575745.1. NCBI lineage: Eukaryota > Dinophyceae > Prorocentrales > Prorocentraceae > Prorocentrum > Prorocentrum cordatum. Next base: position 472,519 of record CAUYUJ010006736.1, on the reverse strand, counting down.
TGTCGGTATTGTACCTTCCACAATCGGGAAGCTGCAATGCTGCGATGTGAAGCGGGCCCTTGGCGGGGACCGACGAAACGACTGAGACTGGCAGTAACATTAACATGGGCCAACCATATGCTAACCCACTGGCGCAACGCACGGCGCGAACGCGGTGGGTGACCTCATCCCATGTACATGAATGGGTTATGGTCAACGAGCGCGCGCGTTCGTGCGGGGTTGATGGGATCGCATGCGTGGCGGGGGGGCACACTGGGGTCGGGGTAGGGGCTCTGTATGATGTGCAAAAGCGGTCTCCATGTTGGCGTGGTTCTGCAAGAGCTTCGGCCACGAAACGTGTGAGGGGGCGCAAGACAGTACTGGCACCCAGTCGGATTTCCCGTAAACAGTGCTTGCTGGGTCGCGCTTCCACTTCTACAACACATACTTGACGGTTGCCGCCGCTCCGGTTCCCCACCATATGAACGTGCGGAGCGCACGACATTCTCGGGCTCTTGCATTGCCGGTTCGACCCTCTGGGCCTTTTGCGGGGCAGAGATTCAACAGCCTTGCTCCCCTCTCTGGGGGGCTGATCACACTTTCGCATCGTCCTATGTGCCCTACTCTTCTTTGTTCGTGTCCTCCTCCTCCTCCTCCTTCCCTTCCTCCTCTTTCCCTCCTCCTCCCCTCCTTCCCTCCTGTTCCTTCTTTCCGTGTCCCTGAGCGTCTTCGCCATCTCCTCCTCCTCCTCCACGCCCCCTGGGTGTCCTGTGCTTTTGCGTTTTTTTTCGCACTAATGGCATACTCTCGTACCCGTCGTGGCTCAGCACCTCGACGGGGCGTTCTTATCTCATCAGTTTCCCGCGCCATCGTGATGGCGCCGCCTGGCAAGGCACCGATGCAGCAGTCGTTCACCCCCAGTTCGCTGCCACCAGAGATGGAAGATGCGCTCGCCGCCCTCCCAAGTGACGAGACGCAAGAGTCGTTCTCGCTTGCCATGGACTTGACGGGAGACAGCATGCCGCCTGCCGACTGGGACGCACCAGCCATGCCAGCTCTTCCACCGCAGGACCCACCACCGCAGACGCCCACGCCGACCAGGGCTGTGGTCCGCTCCAGGGGGGAAGAGCCCAAGAGTGCTCCACCAGCACCTACGGCGGCGAGCCAGGCGACGCCAAGGAGCATCGCCTCGGAGGTCGGCGAACTCGGCCAGGAGCAGCCGACGTGGATCGTGACGAAGCATAGCAGTGCAGCGTCAGCCAGCGCCGACGTCAGCCTGAACCAGGTCGGAGCCCCGCCAGAGGATCGTCCCCAACGTGAGCCCCCTCAGTGCGACCCCAGTGCCGACGGCCGAGCATTCGCCCCGCTCGAGGTCACCAACGCCATCGCGCACCCACAAGACGAAGATCGTGTCGGAAGAACTCACCATGGTGGCGACTTCCGAGTGGGATCGCTGGGAGGACGTCCCTATCGGCATCAGGCAGGGGTTCCTCGACAAGTTGACCACGAAGTTCCCAGTGAAACTGCAGGAGCTCAATCCAGAGATTACCACGTACAAGATCACGATGGTGGTGAAGAGTGGGCAGGCTACCACGGTGCGCAGGCCCGTAGTACAGTGGTGTCACGCTCCATGCTGTATCCAGCTGCTGCAACATTGATGGCGGCAAAATTGTGATTTCGCAGTTGAACGCTTCAGTTGCAGATCGTTCCATCGTCAGCAGGCCGCGTCACTTAGAGTTCGCAGTTGAAGAAAGTGTCAGAAGCTTGCGGCGCACGCGTTGGCGTGGCACCACAGCTGAGGTTTCAAAATGTCCCCCTCCAGGTTGCTACTTCTTGCATTCCTCAACTTCTCCCCTCCGCATGCAAACGATGTGAAACACCCAGTCCGAGCAAACCTGCCAGACAGCAAAGCTGGAATGCGTGAACAACCCTACCAGACAGCATTGAACCGACTACCAGACAGCACAGACCACCTACCAGACAGCACAGACCAAAGGGCGTAGGCCAAGAGATAACACATTGGTTCCGCCATGTCCCCCAGTAGGTAGAACATCAGGGCTAGGGCCCCAGTGGGCTCCTCACGCAGTTTAGTTAGGCAAGCAGCACGGTGCAACATAACATAGGTTTGTATGTGTGTATAGGGTGTGCGATTAGGCATCGGGAGAGCGTGCAAACATCGAGGGCCTTGTGAAACAAAACGACCATGCCTGAAGAAACATTTAACGATCCCAGTGCGGACAGTTGAAACGTGTTCATCGTAAGCCTTTCGGGCTCTAGCCGAGTGTTTTGAGTTCGCAGAAGCTGGCGCTCAGATCGCACTCGGCTCCTGTGCGAGACCGCGCAGGCCACATGGCATCTTCTCTTGTGGGCGACGAAGACATCTTGGGAGAGGAGCTTTCGCATGGCGACCTGCCGTGCTACCAGCGCGGCCTCTGCGACCAGGACATTGCGAACGGGGACTCAGAGAAGAAGGGTTGCAAGGGCATGATGCTCGACGGACGCTGCTACAACGCAGTGCGAGCTCATGACCGCTGCCTCGAAGCTGCGCCCCCCCCCCCCCCCCCCCCCCACACACACACACACGCACGCGCACGCATCCTGGGGCAGAACAGCCGCGACTTCGAGTGCAACCGTCCTGCCTGGCAAGCTGCTGTTCAACCTTGGATCGACCCATCGAAGCCAGCGAGGGCCCAAGCCAGAGATGCGACCAAGAAAACATTCTCTGTGCTCGAGCAGAGGACGAAAGATATTGAAAACAACCATCGATGACCAGCTAGTCGTCGATCTCATCGAGTACCAAGCGTTCGAGAGCTTCTGGCACAGGAAGGCAGATGAGCAGAGCGCAGCTGAGTTTGATGTGATTCACCGTCAGCAGAACGGCCAGCACGACATCAAGTGGAATGCGAACGGCGAGGTGCAGGCTGTGCAGAGGATCGCTTGTCGGGACATCGGCCGCGTCAGGAAGTCTACTGGTGAGTGCAAGTCAAAGGCCACCATCACCGTGCAGTCGGAGACGTCGGGGTGCGATGCCGAGGTGAAGCGCAGGTGCCTCGACGCAAAGATGTCGACCGCTGCGTCGGCACTTCAAGGGCCACCGCAATCGCATGTACCGACGAGCGCCCGCTCAGCCGAGCACTACCTCACCTACGGCGACAAAGGTCACAGCGCGGCCAGCAGCGTGGACAGCTTGGAGGCCCACACCTTATCCCTGGCAAACTCGCCTCGCTCTGAGGTCGCTGCTGGAGGTGGGCTCGCAGACGCAGGCAAGGGCGGCGCGAAGTCCAAGAAGGGAACGCCCTCGGAGAAGGGTGACATGCAGAAGCTCTTCAAGCCCAGGGGTGACGTCAACATCGACGACGCGACCAGGGAGCGCACTGTGCCAGTGAAGAGCGACACCGGCCAGATGAACCCCGTCGTGTTCATGGAACTCAAGCGGCGCTGGTCTGAGATGGCTTCTCACGTTCACTCTGGTTTCATGGCGCCTGGATCTGGCTTATTGGCTCAGCTCAGGAACGCGAGCTCCACGGCGGGCATCTCGGCGCAAGCAGACTTGGACATGTCGACCGACAAGCTCATAGACACCGCCACCCAGATGGCGAAGCAGATCCATGATGATATCAACAACCTCGGCGCCGACTGCAACAAGGCTTCGTTCTCTGAGATTGCCGCGCGGCTTGACATCAAGATGACGGAGATCGAGAATACTAAGAGGCTAGTCCATACGCAATTGGACGGCCTCCGCTACCTCGCCGAGAAGGGCGGGCACGGCAAGCAGCTCGAGTCCATGAATCACTACAACATGCGCGTGAAGATACATCGCAGGCTCATGAAGGGCACCTTCACGAAGGAGTTTGCGGACAACATCTCGAGGACGATCTACTCCATGAGGGGCGAGGCCGAGAACAAATCCTTGGTCAGCGAGCCCTGTGCCAAGGGAGGCAAGTTGCAGAAGCCCTTGCTGTTCCAGGGCTCGGTGGAGCTGAACGGCACCAGCATCGACGAGCAGAAGATCACGGTGTGGAGCGACGAGAACCCAGAGATGTTCAAGGCTATCAACGCCATGCTGGCTAGCAACGAGCAGAACATCACAAACAAGATGGCGGTTCACGCCAACCACTTCGACAGCAACCAGAAGTTGCTTGGCTGCCAATGTCGCGCGGCGAGCGACTGGAATACGACTGACCTCTCGGTCCTCGGCGACGGGTTCCACGAGCTGTGCAGCGGCGGTGCTGCGCCGTGGCTGGTGACAGTCAAGGCCGACGTCCTTCGCTATGGCCCAGCGTCGTTCCCGCTGGTCGGGTTCCAGAGCCTCATCGCGAGCATGACCGACGACGAGCTCTTCGCGATCTGCGTCCCCGCGTCGTCGGTGCTCGCGCAAGGCGTCTCGCTGAAGGACTTCCTCAAGTACGTGGAGACGGAGCAGGGGGCGGCCACGTTGCAGGTGTCGGTCATCGTGCGCCTCAAGGAGTCCGAGGTGCTGCGCGCCCCCTTCGGTGTCATGGCAATGCCGCTCCTCTTCCCGAAAGAGGCCGTGCAGAAGCGCACGCCGCTCGCCCACATCGTCGCGCTGCCTCTCCTGCACAAGGAGAACAGGATGAAGGCGCGCTGCTTGAAAATCATCCTCCTTACCCCCTCCTTCGATCCTTGACCTCGTATCCTCCGCGATTTCCTCCGCCTCCTCCTCCTTCTTCTCCTCCTCCTCCTTCTCACTCCTCCTCCTTGTCATCCTCCTCCTCATCCTCCTCCGTCTCCCTCCTCCTCACTCCTCCCTCTCGCTCCTCCCTCTCCCTCCTTCTCCTCCTCGCCCTCCTCCTCCCACTCCCCCCCCCCCCCCCCTCCGGTTTACAGAGGGAGGACGTGGGGGCAGAGGAGGCAGGAGATGAGGGGAAGGAGGGGGAGGGCGAGGGCGAGGGGGGGGGGGGAGGGGGAGGAGAGAGGGATCGGGGGAGGAGGACGAAGGGTACTGATAATGATGATGATGAAGATGATGATGCTGAGGAGGATGAGGATAACGATGATGATGAGGATGATGATGAAAACGATGGTGATCCTAGTGAGGACGACGTTGATGACGTACTTGTGGTGCTGAGGATGGCGATGACGATCCATGAGGCGTTGATGATGACAATGGTGATGATGATGACGATGCGATGCAAGAAGGGTCGATGATGTCAGTAGAGATGGCGATGACAAGTCTATTAATGACGATGACGCCGGTGATGAGGGTGGTGGTGGTGGTGGTGGTGGTCGTAGGGATGATGAGGGTGGTGTGAATGATGAGGGTGACGACGGCGATGCGGATCACGCTGGTGAAGATGGTGAGGATGATTATCTAACTAAGGATGATGGTGATGATGGTACAGATGATGACGAGGAGGATGATGAAGACGAATGCGAAGATGAGGATGACCAGGAGGATGAACAGGAGGATGGCCAGGAGGAGGATCAGGAGGACGATGACGCCACGACGAAGACGACGACGCCCAGGCTGCATCGGCCGACGTGCAGCGCGCCGTGATGACGTGGAACCTTGACTATATGGCGACGCAGGCGGCGTCGGCGATGCATCGGGAGCGACGCGAGGTGCTGAAGCACTTCGCGGAGGCGGCGGGCCTCCAGTAGGCCCACGGCCGCGCGCGGCGCACGGCGCCCTCGATAGGAGGAGGGGGAGACGGGGGAGGAGGAGGACAAGGAGGAGGAGGCGAGCGAGGAGGAGTGTGGAGGAATGGGGGGCGGCGAGGGAGAGGAGGGGGAGGGAGGAGACAGGGGGGAGGACTGGCGAGAGTGGAAGAGGAGGGGTGAGAGGTGGAGGAGGGAGGCGGGGGAGGAGGAGGAGGAGGAGGAGGAGGAGGCGGAATAGGAGGAAGCACACACTACCCACTCGCGTTTCGAAGCGGCCCGACGGCGCGGCGACAGCGTGGGCCCTGGACGGCAGGACGGCGATGCATCGCGCGGAGGGGCGTGAACCCTCCCGCTCGATTTCTGTTTTCCTCCTCCTGCTCCTCCTTGCTCCTCCACCTCCTCCTCCACCTCCTTCTCGCCTTCGCCTGCTCCTGCTCCTTGCCCCGCTTCCTCCTTCGCCTCTTCTCCTGCCTCTCTGCTCCTCCACCTCCCCCACCTGCCTGCTCCTTCCCCGCCCTCCACCCCCTCGAGCAGAAGCCTAGGCGGGACGACGAGGAGGCGGGGGAAGAGGAGGCCGAAGGGGAGGAGGAGGAGGACCAGGAGGAGGAGGAGGAGGACAGAAGGAGAACGGCAGGGGGAGAAGAAGGAGGAGGAGGAACTCCTCCACCACCGTTGCCATTTTGGCTCAAAGCTTCAAGCGCTCTATTTGCGCTACCTCTCAAGCTGCATAACTACCACCTTTGACGCTTACGGATGGGGCGCGGCGTCACAGTTTAAACGTGGTTCGGTGGTGCTGCTGGAACCCTGATTGTCATGCTTGTTGGTTGCCCAGGTTTACATTTGCTTGGTATTGCAAACGCCAAGATGGCATAAACCACCGATTTGAAACCATATGCCTGGGGACTTGGGCGCCGCCCAAACTTAAACCACTGGAACAAACCTTACACCATCCATGAACCACCGCCGAGTTCCCAGCACACCATTCCATTGACGGGAACCAGCCCTTAAACCTCAAATGTCTCTAGCACAGGGCCTAGCTAGGAGGGGGAGGATCGCAATTACGAGGCGGATGGGGGGCGAGGAGGACGCGGAGGGGCAGGGGGAGGAAAATATACGAGGAGGAAGGCCGTTCTACGATGGGTCGCGAGATCGACTGCAGGTACGGCACATTCCTGAAGGTGGACGACATCGTGGTCGACCTCGAGCTGGAGGTGGACGATATCATCTGGGTTCACACAACGGTGGAGAGTGTGGTCAGTTTGTTCAATTTTGATGGGCTCCAGCTGCTCGCGCTCGACCTGAGCGACGAGCCGGGGAGCCTCAGGCCGCAGGTGCGCGTATTGGTGGAGGCGGTCCTCGATAAGGATCGTGGGCGGGAAGCGCATCCGCATCCACGGCCTCGCAGTCCGGACCCGTTTGCCGCGACCCTGCGGTTGATACAGGGCGGCTTTGCCCAGACGCCCCGCGCGAGGCGTGCACACGGGGTCGCGCATCCACGGTATCCCGCCTCGGCATCCAGACCTCGAGGGCATGGATATGAGTACGGTCCTCCCTCGTCTCTCTCTTTCGCCGTCGCACCTTTCTCGTGACGTTGGCACCTGCGGACGTTTATATTGATATAATCGGTACGGGGTCCATTTTCTGGGGGCTCGAAAAGCGGTGATTTCAGTACCCGGCCTTTGGCCCTTTCTTCGGGCGGCTTTTGGCCCTCCCGCGTACGTGCGGCAGGCTTTCAAATTGCACCAGGCGGCCCGAGGTCGCCGATTTATCGTTCCAAGACGCCCAAGACGGCCTCAAAACGGGCCAGGAGGCCCCCAAGGCGCCCAAAGAGGCCCCCAAGAGGACTCCCAAGAGGGCCTCAAGAGGCACAACTGGCCCCAATCCCCATGGAAGACGTATATGTCTAGAAGAGTCTCTGGAGCTGTCGGAGCATCCAAGACGGCCTGCGAGGCCTCCAAGATCGCCCTAAGACGGCCCAGAAGGCTCCCTACAGAAATCCAAAACGGCCCAAGAGAGCCCCAAGAAGGCCCAAGAGGCCCCCGAGGCAGCCCATGATCGCCCCAGGACGGCCCCAATTGGAGGGTACCCGAAAGGATATTTCAAGCCTTCGGCCCCAAGACTCCCCTAGGAGGTCCCAGGAAACCACAAAAAAAAACCCAACAGGCCCCGATTTGGCCCCCAGGAAGCCCCAAGAGGCACCCAAGAGCCCGTGTCCCCAGACGCCCTGAGGCCTTCATGGCGATCCCGAAGCTTCCAGAGAGGAGAGGCGTCCTGACGCGATCTTGGGCCGTCTTCGAGCTCAAGGTGCCCCCTATCATTATCAGGGCCAAACAGTTTTCAGAAACGCCCGAAGAAATAGCCTCCCTGGGGTTCCCAAGAGACCCTTCAGAGGCAAATTACCAGGGGACGGACCCAACCAAGATAGCCCCGTGAGCGCCCCAGAGGCATCCAAGGTTCACCCCAGGGAAATCCATCAAATCCTTTGTTTCAAGATCCTCCCCATTTGTTTCCTCCTGTCCCAGGGTTTGGCGTGCTCCCGAGTGCGTTTCCGTTTTCCCCATCCCTCGCTGTCCGGTTTTTGTTGGTCTTTGTTTCGTGTTCTTGGTTAGTTTGCGTTTCCATTCTACGTCCACCTCTTTTCTCTCCGCCTCTCTCCTCCCCGCTGCGTCAGTTTCCTTCCCCCTCTCTTCCGCGTCTCTCTTTCACGCCTTCGTCTCTCCGCTTCCCTCATGCGTTTCCGTCTCTGCCACCCCTCGCCGTTCGTTATCCCAGATCTCTCCCTTGCTCTTGATTATCCTGCGTCTCCCGTTCTCCCATTCCCTTCTCCCCGCTTTTGTTCAAGGTCGACCCCCCCATCCGTTTCCCCCTGTCCCAGGTTTCTGCGTGACCCCGAGTGCGTTTCTGTGTCCCCCCATCCTTCGTTGTCCGTTCGCTTTACTCTCTCTGCTGCTCTTGGGCTTCTTGCGTCTCACGTTCCGCATCCTTATCCTTCCTCTCCGCCTCCTCCGTTTCCCCCCTTTCCCTCCACCTCGTCTCTCCTTCACGATTCTTCTCTGCACCTCCCTCATGCGTTTCCGCCCCCGCCTACCTCATCCTCATCTCTCCTTCATTATTTCCTCCGCCGCGCTCACCCAGCACCCTGCCCCACTCAGTGGTAAGAGGCCCAGCTTGAAAAGAAAGGGATGTCCCTCATGTGTTTGTTCAAGGGCCTCCCCCCTTGGTTTCCTCCTGTCCCAGGCGTTGGCGTGCCCCCGAGTGTGTTTCCGTTGTCCCATCCTTCGCTGTCCCTACTTTTTGATCTCTCTTTATTGTTCTTGGTTCTCCTGCGCTTCCCGTTCCACATCCACCTCCTTTCTCTCCTCTTCTCTCCTCCCCGTTGCGTCAGTTTCCCTCCTCCATCTCCCTCGTCTCTCATTCACGCCTTCGTCTCTCCGCCTCCCTCCTGCGTTTCCGTCTCCGCCACCCCTCGCTGTTCGGTCCGATCTGTCTTTCGCTCATGGTTCTCCTGCGTCTCCCGTTCCACGTCCTATTTCCTCTCCCACTCTCCCCCCCGTTTCCTCTTGTCCCAGGTTTTGGCGTGCGTGCCCCAGAGTGTGTTTCCGTGTTTCCCATCCTTCGTTGTCCGTTATCTTTGTTATTTCTCTTGTTTCTGGTTCTCTTGCGTCGCCCGTTTCACATCCTTTTTCGTTCCTCTCCGCCTGCCTCCTCTCCGCCTGCCTCCTCCCCGCTGTGTCATTTTCCCTCCTCCCTCCCTCTCGTCTCTCTTTCACGCCTTCCTCTCTCCACCTCCCTCATGCTGTGTCGGCTTCCCAACGCTGCAAGACGGCCTAAGAGGTCCCCAAGACAGCACCACGACAGCACAAGAGGTCCCCGCGACGGCCCGAATACGACGCAAGAGAACACCTAGACGGCCCCAGATGGTACCGCCACGATGGCCCAAGAGGCCCTCAAGACGGCCCCAAGACAGGGGCAGTAGCTGGGATCCAAACGGACATTTCGAGCCCAGATGCCAAACGCCCCCCGGAGGCCTCCGAAGCGCCCCAAACGAGTTTTAAGAGGCCACCAGGACACTCCCACAAAAGATGGGGATGTCTCACCCCCCAGAAACCCCCAAGAGCTCCCCAAGAACGTCTCCCACAGGCATCCAATAAGACTCAGCATGGTTTTGCCAGGCTCTGAGGGGTTCTCGGGCATCACCCTCAGGCTGCCCTGGGTCCTCCTCTTGGATGCCTTGCGCGACTTCTTGGAGCCTTATTCAGCGCCTCCTGAAGAAACCACCAAGAAGTGCGCTCCCACATGGCCACGCTTATGGGATGATGTCCATGCTCATCCGATCTTGTACGGTTGGCTTGGACTGCGCTAGAACCTAAGCGCGCGCGCTGAGCGCGCGCGTGCTTCTAGTATAGATAGCTGTATGCATGCATAGGTATATATGTGTATGTGTATATACATGTATATATATACACACACGCTGCTTGGGGCATGTATTTCAGCCTGAGCAGTTTTGACGGTCCTGGGGCTGGAGAGCGATATCCAGAGGCCGAATCAGCATACCGGGGAGGAGGGCAACGGGGGGGGCAATAATAGCTTTTGGGGGCGCGAGGATTGCCAGAAAGTGGCCCTAAATGGCGCCGGGACTGCCACCGCAGGTCCAAAACGTCCACGCAAGGTGCACAGTCCTGCAAGCTACGTATACTGCCCCCCCGTTCACCCGAGAAACAGCGGCCAGCAGATGAGCGGCCAGCTGGCGACATCGTCCGATGTGCGGCCAGCCGGCGATGATTTCGCGCACAGTTCATGTATGTTAGCCGTGTTCGTCATGCATTGTCTCATAGATGGTTGTAATTGCACCATTTCTGCTAGCAATTCGCGTCGGCCGCACCCCTGCGGTACCCACGCGGTGCGTGATGCAGGCCAATATTCGATGTCCGTTGCCCGATAAACAGCGTTGAACAATTAGCGTGGCGAAGGACCAACCGTTTGCAGTTGTGAATACCGTCGTTGCTTGTATCGCCTTTTGTGGATCTCCTTATTGGGCCACGACGCGCGTGAAGAGTGTGCCGAAATGGGGCGGGGCCGCCATGCGGGCGCTGCTGCTGGGGCCTGTTGTAGAGCCTCCTTTAGGGGGTCACAAGACGTGTGAGGGATTTGCCGAAATGGGGTGGGGACGCCATGCAGGCGCTGCCACTGGGGCCTTCGGTGAAGCTCCCTATGGGGCCACGAACAGTGCGAGGGGCGAGCGACGATGATGGCAATGATAATAACGATGCGCAGGACCTTAGGTGGAGCTCCCTATGTGGCCACGAAACGTGTGAGAGGTGTTTCCAAATGGGGCGGCGCCGCCATGTGGACTGCGCCATTGGAACCTGAGGTGAAGCTCCCTATGGGGCCACGAAACGTGTGAGGGCTGTGCCGAAATGGGGCGGCGCCGCCATGCGGATTGCGCCGCTGGGACCTTAGGTGAAACTCCCTATGGGGCCACGAAACGTGTGAGGGCTGTTCCAAAATGGGGCGGCGCCGCCATGCGGATTGCGCCACTGGGACCTTAGGTGGAGCTCCCTATGAGGCCATCAAGCGAGTGAGGGCTGTTCCAAAATGGGGCGGCGCCGCCATGCGGACTGCGCCACTGGGACCTTAGGTGGAGCTCCCTACGTCGCCATGCGGACTGCGCCACTGGGGCCTTAGTGGAGCTCCCTATGGGGCCACGATGCGTGTGAGGGCTGTGTCAAGAGGGAGGGAGGGAGGGAGGAGGGGGAGGAGGAGAGGAGGAGGAGGAGGACGCATGGACCGTCTCTTCAAAACGAGGACCCAACACCACAGGATGTTTGGTAAAAACAGCTGCCATAATTTTTCAGCGACGCCCAGAGCTGCCAGAAGGACTCGCCCGTGGTCACCCACCGGGTCGGGGACGCGAGCAAGTACCGCCCGGAGTACGGTTGCTGCATCGTGGCCTATCGGGAGTTCTCGGACAGTCGCGCCGCCGCGAAGGCGGCGGGCGAGCAGCGGCGGATTTCCAGCCAGACTACGAGGATCAGAGGAGATAAAGGTACCCACATTGCTATCCTTGTTCGTTTTCTCTTCTGGGAAACGTAAGACTCGATCGAGTTCGCCGGAACTCGGGTTTGCCGACCTTGTTTGACGATCTGATCCTGGATTTCGACGGTCCAGTTTTCGTGGAATGTTTTCAGCGGGAGGTCGCGTCACATTTCAGACTGGGCCTCGTCCTATTCCTGACCTGCCCGCCAGGCCAACCCGAGTCACCCGAACCCGAGGCTCACGTCTCCCCGGTTTTCTCTGTTGTTGGGGCCCTTGGGGAGTTCATCGTCGTCACGGCTGGGTCCGCCTGGAAAAATTCTGGTCAGAACGCAGCCCAGGACGTGTCGGGAGAGTAGCGCTGTCGGTATCATTTTGTCCCCGCAGAGGCTGGAGACGATCATGGAGAGGGAGGTGTCCGTCGCCACAAGCGAGGCTTCGGAGGCTCTGGGCCGCCCAAACGGGGCCTCGGGGCTTTGGGGAACAGTAGAGCGTAGAAACAGGCGGAGGATCGCGCCGCGTCGCCGAGTTATCCGCGGTGCGCAGCGCGATCCGGAGCCCAGGTATGTTCCATACCGACATCGCTGGTGCGGAGCGATCCCCCGACCCCGCCCGCTCCGCACCTTCGGGCGGCCGCCAGAGGAGTCCGGCGTGCCCGGTCTCAAGCGAAGCTTCAGCAGGAGGGGCGGCAAGGCGGGCATCAGCAGGGCCGGCGCCACCCCCGAGGTGAGGCTCGCGCACGGTGACCACGTGATCTTCTTGGCCCCCCCGAGCTTCTACAGCACCTGGAAGGAGATCGGAGAAGCGCAAGCTGCATGAAACATGAATTGGTGCAGCTCCGCACAGATTCCTCGCGTCGGCGCTGGGACCCCCCGTCCTTGGCGTACGGAGCGCGCCAGGGGCGGCGCCAGAGGCGCCGCCAGGAGGGCCCGGCGCCGATCCACGCGATCCGCGCGGAGCTCCGAAAGTCTGAGTATGTGTTGTGCAGTTTCCCCCCACCCCCCCCTCCAAGGACAGCTCCGACTTCATCGTGCTGCGTAGGCTCACCTCCAGCGACCTGGAGGGCGACGTCCAGGGCAGGGACAGCTACGCCGCGCCCGTGTCGGGCTGCATCCTGCTGGGGCTCATCGCCGTCGTCGCCTCCAACACTCTGGAGCTGCTGGAGGGCGTTTTCCTCGCCATTTTCGCCCTGGTCCCCGAACCAGGGACCACTGCAAAATACTATAAACTTTCGGAGCTCCGCGCGGACCTCCGAAAGCTTAGGTCTTTCTACCTCTCTCCCCTGGCTCCAGGTCCTCACAGGGTGCACGTCTATGGACTCCGTGGTCCGGGCCGTCAAGCTCCGGACGGTGTTCACCATCGTGGGCGCGTTCGGCCTCGGCAAGGCCATCGGCAACGCGCGCGTGGCGGAGGTGCTCTCCGACCTCCTCATCTCGGCCCTGGGAGGCTTCGGGAGCCGGGGACTCCTCGTGGCCATCTTCGCCGCTACCGTCGCCCTGGGCGTGATCTTCCACGGCACCGCGGTGGTGGTGCTGATGTACCCCATCTGCGCACAGGTGTCGCGGGACATGCAGCTTCCCATCCACCAGGTTCGAAGAGGACAAGAGTTGCGTAAACGATTGACCATCGGAGCTCCGCGCGGTTTTCTTGGATCAGCACCGGGCTCCCCTGGCGGCGCCTCTGGCACCGCCGCTGGCGCGCTCCGCGCGTCAGGGAGGGGGGTCCAGCTCCGATCTAAGAGATCCGCGCGGAGTTCCAATGTTTGTTGTTTGATGCCGTTTTTTTCTCCCTCTGCAGGTGATCGCGGTGTTGTGCATATCCGTATCGTGCCAGATGTTGAGCCCGATTTCGTACCAGACGAATCTGATGGCGTACAGCACTGGCGACTACACGTTCGCTGACTTTGGAAAGGTCGGTGCTGGCCTCGTGTTCTGCATCGCGGCCGTGTCGATCCCGATGTGCGAGTGGTACTTCCCAGCGTGACCGCGCTGCGGGGCCTCATGCTAGGTGGCCAAGTATGGGAGCTTCTGTTCGACCTAACACGTATTTCAACCCACTGTTCAATTCATGTTGGAGGGATCTAGTGGATGTTCATGTGAGATCCAGTGGGACATCTCGATTAGGGGTTAGAAGGATTCAGTGGTATTTTGTTGGGTCGCACTTGGGATTTAGTGGGAGGTACACAGTCTCATTAGCGGGGCGCCCGTGCGACTGTGTGAAGCTCCCATGCCTGACCACCCAGCCCATGCCGCGACAGGCTTGGAGAGTCCCAGAGGGGATCAGCCCATGCTCCCGACGACAGGGTATCTTCGGGCCGCGGGGCCTCCCGGACCGCTTGACCCCGCATTTCTTGCTGGAATGTGTTTCGTTCAAAACGCATCGCCTTCACCGCCCGTCCATTCCAGTTCCCGCCGGAAGAGACGAAGACGGGGCCAAGACGGTCCGAGAACGGCCCACAAGGCGCCCACGATGGCCAGAGAGGGGCGGTTGCATCTGGGCCGTGTTCCCTTCGACCTCCCTGGTCATATCATTGGGGAGAGAGAGAGAGAGAGAGAGGGACGAGACTTCGAGCGTAAGGCTGTCGCGGATCTTTTGTTCTGGTGGCCTCATCGGAGTCTTTGTCCATCCATATTTGGCCACTCATTTGTGGAATTTCAGGGGCCCTCTTGAGTAATAGTGTGGCAAGTTTTTGGCCTCTTGGGCCTCTCTAGGGGTCTCTTGGGGCATCTTGGGCCTGGGTGGGTCATTTCGGCGGAGTGGGCTGCCAGAGCTCGTTCGGCTTCACCTCTGAAGCTCCTCTGGGTGCCCTCTTGGGCCCCTTGGGTGGCCTCTCGGGCCGTTCTGGGGCTCTCTTGGACGCCTCTTCGGCTAGTCCAGCGGCCAGTTGATGCGACACCTTGGGTTAGAGACCTTGGGCGACATCTTGGGTATCTTAGAGGCGTCGGAGGCTGCAGTTGGAGGCCCGGGGAACCCTGGAGGTGCGCTGATGAGCTCATCGCTCCCCCCTCTCAGACAGGATTCTGCAGGACCCTGCAGGAGAGGGGAGCCACGCTCTTGTTCACCGTTGGCAAGCGGGGGCTGCAGGCTCAACTCCCGGACAGCCTTGTGGGCGCCGCCGCCGCGCGGGTGGACCCCCCGGCGGGGCCGGCAGGCGGCGCGCCCCGTGGGCACTGCCCTGACGCGGGCGGCCAGGGCCCCAAGAAGAGCCCGCTGGCGCTATCGGAGAGCAGAGGACGACGCAGAGCCACAAATGTTCGGAGCTCCGCGCGGATTTCGTGGATCAGCGCTAGGTCACCCTGTCGGCGCCTCGGGCGCCACCACTGGCGCGCTCTGCGCGCCCGGGAGGAGTGCCCAGCGCCGATGCAAGAGATCCGCGCGGACTTCCGAGCCATTTTCTGTTCCTCCAGTTTTGGGACGCCTCCGGATTCGCTACAGAGGTGACCACACGGTCGGGCTGAGTCCGTGGGTATCCGAGTCAAAGGCAATACAGTTGCATAACCATCAATGTTGGGAGGGGCGTGCGGATTTCTTGGATCTGCGCTGGACCCCGCGGAGCGCGCCAGGGAGGCGGTGGAGGCGCCGACAGGGACCCAGCGCCGATTCAAGACATCCACGCGGAGTTCCGAAAATCTATGGTTATGCAGCTTGTTCTTCTGATATCGGGTCGACGGCGCGGTTTTGGGGCTCGACGTTCTCCGAGCACGTCTCGGGCGGCTCTGCGGCCTCCGAGGTCCGACAAGAAGGCCGGCATCCTCCAAGTAGCAGCCTTCTTCTAAGAAGTTTCCCCCCTTTCCCCCCCTACACTCTTGTGCGCGCCGCGAGGGACCGTGCGGTGAGGTCGTGGGGGATTTCGAGGCCGCCGCGCGGCCTGCCACCCTTATCAACTTGAAACGGATCCGTATTCCTATGGCTGCCATCACCTGATCTCGATGCCAATATTAGGGACTTCCTCAGCTTCTGAGGTCGCATCCCCCAGATTGCCATCGCCGTAGGCTTCCCGATCTAAGTGATAGGGATCGGTTCGAGGCTGGTTGTCGCGGCACCGGGTGCCCTTGCGTATTTGCCTGTTCGGTCTATCTTTGACTACTTTCGACGACCAGCCCCCGTCCAAGGGGCTTGTATCCTTATCGCGCATCCTTGCCATCAATTTCGCCCTCTGGAAGGGCAGCGGACTTCATCTTGTCTAGTGTTGTTTTTTCTCAGTCTTATCTGTTCGGATCGACCTCCTTCCCTCGCCCGCCCTTCTCTTGCAGGCCAGTGCCGCTCCCCCTCCCGTGCGCGTGCGCGGGCCCGCTGCCACCTGCCACCAAGGGAGGGGAACGTGGGGAGCCTAAGACTGGGATTGTCCGTTCGCGTTTGCCCTGGTGGGCCTTTGGGGCTGCCTTTGGGCCCTTGGGGCTGTCCTTGGGCCCTCTTGGGCCGTCCTGTGCGCCTCTGGGGCCATCTTGGAGCCCTCTTGGGCCGTCTGGGGGGGACCCTCTTGGGGGCCTCTTGGGCCGCCTTGGAGCGTCGGAAGTTCGAATCGGTGAGAACCCCAAAACATCAAAGGAAAATTAATGCGTGTGGCTTCTTGGGGCCTTCTTGTCAAGGCTCTTGGGGCTTTCATGGGGCGCCTGGAAGGCTTCTTGAGCCGTCTTGGGGCCATGTTGGACTGATCGTGCGGCGATTTGTGGCCGCATTGGATCGTTTTGGCGGCCTCTCGGGGCCCTCTGGGCCCGTCTTGGGGCCCTTTTGGGCCTGAAAAGGTCACGCGACAACATGCGGCGCGCTTCAGTAGATTTGGCAATTTGGGCATGGGCTCAGAAACCCTTAGGAGTGGGGACGGACGGATTCTTAAGATATTCGGCAAATTACTTGGGGCACTCCACTTCGTGCCACAGGGGCAGGGTGGCAGATCTCTGCATACACACATATATCTATATATATATATATAGACAGAGAGAGAGGGAGAGAGAGAGAGAGAGAGAGATGAAGAGAGGTACACACGCATGTAAAGACTTATGCACATGTATATCTGTCGATTATCTCTCTTGCTCTCTCTCTCTCTGTCATTTCTTACGTGCCGTGTTGCCTTCTCCCTGTGTATATATATACATACACACACCTATACATTTATATATATATATATATAAGTGTATACGCATACATACATAAGCACACATACTGTTCTTCCTCTCTTTTCCTCTCTGTCTCCCCCCTCTGTGTGTCGATCTCCTCCATTATTTTTGTGTCTCGCGATCACTGCCGACACCAAGGCTATGATCCATGATCCGCCAAGCGATCGACACGTGAGAGTCGATCCTGGGGCGGCACTGCCATGGACGGTTGGACCGCCTGCGAGGCCACAGCTCTCCCGGACGCTTTCCGTCGCATGGTCGCGCGGGTCCTGCGGACCATGCGAAGCGCGGCACCATCCCAGAGCCGCTGAATCCCATCCCAGGCCAGGCCCGTGCTTGCGCAGAGGCCGTGGCGCGAGCTCGAGCATCCCACGGACAAGCGGTGTCTATCTGTCTTGTCTGCGTGGGTGTGCGCCGTGGGCGGATCCCAGTCCCCACGCCGCGTGATCTGGGCCGGCCGCGCGCGTCTCTTCGCCCGACTTTCTGCGCCTCGACGCTGCGCTCGGGGCCGCGACGCCAAGAGGGTGTAGGCCGCGGGGGGGGCCCGCCCACCACAGCCTCGCTGCTGGGCGCGCCGTGTGGACTGAACTCACCGGTCTGGGGGCCGCCGCGCAGGCCGCCATCAGCGGCGTCAGCGCCGCCCTCGCCCTACAGATGGAGGGCGCGCGCGTAATGCTCCCGTTTGCGGGTGCTGCCCTCGAGTGGCAGACGTGCTTTGACTACCTGGTGACCAACATGAGTCGCTTCAACCCCGCCCTCCACGCTGGACGTGCCCCTTCATTCGCGAAGCGCTGAGCACTATGTGCGTCGATGACGACAGCCTTACAGACCCCGCGGCCACTGAGGTCGGCCGTGGTCCACAGAAAGGTGTCCCTGGCCCAAAATGCCCCCCCCCGGCTTCCCCTTCAGCTTTGGACCCCAAGGGGCCCTCTGGGCCTCGTTCGGGGTGCTCTGAAAGACGTGGGGGCTTCCGTGGAGATCGCGGGGGCACCGCGGGCCAGGGCACTTCTAGCTGTCCGATTGCGTTTGATTGGATATTGTGTCAGAAAGTCACCACGTCAAGGTGGCGGAGTGGGCGACGGACCCCGAGCTCTATGCTCATGTCCTCCTGCTTCATCGTTCACGGAGCCACCCTTGCAGTCCAGTCCGAGCTCAGGCTTGTCAGGAGCTACATAAGCGTGGCCAGCGAACCTGTGCGCGATGAGCTCAACGCCTGGCCGCCGCCGTTGATGCCCGCGTGCATCGGGCCATGGCCCGCCTCAAAAACCCGGCGTTGCTCCCGGCCGGCACGGGGGACAAGGCCAAGGTTGGCCCGTCTCTGTTTGCCAGTGTCTTCGCCGCTGGAACCAGCATCCAGACCCCAAGCGCCAGGCGTGAGAAAACGTTCAGCCGCTCCTTTTGTGGATTCGCTGATTGTGTGCGTCCGCGGACAGTCGCCCTGGAGTTCAGGCGGCCACGCAGCGGGAGACCCTCGTGGCCGTGCGCCGCCAGCGCCACCACGACGACAGCACCGCGGATACCTCCTACCTGCACCATTCTGTGCAGACCCGTCTCTTCCATGTCCTCACTCAGCCGGACCGGCCCTGGCCTAGGACAAGCGCGCATCTTTCCGCAGAGCGTTTGGGGGCGCTCTGGAAAGGCAGCGCCGCCCGATGCGTCCTGTGGACTTGCCGGCACTCTGAGATCCCGAGCTGTTTTTGCTTGATGTCGTCGTTGTAGTAGCTCGAGAGCTCCAGGGGCCGACAACAAAGCTCTGCTCCCAATTTGCATTGGGGCGGGACCGCCGAAATTCCAATCGTAAGTCGGGGTCGCGTCGCGTCGATCTCCCCCCCCCCCATTCCCCCCCCCCTCTCTCCTCTCAGCAGCGACAGGCGTGGGCCATGCGGCCGATGCGGCGAACGGCTCGGGCACTACAGGATGATGGAGAGCCACGGGGTGCGCGCCAAGAACGAACCAGAACGTGGGCAAAACCAAGGAGGAAGAGGAAGCCAGTGAAAGAGGGCGCGCGTCAATTGCGAGTTGGCCTTCAGGCGCGAGGAACGGTCCGAGTTGAGCGACGGGGAGAAGCTTCACCACGGCGGGGAGAAGTACATCGCGCAAGAGCAAGCGAGCCGTGACCAAAAGCAGCGCGCAAGGGACCCAGCGCGGACTGCTCAATCCACGGGGCAAATCCAGGCAGCGGAGGCGATCACCGACGCGGAGGAGCAAGGCAGTCAGCCGAAGAGGTCGCGCAACCAGAGAAACAAGAAGGTCCTCGATCGGCCCAGGGAGGCGTCGAAGATCTTGGTGGGCGGCATCAAGAAGAACAGGAGCATCTTCGCGGCCGTCAGCAAGGCAGGAGAGAATAGGCTGTTCGCCCTGAAGTGCGCGGAGGAGTACGACACCACGATGCGAGGGCGGGGAAGCATGGACGGCAGCCGAGCAAGCGCTGGAAGAGAAGGATATGAGCTGCAGGAGTACGGCAATTACAAGACGTGCTAGAGCATGGGTGCGCAGCAGACCCAGCGCCTGAAGGCGCTTGACTTTATGGACAAGTGGAACGACGACGCGCAGTTTTGCAATGCGTGCAGGGGCCGCGCAGGCTGGGGCCGGCACATGAACTGCGCCTGCTCGCGGGGTTTTCCCCGGCCAGATGTGGCGGGGGGGGGGGCCCAGCGCTAACTCGCGTTCAGATCAGTAGAAGTTTCGGTGCAAAGTGGGCTGGAAGGCGCCGGTGTCTGCCCAGGAAGGCTTCCCCGAGGGCCAGCTCGTAAAAGAACGGATGGGCAAGACAAAGAGAGACTTCGCCGAGGACAGGGCGAAGTGGCCAGAGATCGGCCGCGCGTCGCGGCTCCGCCCGCGCCGCGGCGGCCCGTCGGCGGCGGTGGAGCTCCTCGTCAATGGCAAGTGGGAGGCGCTCGCAGCTGAGAGGCTGCCGCAGAAGATCGACTGCGCCATCGAAGAACACAGCCGCCAGTTCTTCGACGCAGCCCAGCAGCTGGGCCCATATGACCTGCAGGCGCTGGTCCCACCCGTCATCCCCATGACGCTCCACGCGCCGGGCTGCGCGCTGATTGCAAAGTGCCCAGTGGGCGCGTGGCGAGCAGCGGGGGGGGCGTACTTTCCGACGCGCAGTTGGCGCGAGATTGCGACGCGAACCGCGAAGAACGACCTGGGGAACCAGCAGGGCGTCATGGTGGCGCCCGAGGGGGAGCTGCAGACCGTCGGGAAGCTCGAGTAGAAGGAGGTCGAGAGGTTCCAGCGTCGCCAGGAACTGCGCGAGAGCATGGGCACCCCGCTCGACGGCGCCGAGACTCGAGAAGTGCGCCATTTCAGGCGTAGCGGCTAGCTCCTGCGGCGGCGCGCCCGGAGGGCCCCTCTTTCCGTGGAACGACGCTGGGGCGCGACCGGCATCGCAGAAGTGGGGGCCTCGCACGCCCCGTGATATCGATGGCGCTGCTCGCCCCTGCACGCGCGCCGGCTGGGGGGGGGGCAGGGGCATTGCTGGGGTGCATTTTGATTGCTGCAGAGAATTTGGACGCAGTGCGTTCCAAGACTTGCGCCGGGCACTACGTTGCACGGTTCGACCATCGGCCGCCGCGCCCAGGAAGCGACAGAGTCTAGAGTGGGGGGGGCTCTGCTCGAAGCGTGGGCGCAGCAGGACTTGGGTAGAATATGAATTTGCCCCCCCCCCAGCATAAGTTTGGCGCGAATGGGCGTTCTTCATTCCCTCCCTTCTCCTCTCTCCCTTGCGTCGCCGAGTGAGGTCGCGTCGTCTTCCTCTCCTTTTTTGGGGGCCCAACTTGCCCAGCGTGTCCCCCATGGGATGGGCGCGCAAGAGGGCCGACAGCCGCCCCCCCTCCGCGCTGACCCGTAGGGCCTTGCTTGTCAAGGTTGCGAGCCTCTCTCACGGAGCCTCATCGGAGCTCGCCCTGTAGAGCATCGGAGCACGCCCCCTGCCGGTCCCGCGGGAACTGGGTTTGCGGCAAACTTCACTCGCAAGGGGCTTTGCAACTCGTGCCCCGCAGCTCCTTTTGCGGGCGTTTCGACGTCGACCCCTTCATGCGGATGTCCAATCCCGTCCTGTCCCTCTCTCCCCCTCACCGCTCTTGTTCCTCGTCGTCGACGTCGTCGCCGCCCCCGGCGGGGCCCCGCAGGTGCCAGGATGGCGGCGGCTCCCGCGCGGGAGATTGGGCTGGCGCAGGCGCAGATGCCGACCACGACGAAAACGACGACGACGACGACGACGATGACGACGATAATGGCGATGACGACGACGACAACAGCGGCGGCGGCGGCAGCGGCCGCCGGCGACGACCACGACAACGACAACGACGATTGCGACCACGACGACGGGTCGCCCCAAAGTTGTCCTCGAGGCCCCGAGGTGCCGCTGGGGCAACGGGGCATGGCCCAGCGGGTGCCTCGAAGTAGAAGTCCCTGAATGGCTCCCAAACTGTTGCAAAGAGTCGCCGAGCGGCGCGGCTCGTGGCGCTATGGGGCCCCGAAGCATCCCAAAGGGGAATCTCCCGACCCCAGCGCAGAAACTGTGCAGGTTGTTGCTCGGGTGGCGGCGTTTTGACCAAATGGCGGCCGAGCCAGTGCGCAGGGTTGATTTCGTCGTTTGTGGGAGGGCCAGCACCCGACCACTTGAAGGCCGTTGGGGGTGAGGGCCCCTGGGCCATGGCGGGTCCCTTCTGCACGGTAGACGTAGGACTTTTTGTAGATTCCCCCCGCATTCCCTCTCTGTAGACCGACGGGCCCGTGGGAAGGGACCTCACTTTCAAATCGAAAACGCCCACGGCGAGTCACTGCCGCCCCCTGCCTGTTGGAATCGCTGACGCGGCCAAACGTTGGGCCGAAGTCTGGCGAAGCCAAAGGAACATGTGCTTCCCCAGCCGGTAGGGAATCCTTTTTTTTTCCGGGGGAGCATTTGGAAGAGCCAGAGAAAGGAAGAGGAGCGGGAAGAGAAGGAACACGAGACAATATCGCTACAATGATGGAACAACTCAAACACAATCAATGGTGTGGGCCTTCGGGAGGTTTTCTTTGAGCCTTCTTTGGGCGTGTTGGAAAGCCTCGTGGGCCATTTGGGAGCATCTTCGGCTGGCTTGGAGGCGTCTCGGGATCATCTTAGGCCCTCTTGGGACAACGTTATCTGTCTTAAAAATAAAAACAACACTATTTGGAGGCAATTTTGAAACAACATTGGTAGCCTTAGAGGCGATTCCTATGGTTCTTCTCCTCCTCGACGGCCATTGAGGACATTTAGAAAGAACCATCCATTTCTTGACATGAGGCACGCCATGCACCCCTGTGGCGCGCCACAGGGGGCGGCGGCTCGAAGAAGTCTACGGCGAATCACCGCCACCCCCTGCCTTGTGAACGCACCTATATTGCCGACCGTTGTGGCCAGAGCTCGGCGAAACTATCGGATTCAGTGTTTTCCCAGCCGTTGTGGAAACACGTGGGGCAGACGTACGAAGAGGACGCGGGGGAGAAACATAAAGGGGAAGGAGGCGGAGGAGGAGGAGGATGAGGAGGAGGAGGAGAAGAGCCTCTTGGTAGTCTCTTGGGGCACTTTGTAAGCCGCCTGGGATCTTCCTTGAGTCCTTGGGGCCTCCGTAAAGCCTCTTGGGGGCTTCCTTGGGCATCTCGGGGGCCTTTCGGGGCTCCTTGGGGGGCCTGGACCGTCTGACGCTGACGGACACAATTTTGGGGGTCCCTCTCGGTCGATTTGGGGCTCTTTTGGGGCGCTTCAGGGCCGCCTTGGAGGCCATCTTGGGCGTCTTGAAGGTCTCCTAGGGCCTCGGACTTAGGCCTTCTTGAGGCCCTCCTGGAATCATCTTGAGGGCTTGTTGGGCCGTCAGAGGGCCATCTCTAAGGCTCCCTGGGCGCTCCTGGGGCCGTTTTGATGGACTGTGGGGCCGTCTTGGTTGGACCGTCTGGAAGCAGAAAATGAGCAAACGCCAGGATCCTTCAACAAGCCATGGGAACATCAATTGTTTCGTCCTCTGCGGGCCTTTCTGGAGGTCCTCTTGGAGGCCTCTTGTGCGGTCTTGGAGGCCTCTTGGGCCGTCTTGGGCGATTTGATGCCACCTTGGCCCATCTTGGGAGCATCTCGGGCTGTCCTGCGCATTGGGGCCATCTTGGCCTCTCTTGGGGCCATCGTAGCCGTCTTGGAGACCATCTTGGCCGTCTTGAAGGCCCTCTTAGGCCCGTCTGGAGCGCGAAAACCGACCACCTGGGAAGTTTACGGGTCCTTGCGGAGGCGAGTTTCCAAAGTGTACTTTCCTTGAACGTCCTTGCGCTTCCTTCCGGGTGGCCAGCGGGTTGTGCCGAATGCTTATTTGGGAACCATTACAAAGGACCAACAACTACCGAACATTCGGCACGCCGTGCACCCTTTATGCAAGCCGCAGGGGGCGGCGGATCGAAGGCGCCTACGGCGAATCACCGCAGTCCCCTGCCTTTTGAAAGCGCCTATCTGGCCGAACGTTGCGGCCACAGCTCGGCGAAGCTATCGGACTATGATTCCCCCAGCCGTGGTTGAAACCCTTCGGGGAACACGTGGGGGAGAAAGAAGACGATGACGAGAGGTAGGAAAACGGAGGAGGAGGAGGAGGAGGAGGAGGAGGAGGAGAAGGATGCTTCTTGGGGCATTATTTGGGCCTCCTGGCAGCTTCCCTGTGGCCTCATGGTGGCTTCTT
Source organism: Prorocentrum cordatum (assembly GCA_963575745.1). Classification (NCBI taxonomy): domain Eukaryota; class Dinophyceae; order Prorocentrales; family Prorocentraceae; genus Prorocentrum; species Prorocentrum cordatum. Next base: position 449,079 of record CAUYUJ010006736.1, on the reverse strand, counting down.
GGTGTTCTCTGGAGTGCTACTCTGGGCCTTTGGGGCGTTTGGAGGCTCCTTGGGAGGCTCGTTGGCCGTCTGAGGGCGTTTCTGGCCCGTCCGACGGCGTCGGAAGCAGTCTTGGGGTCCCCTCTGGGCCGCCTTGGGACTTTCAAAGGATGCTTCAGTGCCATCTTGGACATAGTGGAGGTCTTGGGGGCCTCTTGGCCCGTCAGGGGGCCATAGCCATCTCGAAGTCTTCTTGGGCGCTCTTGTGGCCATCTGAGAGGCCTGTGGGGGGGCCGTCTGAAAGCCGAAAACGGTCAACTGCCAGAATTCTTCAAAACAATTAGAACATTGATGATTTTGGCCTCCTCGGGCCTTCCTGGAGGTCCTCTTGGAGGCCTCTTGAGCCGTCTTGGAGGTCCCTTGGGCGATCTTGAAGCCATCATGGGGGCATCTCGGACCGTCTTGGAGTCATCTTGGGGCTGTATTGTGCTCTCTTGGGGCCGTCGTAGCCGTCTTTGAGACCATCTCGTCCGTCTTGGAGGCCCTCTTAGGGCATCTCGGCCCATTTTGGAGACATATTGGGGCCATCTGGGGCTCTCTTGGGGACATGCGTGTGGAGCGGGACGACCGACGATCTTGGAAGTCGTCGGGTCCTTCTGGAAAGGAATCCGTGCCCACCAGGTCTGACGGAGCGTTACGGATGGCTGGCGGGTTGGGCCGAAGGCCTTTGGGAACCTTCAAACATAATCAACACATGCCTACTACGTTTGGCATGCCGTGCACCCTTGGGGGCGGCGGGTGATGGAAAGCGCGCTTAGCGTGCGATCCGTTAGCAGGAAGAATTGGAGAAGTTTGAGGGGGTCGGCATGTGTCGGCCCAGGGATCTTGTGGCCAAATTGGCGATTCTTCTTGGGACATCCTAAAACAATTACACCAGAGAAAAGCCCCAATCAATGGATGGTTTTCGCTGAAGAAATCGACCGGGAACCCGGGAGCCCGGGAACCCAGAACTCACCGAAATCGGCCGGGAACCAATAACAGGGAACCCAGGAAACCGGAACTGGGAACCCGGGAACCCAGCCTGCCACCAAAACCAGTGGGAAATTTTCGCCAAATTCTTCAATCTCCGCTAGGACCCCTTCAGTGCAAGCACTGATTGGGGAATTTAGATGTCGCGGGATCGCTCTCGGAAGGCCTCAAGGCGGCCCAACGGCCAAACAAGCATGGCTCTATGACGCCGTACGTCTTCACCCAAAGATGGCGATGTCGCTAAGGACATCCTCACAACAAGGAGATGTCGTCGACATCGCTCTTGCCCCACAGTGCGATGTCGCCAGGGACGTCACACAGAAATGAGATGTCGTCGAAGTCGTTTTGGCCTCGGTCTGGATCAGAATGGCGATTTCGCTCGAGACATCCTCACGCATATGAGATGTTATCGACATCGCTCTTTTCCACCATCGCGATTTCGCTAGGGTCATCCTCACAAACATCATCTGTTGCCGACGTCGTCTTGGCCTCGGCCTCTGGTTGAAACGACCAGGCGGGTTCGAGCGGCCAGGCGCGTTAATGCGGCCAAGCGATTTCAAGCGGCCAAGCGACTCAGTACGGCCAATCTGGCCAGGCGGGTTTAAAACGGCCAAGCTGGCTCAAATGGCCAAACGGGCTTAACCTCCGTGTAGGTGACGGAAAGCGCGCGTAGTGTGCAATCCGTCGGCCAGAAGAAATTGAGTCAGGGGGAGTTCGTGGAGGTTGGCAGGCGGATGCCCGGATGTAGCACGCCCAATTTTTCTCCCAAGAGGCCTCCAGAGGCCTCAAGAGAGCCCAAGAGGGGCCAAGATGGCCTCCAAGACGGCTCCAGAGGGACCAAGAGGCCTTCAATTTCGGACAAGATGTGTCCAAGACGGCCCAAAAGGTTTCCACGACGGTCCGCGAAAGTCCCGATACGCCCCAAGAGGCCTCTTAAAAGAGCCCACGGAGGCAACAATCATTGATGATTCCAAGGTTTTTGTATGATTTTGCCGTTCTCGCCCTTTCGGCTGCCCGACGCTTCAAGACGGCCCCGGAGGGCCCAAAGATCGTAGACGGCTGGAGAGTGCCCCAAAACGGTGCAAGAGGGCCCCAAGACGGCCCCACGAGAGCCCCAAGAGGGCCCAAAGAGGCTCCCAAGTGGGCCCCAAGAGGCCCCCAAGAGAGCCCCAGGACGGCCAAATGCCTCCAAGACGTCCCAACACGGCCAGGCCCCCGTAGCTATTTTGGCTCAAGCTATCTGGGCTCAAGTCTGCTCGAGGCATTCCGGCGCTGTGGGCGACGTCCCGGGCCAGGCTGGTGGCGACACCTGCAGTCTCCTTTTCTCTCGCCTTGCGCGTGACCCTCAAGGCCCACGCGTCTCTGTGGAGTGTCCTGCGGCCGCGTGCCCCGTGCAGGCGCCATTCCACAGGGGGTGGGTATAGCAGATTGGAGGTATTGCCCGATCATACCTTGCACAGGTTAGCCGCCGATTTGCCAGTGTTGTGAGATCGACCGACGCTGTCAGTCCTTGAGGGAGTTTGCTACGTCATTTGTTCATGTGGCCTTCTCGACCAGCACCTCCGCTGGACGGTTTCCGAACGAGGTTATCCGCCTTTTAAAATCGTTCTTTGGTGTTGCAATTCGCGTCATCTTGGATCCCGCCGCTTGGCGTCGCAACTTCCTTGTGCTGCCCACAAGCGTGCGATCCCCTGGACGGCGCATGATAGCGACGGCATCATGGAGAGGGCACGAGAAACTGTGATACCCATTCCCCCCCTCTCAGGTGACGGCAGTGCTGCGTGTTTCGCGGCTGCTCTCGGAGAGCTCTCACTTGATTATCCGATGCTTCCGCCGCCCCCGCGTTCTCGCGCGTCTCGACCCTCGCGACAGCGGCTGGATTCGCCTCCCGCGGAGCCTGATACATCCCATCCGTCGGTTGCCACGCCCGCCGTTGTCGCGTCTGTCGTCAGAGCCGACACTGGTTTCACTACGCAGCTGTCCCCCCACTTACTTTCGCTGACGCTGGCGTCGGCGGCCGCGCCCGCGCTGGCCACCGCGCCGCGAACGCGTCTCCTGACACTGCTCTCTCGTAGCCGCCGCTGGGCCCAGGTTCTGCGCGGGCCATCGAGAATCGCATTGGACGGACGTCGCCACTGCTTCAGATGATGCGACGATTTGCTTTCACTTTCTATGCGCTTTGTGATCCATCGTTGATTGCCTCTTGCCATATCGATCCATCTTTGCTTTTCCCTTCCCATCCACGTCTCCACCCTTTCTTTCTCTTTCCCGCTTATGATTGTGCGCGTTGTCACCGCGCCCATTCAGGGGCGATCTCGGAGCGATTGCTGAGCGCAGTGCAATGCCGAGCGGTATTCCCTCCCTTGAACGGCCGTCATATTTCTCCCTTGCGCTTCTGCACGCGCGCGTGCGGAATCCCAACGCCCTAGCGCAGTTGCGCGGCGCACGGGCCGGGGCCTGCAGGCTGGTGATCCCGACTTCGGCATGCGATTTCGCCTCCCTTCGAAGTCACCAGTGGACGAGGTATGGGCGGCTGCGGGCCCCATGCTTGACTAGCTCCCCCCGACGTCGCGAACGGTAGGCCACTGGCCGGGGGCAATTGCAGCACGTCGCCTGTCCCAGTGGTCATGAAGAGACAGCGAGGCGCATCTTGGAATCGCGCCGCTCGACCGGCGCCCAGAAGTCAGTCGGTTCTGCGTGTTTTGCTTCTCTTTGCGCGACGGACTACCTCGCGCGCAGGCGCAAGGGCGCAGCCCCAGTAGGCGCATGCAGCTGAACAGTGACCTTTCGATTGTTCGTCCGTGGCTGATGGTTGTCACGGACTCGTCCTGCACATTCAGACTTCTCTTCCCCGCGGACCCTTATTCTTTTTCTCATTGCCGACATGCGTGCGCGGATGTTCCCCATCGCGTGACGGACTACTACCGCGCGCGTTATTGATTTTTTGTTGTTGTTTTGTGTCTTCCTCTTTTCTTCCGGCCCCGTAGCCTCCGGCGGTCGTGGGTTTCTTCCCCGCGCCCGCCTGGAGTCGGGTCTTTTCCCATCTCTGTTCTTTTGTTTTTCGCTTCTGCTTGAGAATCCTCTGCGGGGGGGCCGCAGCCCCGCGAGCGACCTCTGCGGGGCGGTCGCGGCCACGCAAACTGGCACCTCCTACAAAGGAGCGCAAAATGCTCGAGGTGGCCAGAGTCCGGCTCTATGCATCGGCGAGAACAACCCATTTTGGGCGGAGCCGGCGCCCGCAATCGAAGGGCAGCCCATTCTGGGCGGGGGCAAGACATAGTTCTTTCTTCTTTCTTCTTATTTGTTCGTCCCTCCTCTTCCCTCTCGCGCCGTTTCCTATCGGGGGGGGTCGCGTCGTCGGCGCTCCAGGACCTGTGGGAAGTTGGGCCCTGCGGACTTGCGTCGAGCTCGCATTGATCCGCCCCCCCACAGGTACACATCGGCATGATGTTCGTCTCGCGTCGGGGGGGCCTTTCTTTCGGTGCTCCAGGGCCCGTGGGCAGTTGAGCCCCGCGGACTTGCATCGAGCTCGCATTGATCCACTTCCCCACAAGTACATCGCATCGCCTCGTGTCGGGGGGGCTTCTCTGTCGGCGCTCCAGGACCCGTGGGCAGGTGGGCCCTACGGACTTGCGTCGAGCTCGCATTGATCCACTTCCCCTTAGGACCACCTTCTGCCCAGTGCATGACACATATCCCCGCCGATCTGAGCGTTCTCAGAGCGTTTGCCCACTGTCGGCGGGCGCATATTGAGCAATCATTTTGGCCTCGTGGGCGGCGTTTGTGTCGCTCGCGCGCTGCGCCAGCCAAGTGCCAGCTGCGCGCTCGGCCGCGTAGTGCGTGGGGAGAGGTTGGCTTCGTAGTTTCGGTACACATCGGCATGTTCTTCATTCTGTTTCATTATACTCTTCTTTACTCTTGTTCTGCATTCTCACAGGTGTCAGTCGACAGACGCACTCTCAGTCCTGCTTTCTTGCTCGGTCGTTCGCTGTCAGGCGCATTTCTTGTCCTTGTCCTACAAATGGTTGGCCGGCCCACTATCCATGCAGTCCTTGCATGTGTTGCCCTGTATATCGCTTCTCTCCGACCGCCTCTTCGGGAACGCTGTCGTTGCGAAGTCTGCCTGGCCAGGTCTGCTTCGTCTCTTGTTCTACATCTTCTACCCGGCGATGTGCGCGATCGCGCGTCGTCAGGGGTGGCGTGGGAGACGCCCCCGGCCAGGTCGGTGGCGATGCCTGCAGTCTCGTCTTCTCTCTCCTTGTGCGTGACCTCTAGGCGCGCGCGTCTCTGTGGAGTGTCTCGCGGCCGCGTGCCCCGTGCAGGCGACATTCCACAGGAGTGGGCATGTCAGATTGGTGCGTACCTTTCTCAGGCGCTGGCCTGAAGGGTCGACAGTGGTCATTCGGAGCAATGAGCGAGGATGACGGCGACGCGCTCGACGATGACGCGATCACGGTCTGCGACGGGCGCTGCCGCTGCTACGGCGGCCTGCTCTTCGGGGGTGGGTGCACGGGGCGTATGCCGAGCGAGACCGCGCGCTGCCTGGAGGTCGAGCGTCGCAACAAGCAAGGCGCACCGACGCTGCGCTGAGTCTGCTGCGCGATCCGCTGCGCCTCGCCCGCCGCGTGCGTCAAGTCGCAGGGCCAGATGTGTTGCCTTGCCGGGGCGGCCACCATCCCGTGCGATGATGAGGTCCTTTGCCTGGTGGTCACGTTCGGCATCATTTGCTACCCCGCGATCGCCAGCTGCAAGACGCTGGGCGACATCAAGGGTGGGGGCGGCGGGGATGGACCCCCGGCCGAGCAGGTGGGCTGAGGCCAACGAGGTGGATGTTGGTAACCGCTCTGCTTGCTGATGACGCCAGCATGGCCAATGCGGACCGACAGCTACGAATGGTTTCGGTGCTTTGATGCACAGAGCGATCCCGGTTATAATTTGTGGTGATTCGGATGTTCATGTTTGAGGGATTGCACAATAAACTGCGCATGACAAAAACAACATAAACGGCCTAGGAGGTCCCCAACACAACCCAAGAAGGTTCCAACACGGCCCGAAAGGGGCCCCCTAAAGACCCCCAGACAGCCCCAGAAACGCCAAAACCATGGTTCCCAACGACGAGCGCGGCTGGAACAAACTCTTGACATTGAGGCTCCCTGGGGCGGTGACGTGAGAAATTCTTCCCAATGTGCGAGCGACAACGTAAAAGTCTCCGAACACCAGGGTTCCGAGGAGAAGAGAAGAAGGACAAGAAGGTGAAGCAGGGGCGAGGAGAAGCGAGGAACTGGAGGAAAAAGAGGTGGAATATTATGTCATACCCATATGAGAGAAGGAGGATGATGATGATGATGATGAGGAGGAGGAGGAGGAGGAGGAGGAGGAGGAGGAGGAGGAGGAGGAGGAGGAGGAGGAGGAGGAGGACAAGGAACGAGGAGGAACTGGATGAGGAAAAGGAGGAGGAGCCGGATGAGGAGAAGGAGGAGGAGCAGGAGGAGGAGGAGGAGGATCAGCAGCAGCAGCAACAGCAGCGAGGAGGAGCAGCGAGGAGGAGGTGGAGCGAGGAGGAGGAGGAGGAGGTGAAGAGGAGGAGGAGGGGAAGATGGGAAAGAAGAGGAATACGGGGCATGCCAACGACCTTTCGCGCTCTGAAAGTGAGTTCGTTCTCCATCCCCGTGCCGGGAAGGTTAAAACGGCCACGCGGGTGAAAAGGGCAAGGCGGGTATGACCGGGCGAGTGGAAACGGCCAAGCGGTTAAGAATTGCCAGGCGAGTGAACAAGGACCAGGCAAAACATCCAGGCAGGCTAAAGCGGCCAGACGAGCTTAAACGGCCAAGGATGTCAGCGCTGCCAGGCGGCCCAAACTTGCCATGTTGATGCAAACAGTCACGCGGTCTACAAAGTTATGTGGTTTGAAGCCGATATTCGGGTCTAAACTGCAAGGCAGGTTCAAACGGCCAGGCGAGTCAGAATGGCCAGACGGGTTAGAACGGCAAAGCGGATTTCGACACCAAGGCAGCTTGAAGCGATCAGGCGGGTCAAACGGCCAGGCAGGGAAGACGGTGAGGCGGGTTAAAGCGAGTTGGAAACGGCCAGGCGGGTCAGAGCGACCAGGTGGGTTGAAACGGCGAGGCGTGCTAGAACGGCCAGGCGGGTTACAACGGCTAGGCTGGTTAAACCGGCCCGGCGGGTTAAAAAGGCCAGGCGGACGTCCGTCCAATCCACACGGTCCAACGGCGCCTCCGAGATTGCCGAAAATGGCGATTCCGCTCGGGACATCCTCAAACAAATGATCCATCTTCAACGTCGAATGCTTAAACGGATGCTTTTAGCATCATCTCGAAGTTTTCTTTGACGGCTTTAAGACGGCCCAAGAGGGTCCATAGACCACCCGAGAGTCTCCCAAGAGGGCCCCAATATTCTCCAAGGATGCGACACAGGCGAGGGGAAGAGAGGACTCAAGATGGAGAACGGACGAGCCCGCGATCTCGCTCCGTCACACAGCTTGTTGCGTTTTCCGCCGTCGTGCCAAGCAGGTCGAAAGGCCTTCTGCCCGTCCCGCCACCGCGCCTGGGTAGTGGATCAGCGGCCTCGTGGATACGTCTTGGGATCTCTTCGGAGGGCTCTCGGGGATGCCTCTTTTGAGCAGTTTTGAGCCCTCGTGGGAGCCTCGTGGGAGCTTCTTGGGAGCCTCTTGGGGCTTCCTGGGGCTTGAGGGCTTCTTGGGGCCTCTTTGGGGGTCATTGTGGGCCTCTAGGGGGGCGGTGAGCTCGAAATGTCAGTTCGTGTTCCCTCTCCGGGGCACCTCTTGAGGCGTTCTTTGGGCGGTCTTGGAGGCCTGCCGTCTTGGCGGCCTCTTGTGCCGTCTCGGCGCCCTCTTGGCGGCTTCGTAGGCTGTCTTGGGGCGATCCATGGGGCCTCTTGGAACATCGGAGAGCCGAAAAGGCAGAAACGCGAAAATCGCTCAAAAACCTAAGGGCATTCGATGACTTTATCCTCGTGGGGCCCTCTTTGGAGTGCTCTTGGAAGCCACTTGGGGCGTCTTGGGCAGTCTGGAGGCCATCTTGGGCGTCTTGGGCGATCTTTCGGCGAGTCTCGGCTCTCTGGGCGGCCTCCTGGGGTTTTCTTGGTTCGTTTTAGGGCCCTCCTGGCCGAGGGGACCGTCCAGAAGGCCCACGCGGGTCACCCCAGAAGCGCCCGGCATCACAGGGGAGTTCCAGGAATTTCGTGGTCTGGGCCATCAAGAATTTTTTAATCTCTCCACTCACCGATCAGAACTGCATGAGCCCTGGGGCACTTCACTTCGTAATTACGCCTGCTGAATGAGACCAGGGAAAAAACAATGGCAAAGACATACAAACTCAGAGCTCCGCGCGGATTCCTCGGAGCGGCGCTGGACACCCCTCCCTGGCGCGCGGAGCGCGCCAGGGGCAGCGCCGGAGGCGCCGCCAGGGAGGCACCAACGCCTATCCGAGGAATGCGCGTGGAGCTCCAAGTTTTTGTATGTATGCCATTGATTCATTCCCGATCTTCGGGCTAGTCTCGAGGCTCCCAAAGCCGAGACTGCCTAATGCTTCAACCAGGATCTCGGTCGGGCCCCTGAGATGTTGCAGGGGGTGCTCTTTGGGAGGCCGAGCCCCGGTCGAGAGGGAGGCCTCGTTTGCAATTGGCTACTTATTTGAGCATTCAGGCCTTGCCTGTGGCGCACGATGACCCAGACACACCACAGGCGCTGCTGCAAAATCCTTTAGAATGGCGTGAGGCTGTAGCCCGACATTGTGTAATGTATTGCTGTTTTCTGATTGTCCCGCCCCTCCCCATCCTTCTCCCTCCCCCTCCCCTCCCTCCTCGCCCGCCTCCCCCCTCTCCCACAAACTGCGCAGCTACCCCTCGCACCTTCGCACCTCGGTGTCCTTCTTTGCATTCCGGCACGCACGTGATCCGCATTTTGAATATGCTTGCCAATACATCGTCGGAGCGCGGCTTCATTTGTTCGTTCGCTCTTTGGGCCCCGGTGCTCTGTCGAACCCCGCTGTTCAACTTGGCCGAGGCGTGTGGCCTTGAGTGATCAAACAATCGAAGAAGAAATTTGCACGGCGGAGGACAACTATACGCAGCTGCGAGTATCTCAGGATATGCTCCTCTCACCATAAGCAGCGCGCCGCGAGGGGGATGGAGTGCGGGGCAACGCGGATGGGCGCCCCGACACGTGCGTGGGGTGTGCCAGAATGAGCGGGGGACGCATTCGGGCGCTGCCATTAGGGCCTTCGGTGGAGCTCCCTGTGGGGCTACGAAGCGTGTGAGGGACGTGCCGACATCGCCCGAGGCCGCCATACGAACCCTGCCACTGGGTCATTCGATGGAGCTCCCTATGTGGCCACGATCCTTGTGAGGGGTGCGCCAAAATGACCCGAGTCTGCCAGGCGAACCCTATCGCTGGGGCCTTCGGTGTAGCTCCCTGGGGGCCACAGTCCTCGTGAAGGGTGCGCCGAAATAGCCCGAGGCCGATATGCGAACCCTGCCAATGAGGCCCTTGGCGAATCTCCTTATGTGGCTTCGATCTTTGTGAGGGGTTTGCCGAGATGGCCCGAGGCCGCTACACGAACCCTGCCACTTGGGCCTTTGGCGGAGCTCCCTATGGGGCCACAGTCCTGGTGAGGGGTTAGCCGAGATGGCCCGAGGCCGCCACGCGAACCTGCCACTGGGGCCTTCGCTGGAGCTCCGTATGTGGCCACCATCCTCGTGAGGGGTGTGCCGAAGTCGCCCGAGACCGCCATGCGAACCCTGCCATTGTCGCCTTCGGTGGTGGTCCCTATGGGGCCACGATCCTCGTGAAGGGTTTGCCAAGATCGCACGAAGCCTCCATGCGATCCCTGCCGCTGGAGTCTGTGGCGGAGCACCTGATGGGGCCACGATCCTCGTGAGGGGTGCGCCGAAGTCGCCCGAGGCCGCCATGTGAACTCCTTATGGGACCACGATCCTCGTGCGGGGTGTGCTAAAATCGCTTGAGGCCGCCAGGCGAACCCTATCGCTGGGGCCTTCGGTGTAGCTCCCTGGGGGCCACAGTCCTCGTGAAGGGTGCGCCGAAATAGCCCGAGGCCGATATGCGAACCCTGCCAATGAGGCCCTTGGCGAATCTCCTTATGTGGCTTCGATCTTTGTGAGGGGTTTGCCGAGATGGCCCGAGGCCGCTACACGAACCCTGCCACTTGGGCCTTTGGCGGAGCTCCCTATGGGGCCACAGTCCTGGTGAGGGTTGTGCCGAGATGGCCCGAGGCCGCCACGCGAACCTGCCATTGGGGCCTTCGCTGGAGCTCCGTATGGGGCCACCACCCTGGCCATCCTCGTGAGGGGTGTGCCGAAGTCGCCCGAGACCGCCATACGAACCCTGCCATTGTCGCCTTCGGTGGTGGTCCCTACGGGGCCACGATCCTCGTGAAGGGTTTGCCGAGATGGCCCCAGGCCTCCATGCGAGCCCTGCCGCTAGGGCCTGTGGCGGAGCACATGATTGGGCCACGATCCTCGTGAGGGGTGCGCCGAAGTCGTCCGAGGCCGCCATATGAACTCCCTATGGGACCATGATCCTCGTGAGGAGGCTGCTAACATCGCCCGAGGCCGCCATGTGAACACTGCTGCTGGGGCCTTCGATGTAGCTCACCCTGGGGTCACGGTCCTCGTGAGGGGTGTGCCGAGATGGCCCGAGGCCGCCATGCGAACCCTCTCGCTGGGGCCTTCGGTGGAGCTCCGTATAGGTCCACGATCCTCGTGAGGGGTGCGCCGAAGTCGCCCGAGACCGCCATGAACCCTGCCGCTGAGGCTTTCGGAGGAGCTCCTTCTGTGGCCACGATCCTTGTGAGGGGTTAGCCGAGATGGCCCGACGCCTCCATGCGATCCCTGCCACTGGGGCATTCGGCGGAGCTCCTTATGGGGCCACGATCCTCGTGAGGGGTGCGCCGAAATGGTTGACATGCGGAGGGCAGAGGCAAGGATGAGAGGAGGGAGGGGGAGGAGGAGGAGAGGAGGAGGATCCAACACGAGGATCCAACACCGCAGGATGGTTGGGAAAATCTGCATAAAGATAAACCGCCCGACGGTTTGCGCGGATCCTGCGATCTGCGCTGGGATCCCTTGTCTGCGCCTCCGGAGCCGCCTTTGGCGCGCTCTGCGCGCCAGTGAGGGGGTTCCAGCGCAGATCCAAGAAATCCGCGCGGACTTCAACAGTTTGGGTTTGTACCGCTTTTGGTTCCTCTAAACAACTACCCAGAGATCCGATGCGTCGTTTTGTCAAAACGGGGATCCCCGAACCACCGACTCCTTCCCCGATTCGTTTTATTACGTTCCCAGGTCCTGGCGTAACCCCTGAGACCAAACACACGAAACATATTGTATGCTCAATACATTGGATGTGTGGGCATTGCTTTGAGGTTGCAACTTCTGGGAGGTTTCAATTCAGCTTCGGCCCTATGGGCCATTTCTCCTTACGGTGCATTGTACTTGGGGATTCTTCACGCTTCGCGTATCCCCACCAGCCCATCTCAAAACAGCAACTCTTGCGAAGCATGCCGACAGTCGTGTTTTTCAGGCGTGTGTCCGCTTGCCCCTGCATATCTCCCCTGTTCCTCCTTCCTCCCGCCTCCTTGTACATCCTCCTTGTGGTGGGAGCGGGAGAAGGACGAGGCGGAGGAGGAGGGAGAGAAAGCGGTGGGAGGCAAGAGGGATTTAGCGGAGACGACGACCACAGCGATGATCCTAACAACGACGACGCACCCGACGACGACGACGATATCGACCGCGACGACGACGACGACCACAACCGCGACGACGACGACGACGACGTCGACGACGACGACGACGAAGGCGGCGGCGACGACGACGACGACGACGACGACGACGACGACGACGACGACTGGTGGGAGTCGTTGGGGCCCCTCGTGGTGTGAGTCGTTCGGCCCCATCGTCCTTGTGTGAGTCCTTCGGGCCCCTCTTCCTGGTGTGAGTCGTTCGGGCTCCTCGTGGTGTGAGTCGTTCGGGCCCCTCGTCCTGGTGTGAGCCGTTCGGGCTTCTCGTGGTTCGAGTCGTTCGGGCCTCTCGTCCTGGTGTGAGTCGTTCGGGCCCTTCTTCCTGGTGTGAGTCGTTCGGGCTCTTCGTGGTGTGAGTCGTTCGGGCTCTTCGTCCTGGTGTGAGTCGTTCGGGCTCCTCGTGGTGTGAGTTGTTCGGGCCCCTCGTCCTGGTGTGAGCCGTTCGGGCTTCTCGTGGTTCGAGTCGTTCGGGCCTCTCGTCCTGGTGTGAGTCGTTCGGGCCCTTCTTCCTGGTGTGAGTCGTTCGGGCTCTTCGTGGTGTGAGTCGTTCGGGCTCTTCGTCCTGGTGTGAGTCGTTCGGGCTCCTCGTGGTGTGAGTTGTTCGGGCCCCTCGTCCTGGTGTGAGTCGTTCGGGCCCCTCCTCCTGGTGTGTCGTTCGGGCTCCTCGTGGTGTGAGTCGTTCGGGGCCCTCGTCCTGGTGTGAGTCGTTCGGGCTCCTCGTGGTGTGAGTCGTTCGGGCGCCTCGTCCTGGTGTGAGTCGTTCGGGCCCCTCTTGGTGTGAGTCGTTCGGGCTCTTCGTGGTGTGAGTCGTTCGGGCCCCTCGTCCTGGTGTGAGTCGTTCGGGCTCCTCGTGGTGTGAGGCGTTCGGGCACCTCGTCCTGGTGCGAGTCGTTCGGGCCCCTCGTAGTAGGAGTAGTAGTAGTAGTAGTAGTAGTAGTAGTAGTAGTAGCACTAGAACTAGAACTAGTAGTAGTAGTAGTGGTAGTGGTAGTAGTAGTAGTAGTAGATTGTGTAGTAGTGGTAGTAGTAGTAGTAGTAGTAGCAGTAGTAGTAGTAGTAATAGTAGTAGTAGTAGTAGTACTAGTAGTAGTAGTGGTGGTAGTAGTAGTAGTAGTAGTAGTTAGTAGTAGTAGTAGTAGTATTATTAGTAGTAGTAGTAGTAGTAGTAGTAGTAGTAGTAGTAGTAGTAGATGTCTTTTGGGAGCCTCTTGGAGGCCTTTTGGGGCGTCTTGGGGGCCTCTTGGCGGCCCCAGGGGCTTCTAGGAGCGTCTTGGGTGCCTTGGGGGAGCCTCTTCGGGCCTCTTGGGAGCCTCTTGGAGGCCGTTTGGGGCGTCTTGGGGGCCTCTTGGCGGCTCCAGGGGCTTCCAGGAGCGTCTTGGGTGCCTCGGGGGAGCCTCTTGGGGCCTCTTGGGGGCCTCTTGGGGGCATCTTGGGGGCCTCTTGGAGGCCTCTTGGGGCCTCTTGGGGCTCTTTGGGAGGGGTCTGGGAGGTATCTTGGGGCCATCTTTCGGGCGATCGATCACAGATGGGGCGAGCATTTTTGTCAGTACCCCCGTCGGGGCCACGATCCTCGTGAGGGGTGTCGAATTTTAGCCCTCCCAGGGATAGAAAAAGGACCCTCTGACCACCCGCGAAACCCCCTCTCCAGGTCCAGGGGGAGGGGGTAGGGGGAGGGGTAAACCCCTCCCCGAAGGGGAAGAAGGGGGGTTGAGAACAGAGAGAGC
>CAUYUJ010006736.1:420554-430554 GCA_963575745.1 Prorocentrum cordatum | reverse complement strand
TACACATCTATGGACACATGCACCGACACTTACTGCTACTGCTACTACTACTACCACTACTACTACTACTACTACTACTACTACTACTGCTACTACTGTTATCACTACTACTGGCACTACTACTACTACTACTACTACTACTACTACTACTACTACTACGACTACTACTACTACTACTACTACTACTACTACTACTACTACTAACTACGACCACTGCTACTTCTACTGCTACTTTTCTTGTTACCAGTATGACAACGACTACTACTACTACTACTACTACGACTGCGACTACTACTTGTATTACTACTACGACTACTAGGGTTACTACCACCATCGCTACTACTGCTACTACTGCTATTTCTACGACTACTACCACGTCTGCTAATTCTCCGACTACTACCACCACCACGGCTATTACTACTACCGCTACCACTACTACGACCACCATTGTAGTTCTAGCTACTACATTTTCCCACTGCTACATCTACTACTACAGCTACTACTACAAGAACATGACATCAACAACAACTGCTAGTGTTACCACTACTATTACTACTTCTAACAACGGCTTCTACTACTACTACTACTACTACTACTGTTCCTACTTGAATCACTGTCACCACTACTACTGCTACTGCTACTACTACTACTACTACTACTACTTCTACTACAACTACTGCTGCTACCACTACTTTTTACTACTCGACTAGTACTCCTTCGACGACGACTACTACTACTACTCCTACTACTACTAAGCCTAAAACTAAAACTACTGCTACTATACTATTATTTGTACCACCACTACTACAACTACTACGGCTACTACTATTAAAACCATTAGTAATACCCCGGCGACGACTAGTACCACTACTACTACTACTGCTACTACTGCTACTACTACTACTACTACTACTACTACTACTACTACAACTACAACAACAACTACTACTACTACTACTACTACTACTACTACTACTACTACTCATATTACTAAGACTACTACTTCTACTTCTGCTATTGGGGTGTGGTGTCTGGGGGGTGGTGTCTGGTGTTCTTTGTCTGGTGTTCGGTGTTTGGTGTCTGGTGTTCGGTGTCTGGTGTTCGGTGTCTGGTGTTCGGTGTTTGGTGTCTGGTGCGGTGTCTGGTGTTCGGTGTTTGGTGTATGGTGTTTGGCGTGTGTTGTTTGGTGTTTTGGTTTTGGTGCTTGGTGCTTGGTGTGTCGTGTTTGGAACTACTTGTTTGGTGGTTCTTGGTGCGTGGGTTTGGTGCTTAGTGCTTGGTGTTTGGTGTCTGGTGTTTGGTGATTGGTGTCTGGTGTCTGGTGCCTTCTGTTTGGTCTTTGGTCTTTGGTGTGTTGTGTTTGGTGTTTGGTGTCTGGTGTCTGGTGTTTGGTGTCTGGTGTCTGGTGTTTGGTTTTTTGTGTTTGGTGTTTGGTGTTTGGTGTTCGGTGTGTGGTGTCTGGTGCCTGGTGCCTGGTGTCTGGTGTTTGGTGTTTGGTGTTTGGTATTTGGTGTGTGGTGTTTTTTTGTGGTTGGTGTTTGGTGTCTGATGTTTGGTGTCTTGTGTCTGGCGTTTGGTGTTTGGTGTCTTGTGTTTGGTGTCTGGTGTTTGGTGGCTGGTGTTTGGTGTTTGGTGTTTTGTGTGTGGTGTCTGGTGTTTGGTGTCTGGGATCCGACCAGGTTGGAATCCGCCCGATGCGGTTGGGATCCGCCCGATCTAGCCCGTCGGATCCCAGCTGGTTGGAATCCGCCCGAAGTGGTTCGGGATCGGTCCGATGTGGTTGGGATCCGCCTTATTCCCGGGTTCGCCCCCCCTCCCCGCAATGCCTTTCCTGGCCGTGCCTCTGGGCCGCAGCGCCCGCCCCTGGCGTTCCTGGTCTCATGCCCCAGGCTGCAGAATCCTGTAGTTTCGTCGCGGTCGTGGTTCGTCCTTCCCCTTTTTCTGGCCGCCCCCTTCTGAGTCGTGGAGCCCACCCCTGGCCTCCCTGGCTGCGGCCCCGTGGGTCCCTTCAGGGCCGCGGAGCCACTTCCCTGCCTCTCTGGCCTCCCCGCCTCGCCCCCCCTGGCCCCGGAGCCCTCTGTTTTCGTTGCTGTCGTGGTCCTTGCGCGCCCTGGCCTGGCCCCGGCCCCCTCGCTACCCCTGGCCCCAAGGCCTTCTGTTTGAAGGTGTCGTGCTGGTGGTGGTCGTCGTTCGTCCCCCATGCCCTGTCCCGACCCCAGCCCCAGCCCCCTGGCGACCCCCACGCAGCCCCTGAGCCCTTTAGTTTCTTAGTGGTGGTGGTCGTCGTGCCTTCCCCATGGCCATGGCTCGGGTCCCCCGCGTGCCCTGGCCAGAGCAGAGCCAGGGCGCGCCCGCCGCTTCTTTTCGTGCTTGTCGTTCGTCCCCCCTCGCCTGGACTAGCTCTAGCCCCGGCACCAGCCTCCTAGCCCCCTCCCAGCCCCAGAACCTTTTTATGTTCGTAGGAGCTCCCGTTCGTCCTCCCGTCCCTAGCCTACAATTGGCCCCCAGCCTCGTCTCGACCTGGTCGGGCAAGAGCCAGGGCGCACGTGCCAATGGTCTGTTTCACGGGTGACATTGACGTGGTTTCCATCACATCGCATTATTTAGCAAGGAATCGTGACGTGGCCCGATGGGACGGCCCATCGCATAGTAGTGCCTTCGCCCCGCACAATGACTACAGTGACTGAGTCGTGGATGCATGTTGTAGGGCTCTTGTGGCCTCTTCGGGGCCCCAGGGGACCTCCTGGGGACCTCCCGGGAGCCCCCTGCGGGCCTCTGAAGAGGGCATTTTGGGGGCTTGCTGATGGCCTCGGTAGCCATCTTGGGGCGGAAGGCCCGACATGTCAGTTCGTGTTCCCCCTCTTGGGGCCCCATTGGGACTGTCGTAGGCCGTCTTGAGGGCCTCTTGCGCAGTCTTGGGCCCTTCATTGGCCGCCTTGGGGCCAGTTTGGGGGGCTACTGGGCCGTCTTGAAAAGATCCTCAGGGCCTCTTGGGCAGTCTTGGCGCGTCAGCAGTTCGAAAAGGCGAGAACACTCAAATCCATCAACAACCTATTGGAGGATCTCTGATTTGGGTCTCTTGGAAAGGTCGGGAAAATCGTGGTCTGGCTGTTTCGTTTGATTTCACGCTCCACCGGAATTTACACCTGCATGAGTCTTGGGGCACTCCACTCCGTGCTGAAGGCACGTTGGCGGGCTTCGAAGGTAGAATGGCGTCGGGTCCATAAGACATGTGAAACACATCTGATTATGCCGGGGACAGATCGGATTCGGTACGGTCCATTGGCGATCATACATAATAATGGTTTGAATTGTAGAGTATATCATAAACAATGCTTGCGCTTAGGGGTCTTTACTTTTCTGTCAAGGAACTGGGCATGGTTCGCAGTCCGGTTGCTCCGTGGTCGCCGTCTCGCCGCCTCGTCGCCGCCCGGCGTTTGGGCCGGGTTGTCGACGTGTTCCGTGACCAGTGCTTGCACCTAGGGGTTCTTGCTTCTCTCATAAGAAACTGGGCTTCGCTGCCGCCTCGGCCGGCTTGTTGTCGCCGTCGCTGCCCCGTCCCCGCCTGTTGCCGCCTGGTTTGGGCCTCGCTGCCAACCTGGCCGGCTTGTTGTCGCCGTCGCCGCCCCGTCGCCGCTCGTCGCTGCCCGTCAAAGCCTCGTCGCCGCCTCGTCGCCGCCCGCCGCAGCTTACACCACATAGAGTACGTAACAAATCTCGCACCACGTAGCTCGCAACACATGGACTGCCCCACAGATTGTGCACCACGTAGATGCTGTACAAGAATTGCTCCACACTTCATGCACCATATAGATGGGTACTCATACCACATAGGTTGCACCACAAAGCTTACACCACGTGGCGCGGACCACATGTATTGCAACACATAGAACGCACTACAGATATCATTGGTCATATATTGCACCACGAAGCTTGCACCACCCAATTGCACCGCACATAGTGCTTAGCAGATACTGGACCACATAGCTTGCGTCACATAGATTGCGACACACATTTGCACCACATGTATTACACAACATAGTTCACGCTCAGCTCACACCACATCGATGAGTACTTTAACTCCTACCACATGCATTGCACACCATAGCTCACACCACGTAGCTCGCACCACATGTATTGCAACACATAGCTTGCACCACATAGATCGCCTGAAAATCACCGTGTCGGCTCCACGCTGGCTACCATAGTGTTCTCTCCGGTATGATAAAGAGTTGTTTAGGGTTTTCTGCCGTCAACCGTTAAGGGTGTACTTCCACCAATTGCCATTGATCTAGACGGTCCTTTGCGCATGGAGCGTGATATGTATATATATATATAGATCGAGAGAGAGAGAGGTGGCGAGGAACATGCTCACATGATGATGCTGATTCTGCTGATGATACTGATGATGCTGATGCTGATGATGATGCTGCTGCTGATGATGAGGGTGATGGTGACGGTGATGGTGATGGTGATGGTGATGATGATGATGATGATGATGCTGATGCTGATGCTGATGATGATGGCGATGATGATGATGATGATGATGCTGATGATGATGATGATGATGATGATGATGATGATGATGATGATGATGATGATGATGATGTTGATCATAGTAATGACCATGCGGCCATCTTGGGCGTCTTGGACCGATCGTTCGGTGATTCGGGGCTTTCTTGGGCCGTTTTGGGCTCCTCTTGGGCTCCAAGAAGTCATGCGGGAACATTCTGGGGGCCCCCGAGGGCGCGCGGGGAGCCTCAAGAGATTTGAGAGCTTGGTGTCTGGGCCCATTACGAATCCTCAGGCTTGATGGCTGAGGCTCAGGGGATTGAGCAAGGTACCCAGGGAAGCCTCTTGGGGGTCGTTTTGGGGCCTCTTTGGGCAATTTTCGGGCCTCTTGGGGGCCTCCTGGGGGCCTCCTGGGGGCTTCTTGGGGGGGCCTGTGGGCTCCCCCGCCCCCGAGCACGAAGTTTGTCGGGAATGGCGTCCCCCCACCCCCTGCAGAGCGAAGCTTGAGCGAGCTCACGTCCACGCCTTCAGAAACTCACACGCCGGATCGGCGGATGGGGGATGCCCCTGTGGGTGCTCGGGATGCTCGAGTCTCGTCTCAGCCTCCCCAGTCCTGCCTCGCTCGGCTATGCCCGAAAATCATCTCGCCGCGGTGGAAGAGCAGATTTGCTTATGATTTGTTGGGGGTCCCGTCTTCCACGCGGCAAAATTGGCGCGCGCTTGGTGTCCAGAGGGTGCGCTGGGGGCGACCAGAGAAGCAGCCACAGAAGCGCTCGGGGGGCGCGCTGGGACGAGCGCCCAGACGAGCCCAGGAGAGCGCCGAGAACGGCGCCCACTAGAGCGCCTGAAAGAACGCTTGGAAACGCGCCCATAAGCGACCGATTTCGCATTCGATTTCGCGACCGATTTCGTGCCCGATTTTTCCCGTCTCGATTCAGTATCAGAATAAATGAGACGCAAACCGGATTTATCAGAATCGGACGAACAATCGGGCGCAGAACCGGACCCGAATCGGACCCATCTCGGACGCAAAATCGGACGCAATTTCGGGCGTAGACTCGGACGCGAGTGGCGTCGAAGTTTTCTGCGCGGATGAGGCAGCGCATCGCGGCGCACCATTTCGAGGTTTGGTCGGGGGGAGATTGGGAATTCACGCGCGCAATTCAGCGTTGGAGTTTAGCGTTGTGTCAGATGGCAAGTGGTGGTCTCAGGTTGCGTCGAAGCCGGACCAGGTCGATCAAGGAATCGGATCCCCGCTTCTGCGGACGTTTCTCAGGCGACCGAAATTGAGTTTTTGTCTCGTCGTTCCAACCACGCCAGCCCTTCAAAAGGAGGACGATCACATGCGCCGAATCCGCAGTTATCTCGCGATGCGATTGTGAGTGTCAGGGCTTCTGCCGTAATTCGTATCTTGCGCGTCGCTCCGCGATTGGTTAGATGTCGGGCGCGTCGTGCCATGCGCCGTGGCGCCGACGTGCGCACCTGCACCATCATGCTATTTTCGCGCTGGGTTTGGCGCGCGGCGCCAGGCAGATTCTTCGCGCGATTGGGCGGCGGCCGAGCGCGCGGAGTTCTCGGAACGTCTTGTTCGCGCGGGCGTCGCGCACCGCGAAGGAGATGGATGGCGCAACTAGGCGCGCGCTCACGGCGCGCAGGGGTCTCGCGACGCTCAGGTTACGCTCTTCGGTGCGCGACTGGTTGTATGCCGCGCGCGCGTGCGCGTCGCGCCCAGCGAACATCCCAGAACGCGAATTCGCACGTTGGGGTCAGCGCGCGGCGCCAGGCAGATTCCTTGCGCGACTGGGCAACGCTCGGACGCTCGCGGGAAGACTCGCGCGTCGTTGCGGACACGGTCTTGGCGCGCAATTTGAATGCGTGTTTCGGCACGCGGCGCCAAGCAGCTTCCTCGCACGAGTGGGCGGCGCTCGCGCGCACGGGAAGACCCGCGCGCCAAATCGGCGAACGTCCAGAACGCAGTTTCTCGCGCTGGGGCCTGGGCGCGTCGCCAGGTTGATGCTTCGCGCGATCGGACAACGTTCCGGGACTCGCGGTTCGCATCGGCGGCGGTCTCGTCATGCGATTGCGGTTTTCGCGCGGGGTTCGGCGCCCGCGGCCTGCGCCATGCAGCTTCCTGTCGCAATTTCGTAGCGCTCGCGCGCGCAGAGGATGACTCGCGCGTCGCACTGGCGAGTGCCTTGGGCTGTAATTTCTCCCGTTCGGGTCAGCGCGCGGCGCCAGACATACCCCTTGCGCGACTTGGGAGCGTCCGAGCGCGCGGGGAAATATTCGCATGGCGCGGTCTGGAAACGGGCGGGTTTCAGCGCGCAGTTTTCGTCGGTTTCTTTGCTCGAGTTGTCAGCGCGGCGGTTGCATCGGAATGATATTTCGGCGCCGTGGTCGGGACCCCTGGACAGAATGGCCCTTCGCTGCGCGATTAGACGCGCGCGCACGGGATGATGGCTCTGCGGATGCGACGCGTACGCGCCAGGTTTCTTCGGGCGCTGGAGAATCATCCGTTTCCGTTTTGGTGTGTCATGTTTTCTTAGAGTTCCACGCGTTATCTGTGGCGGCTGCGTTTCCGCGTCGCATCTCACGCGGTCTCTTGGGGCCAACTTCGGCGTCCTCGGGGTCGCGAGTTTCTCGGGGGTCTCTCGGGGTCCCCTTGGGATGCATCGGGCGCCCTGTGCTTCCCTGGGATTCCTGGCGCCCCCTTGGGCTCCATTGGGCCTCCTTGGGGCTTCTGGGGGCCTCCTGCGGTTCCCTGGGTTCCGCGCGCCTCCTGGGGCTCCTTGAGATTCCCCGGGGTTTCGTTGGTGAAGCAGCCGCAAGCAGACAGGGTGGGCCAGGGGCCCGGGGAGGAAAGCCATTGGCGACGAAGCCACAGACCCTACGGCGGCGACGCCGACCAGGCAGCGCGGGCTCAGCGGTGTAGTTGGCGGTGGGGGGGGGATAATTCTGATAGTCGGGACGGGTCAACGGTATCTTCGCGAGGGGGTCCCAGCTGGGGATCACCCGCCGCCCCGCCAGAACATAAAAAAAGGCCCAAAAACATTCCTCGAACACGTGTCCGAAAACAGAGAATGACCTGTCTTGTTTTGGGGAGGAAGCGGTTTGCTTGCATCCTTCATGGATGGGCGCGCGGCCTCGGGGACATAGCCACGTCGCAACGCGCGAGGCATGATGCGCAAGATGTCGTGGCATCGGGGGCGCGATCGCGCCTTGCGGCATGAGTGGCGGCGGTTCGGGGGGGCGCGAACCCGCTGCGATTCAAAACGCGCTGCGGCAACACGGGCGCGAATTTGGTGCGTTTTCATGCCACGTGTCCCCAGGCTACGCGAATCTGCGAGAGTTTATTGTTTTTTTTCGGGTTCCCCCATCTCACAGATTTCAACCATTTTGGGTTCCCCCATCAGGCGGATTTCAACCATTATAACGCTTGAGCCATAGGAGAC
The DNA here is from genome assembly GCA_963575745.1 of Prorocentrum cordatum. Classification (NCBI taxonomy): domain Eukaryota; class Dinophyceae; order Prorocentrales; family Prorocentraceae; genus Prorocentrum; species Prorocentrum cordatum. Next base: position 422,590 of record CAUYUJ010006736.1, on the reverse strand, counting down.
AAATCCTTGACGCTTCTCGGATCCCCGCCAGCCCATCCAAAACCGACGCATAGGCGGGTTCAGACGATCAGGGAATTATAGGAACAAAAAGGGGGCAACCATTATCGTTCGAGGCAGGAGCAGGAGCAGGAGGAGGAGGAGGGGGAGGAGGAGTCGCAGGATGCGCAGGAGGTGCAGGAGGAGGAGGCGAGGATGACTCTTGGCAGGCTTTTAGAGGCCTCTTCGGGCGTGTGGGACATCTTGGCTGGCCCAAGGCAGTCTTTGAACGTCTTGGGTGCCTCGGGGATCCTCTTGAAGCCTCCTGGGGGTGTTTTTTGGAGCCCCTTGGAGCTGGGTGGATGGCTGTACGTGGTCATACAATTCACAAAACAGCCCCCTCCGACAGTCCCAAGGGGTGTCATCGACACCAACCTCCACAGTTCGAACGGTGGAGCGCCGACACCCCTCCGACACACCAAAGGGGGGTCCAACGAGTGGCTCCCGACACTGCCGCGACACTTCCGAAGGGGGGTCCCCGACACCTCCTCCAAAGATTGTGGGGGGGGGTCAACCCCTTGATTTTCAACTCCCCCGGGTGGATCACGAAAACGCGTGATATTCAGCACCAGCAATCGGTCGTTTTGGATTTGCCCGGGGAAGCTTCAGATCAATGAAAAAACAGGTTTGGCGAGTCGTCGTCATAGTATTCGCTTCACTGTGGGGCTGTCGGGGAGCTGTCGGTGGGACCGTCGGGGAGCTGTCGGTGGGGCTGTCGAGGAGGCTGTCGCGGGGCTTTCGGGGGACTGTCGGGGAAGCTGTCGGGGAGCTGCCGGGAATCTATCGGAGGGAGTGTCGGGGGGCTGTCGGGGAGGGGTCGGAGGTGTGTCGGGGGCGTGTCGGGCGAGGATGGGGCCGAAGACAGCCTCCTCCTCCTCCTCCTCCTCCTCCCCTCCATCCTCCTCCTCCTCCTCCTCCTCTCCTCCTCTGTCCTACACCCCCCCCCGCTCGCCGCCTCCACCACCGCCCCCCTTCCTCCTTCCTCCATTCTCCTTCCTCCTTCACCTCCTCCTCCGCCTCCCTCCTCCTCCTCCTCCTCCTCCTCCTCCTCCCCCTTCCTCGCCCCCCTCCTCCTTCTTCTCCTTCCTCCTCCATCCTCCTTCCTCCTCCTCCTCCTCCTCCCCTCCCCCCTCCCTCCTCCCTCCCTCCCCCCTCCCTCCCTCCCCCTCCCTCCCTCCTCCTCCTCCTCCTCCTCCTCCCTCCTCCTGCCTCCTCCTCCTCCCTTCCTCATCCTCCCCTTCTCCTCCGCCTCCTCCTCCTCCCTCCTCCTCCTCCTCCTCCTCCTCCTCCTCCTCCTCCTCCTCCTCCTCCTCCTCCTCCTCCTCGCCTCCTCCTCTCCTCCTCCTCCTCCTCCTCCTCCTCCTCCTCTTCCTCCTCCTCCTCTTCCTCCTCCTCCTCCTCCTCCTCCTCCTCCTCCTCCTCCTACCTCGGTCCCTCCCTCTCCCTCCTTTCGCCCCTTGGCCCCCGTGAGTAGGATAGGAGGAGAGAGGAGGAGGGGGAGGAGGAGATGAGGCGAGGATGAGGAAGGGGGAGGTGGAGGAGGAGGAGGAGGAGGGGAGGCGGAGGAGGAGGAGGAGAGGAGGGGAGGAGGAGGGAGGAGGAAGAGGAGAGAAAGGAGGATTAGAAGGCGGCGGAGGAAAAAAGGGAGGAAAAGGAGGAGGAGGAGGAATCCGCCAACCTCCTCATCTTTCCCCCTTCCGGCCTCCGCCCAGACGGCGGAGGAGGACGATGATGACGCGGAGGAGGAAGAGGAGGAGAGGGAGGAGTTCCAGGAGGAGGATGGGGAGGCGGGCGGGGGGCGGATGGCCAACCCCATTCCTTCTCCGTCACGCCACTGTCGTGTGTTCGGTGTGTCGTCGGGACGTGCCGATGGTGCTGCTGTCAGGGGGGGGGGGGCGGTCGGGGGCCTGGCGGGGCTCCGTCGGGAGATGCGTCGGCGTGGTGTCGGTAGGATTAAGATAGGGCGCGTTGGGGAGGGGTGGCGGGGGCGTTGGTGGATT
>CAUYUJ010006736.1:302500-420454 GCA_963575745.1 Prorocentrum cordatum | reverse complement strand
GGAGGAGGGGGAGGAGGAGGAGGAGGAGGAGGAGGAGGAGGAGAAGGAGGAGGAGGAGGAGGAGGGAAGGGGAGGGGGGAGGAGGAAGCGGAGGAGGAGGAAAGGGAGGAGGAGTGAACGCCCATGTCGGCGTCGATGAAAGCAAGCCCGCCCTCAGCCCCTCAACGCAATCTCAACAAACTGACCTTCATTTACATTCGCAGGATTTACTCGGGAACCCCCCGAATTAGCATACTGACGTGTACGGCATCCTAAAAACGTAAGTAAAACAAAAATACACGAAATTCACGCATGACACTGTCAAATTTCAAGTCCACCCGGGGGACTTCGAAACGAGAGGGTTGCAGCCCTCGGCATAACCTGGGTGGTGTCGGAGACCCCCCCTTGGGGTGTCGGAGACGGTGTCGGGGACCCCCCCCCGCAGGTGTCAGTGCGGCTGTCGGGGCCGCCCCCCGCGGGTGTCGGAGCGTGCGTCGCGTGCACCCCCCGCGGGTGTCGGAGGGCGTGTCGGGAGTACCCCCGCCCCCCCCCCGGCCCGATTTGTATGTCACCCCCCAAACCACGCTCAGCCATCCACCCAGCCTTGGAGGGCCCCTGGGCGCCGTTCAGAGCCGCCTTGGCGCATCATTGGCCCTCTTTGGGCGTTCTTGGGAGCTTCAGTGGCGCTCTTGGAACCATCTTGGACGGCGCCGATGTTTTATAATGAGTTTCGATGAGCCCCCCCCCCGCCCTCGGAAGCCCGGCACATCGCCTATTGGATTCATCCTGAGGCTTCGGAAGGCCATCGGAAGCGAAAAGGCGACAAAAACACAACACATTGATTTCCGTTACGTCTGGGATGGATGTTGGCCTCTTAGCGGCCTCCTGGGGAGGCTCCGTTGCCGCTTATGGGCTCTCTTGAGCCATCATGGCGGCCATCTTGGGCTCTCTGAGGCGCTCCTGGAGCCATCTTGGGCCATCGTGGACGCTCCAACCCCTCGCGACCCTCCCCGCCCAAGTCCAGGGGAGGGGGTAACTGGGAGAGGTAAATCACTCCCCGAAGGGGAAAAAGGGGAATGGAAGAGGAAGCGCTCTAGACCACCTACGCCTAGAGGGCCAGTGGGAGTACAAGTAACAAAATCTGAACGCTGTATCAGATCCAGGAAATAGGAAAACCTAGTCCTCAGCTGGCCCCGACTGGTCCGGCGCATCCATTATCCCGGATTATCCCCCTCATGTTGTTGCCACCCCGTCTTCCGGTGGGTGGACTAAAAGTGTGCACACGTGTCTCGCCAAGACCTTGAGTTATTAAAGCACGTCGGACCAACATGTGTACCCCTCTTCCCCTAAATTCGAAGTTGACCGGTTTAGGCGGTAGGCCAAAGGCCAGGGACAACATGTGGACTCTTCCAACTTTGGGTTTAGGGGGGAGGGGTGCGAAGCATGGGCATTTCGCAGTTGTGGTTGTTATCATGTGGGGTGTGGACACTTTTTGTCCTGGCACCGTCGTTTTGCTTCTCCCCCCTCCCGGCAGCGACGTGCTCCCTTCGCCCGCGGCCCGCGCGGCGAGCCGCCGGGTGGGAAGGTCCCCCGCTGTTTCTTCTCGGTGGGCTCGCCGCTGGGGATGTTCAGCTCCCGCGCTCTCTCGCGCTCTGTCTCTCTCTCTCTCTCTCTTTCCATGCGCGCGAGGGGGCGACCACGACGTGGACCGCTGCGACGAGTACGACGACGACGACGACGGAGACGACGACGAGCACGACGAGTACGACGAGGACGACGACGACGACGACGACGACGACGACGACGACGACGACGACGACGACGACGACGACGACGACGACGACGACGACGGCGGCGGCGGCGGCGACGGCGACGGCGACGGCGACGGCGACGGCGACGGCGACGGCGACGGCGACGGCGATGGTGACGACGAGGATGGCGACGGCGACGGTGGCGATGGCGACGAGGGGGAGGACCATGACGACCGCATAGCGTGAGGGCCGCTTGACCTACGGCAATGCGACAGGATAATGACAAGGCGGCTTGGACGATGGCGATGGCGACGGCCTTCAGCGTCGACTGCGGCAACGGCGGCGGCGGCGTCGACTACGGCGGAGTGTGGAGGAGGGAAACGAAGGACTGGAAGAATCAGGAGGACGAGGATGAATGCAATGGCGAGAGGTTCAGGAGAGGAGGGGCCGAAAGAGGGTAGGAGGAGTGCAATGAGGACGAGGAGTTTGGTTGGATCATGGAGTAACTATGGGGGTCCTGAGTGGTATGAGGCGCGAGACGGGATGTAGGATGAGCAAGGAGAGTAGTGGCTGGGACAAGATTGGACGGCGGTAGGAGGGATGATCATCGGGATTGTGTGGGATGTTGTGGATGACGTTGAAGACGAACGACCAGGAGGAGGGGGGGGATGCGGAGGATGTTCGGTGTTTTTGGTTGTGCTTGGCCCTTCGTGGCCTCCAGGTATCTCCGTAAGTCCTCTGAAGGGGTGTCACGCGAGAGCTCGGAGCCACGGGGAGCATGCGCCCACATGCTTGCGCGCCCGCGCGATCGAGGCGGCGGCGCGGGCTCCGTTCTCGATTCATCCTCGAGCCTCGGCCCACGACCGATCCTCGGTCGAGGCAGTTGGCGTGCGCGGGCTGTGGGCGCACCCCTCCTCGCCGGCGGCGGCTCGCCCGCGCCAGGTTCTTGAGCATCCGCCTGTCGCACCAGAGGCGGTCGCCAGCACGGCGCGACCCCGCCTCGGCCGCCTGCCTGGCAGAGTGTGAGGAGTGGACGGGGCGAGCTGGCCACGCGTGAGAGCGACCTTTCGCCGGAGTGACCTTTGTGGTGCGGGCCCCCCCAAGCAGTGGCCCGCACGCTGAGACTCGGCGCGCCAGCGGGCCTCCAAAGGCCGCGCACCGAAGGTCACTCTTGCTTGCGGTCACTCTTGCGCGTGCCTGGGCGAGGGGGAGGAAGGCACACGTACAAGGAGGATCGTGGCCACGTTGTCCTGGTCGTGGACAGCAGGTTCGCAGGCCAGATGGGCGGCCGCTACTCGCTGCCTCGCCTGTCCTGGTCTACAGCTGCTTCTCGTGGGCAGTCGCCTCGCTGACGCCCCGGGCGTGCGTGCCCACGTGGTTTGCCCATCAAGAGAGATGGGGGAGGGCAAGTCAAGGAATCTCGCGCCATATCCACCCTCTTATCCCTCCCGCCCATTCCTTCCCACAGTGTTGTTTTTTCTCACTATCCGCCGACGGGTGTTGTAGCGGACCTGGAATTCCCCATCGGGACCCCTTTGTGTCATGCGCAATTTGAGAGGAGGAGCTTTGCACATTGGAGTAGGAGGAGGAGGAGGAGGAGGAGGAGGAGGAGGAGGAGGAGGAGGAGGAGGAGGAGGAGGGGGAGGAGGAGGAGGAGGAGGGCGAGAGCAAACCTCGAACGCGTCAACCATGCAGCAATGCATGGGCCCTCTCTTGGGGCCGTCCTGGGGCCCTCTTAGGCCGTCGCGGGGGCTTCTTTGGCCGTCCCGGGGCCCTCTTGGGCCGTCATGGAGTTCTCTTGGGGCCCTTTTGGCGTCTCGGACGTTGGGAAAGGCCAAACAGGCGAATACAAATGCGCGTTTCCATACGGAAAACGGGCGATGTTTGCTTCTTGGGGCTCACTTGGGGGGCCTCTGGGAGGCCTCTTGGGGCGTCTTGGAGGCATCTGGTGCCGCCTGGATGCCGTCTTCGGCGTCTTGGAGCGATGCCTCTTGGGAGGCCTCGGGGGCCGTCTTGGAGCTCCGCGGGCCTCGGGAGATCTAGGCCCCCCCCTCTGAGTTCGGCCGGGGATCGGCGCGGACGGCGGGGATTAAAGTCATGGTTTGGGGTCCCGGGGGGGAAGGGGGAGGAAGACTCTCGCGCGCCTAGGGGCCCCACGGGGTCGGCGGATTTCATGAGAATCGGCAACGTTTTAACTGTCATTGGAAGACCCCCTTGCGAGACGCAGAGTGCTGCCATGCATCTTCCTGTTCGCTCTTTTCGTTCGCCTCTGTCTTTGTGCGGTACATTCTTCTTCATTTGCAAAGAAGCTAGGCAAGCGGAACTGAACTTGGCATTGACGTGCTCCGAACCATGATTCGATTCATGCGCCTTGCTTGGTCATTCCGCATCCCATGCATTTAGGGCCCTCCTGCGCCAAGACAGGATAAATCTGTCATCCCTTCCAGTTGGTACCTGGCTGGGTTGAGGAAACTTGCGAGGGCGCCAAGGGTTGATGCGGCCGATATCGACTATTGTCAGTTTGAGTCGTATGCGAGACAACCCACGAGGCCTCTTGACGTTCCTTGCCGTTCTCTGCGAGGTAATGTAGAGCGCCGACACGCAAGGGTAACTGCAGGGCAATCATGCGCACATGTCTTTGCAAGGGTTCAGCGCTGGATGGGGTTGGAACACCTTGGCTGCTAAAGCCGATCCTGGACCGATGTGTCGCTCCCTCGCTGCTGCCATCCTCGCTGACGTCCATCATACATTCCATGTTGCGCATGGTGAATAGGATGTGTGGTTTGCGCGTGATTGGGCCGCCCCCTCTCTGAGTCCCGCTCGGTCCTTTCAATCATGCAGTTCCACATGAGCAGCGCTTGCATAGTCTACAGGGCGAAAGAAAAGGACCTGGCTCTGCTCCCTGAACCCTTCATGTGGGATTGCAGGTCTCGCTCCCCTTCGCCCTCCTCGTGCGTCGTTTCGCGTTCTCCCTACTTTCGTGCGTTCGGCCGCCTCTCATCGATCTTTTCCACAGGCTGCGAACTGATTTACCTCGCTGTGGATTGCTTGAGTGTTTGAGTGGGGCCGGTGGGAGGCCGAGGCACGGCGGTGGGAGGCGGGGTTGGGAGAGGAGAGGGGGCACGGCCCACCCGTTCGTGCGGGCATCGCCCCCCGGCAGGTACTTCCAGGGCCTGGACGTGCGCTGGCCGGCTGGGATGGTGGGGCGCGGCTGGCGGTGCCGCCGCCGGGCGGGCGGACGCAGGAAGGGGAACACGTCGAGGAGGGCGGGGAGGAGGAGGAATTCGCAGCGGAGGAAAAAGAGGAGGAGTTCGAAGAGGAAGAGGGACAGGAGGAAGAGGAGGAGGAGGAGGTGGAGGAGCAGGTCGGGGAGGCATTTCAAGGCTTTCGAGGAGGTCGGGGAAGAGGATCGGATAGGATCGGCTGGCTGTCAACCGGAAGGATGAGGGGGAGGAGGAGGAGGAGGACGTTGGAGTAAACCTTTCCTCCAAGCTCCTTCTTCATAGGCCCCTACAACGGTTCATTTCCATTGAGGGAACTGCCTCGTTAGAAGACAACCGTTGGAAGACCCTGAAGCATGCTAACACATCGTTCTCGGGATTCCAACGCCACGGATCTACCTGACTCTTGCGTCTTGACGGTCCTGAATCGTGCCAGACAGCCACGCCTGCGACTTCAACACCGCGAACCAACGCAAATGTTGCACCCTCATAATCCTGAATCCTTCCAAAACGCAGTTTTCTGGTACGCGGAGCATGGGAATCCGTGAAACTCTTGCACATTAAGAAACGAATATGCGCGGCACAAAAACCAGTGCCATATATTATAGAGGAACCGCCTTCAATCCGTAAAATTCTTGCACATGTTTAAATCGAATGTGCGACCCGCCCTCCATTCGTGAAATTGTTGCCGGTGCTTAAGCTTCATGGTCGTAAATGGTGAGGACGTCCCAGGCGGGCCCTATAAACTGGCCTCGGGGTGCGACAGGGAGAAGTTGTTTAGAAGAAAAAATAATGGAGGAGGAGGGGGAAGAGGAACATGAGGAAGAGGAGGGTGCTGAGGGTGCTGGCACTGCGGGCGCAGCAGGGTGCTCTCGCTCATTTGGCGCAAAACTACAGCTCCGTCGCTGTCACCGAGCTCGGATACTTCCCCTTGAGTCGCCTGGCAGACTCTCACCTCTCGAGGTCATCAAGGTATGCAATACCATGCAACTTGGCCACAGCAGTGGCTTCCAACCCGAGGAGGCGCAGCAATCGGAAACCCACCTGCTGACCTCCCCTCCTTGCCGTGGGTGTTTCATTGGCCTCGGCCGAACTCTGATCCCTCACGTATCCATTGGTCGGGTCCAGAGCATCAGCCTCATCAGCCGGCCCCCAAACAGCATGCATGGCGAAGGACGGTCCGAAAACCATACCTACTTCAGCGTTGGCGTGCGTGTGCCCTGGAAACAAGCACCTGCGCAGCTTGGGGCGCTGGGTTTTGATCCCCTGGTGCTTCGCACATTTTGCACACTCCTTGGACACCCTCGCAGACGTATGCACCGAGACCCCGCAAGCTTTACAACACCGACATTCGGGGAGGTCCTGGCCATGGACCGACACAGCGGCTTGCACAGTGTGGTGCCCCCGAATTTCCCAGGGGACTCCCGTGACCGAGACAACGGGCTCATCGACGCCCCTAGACAGTTCGGGCTTGGAAGCAGGAGGAGCAGGGCTCGGAGCAGGAGGAACAGTCTCTCCCCTCTCGGCCCCCTTGGACGTCCAAAACAACCTTCCCCGTGCCAACAAGTTCACGGGAATCATTTTGCCACCTGACAGCATCAGTGGCGATACGTTCGCAGCCCGAAACAAAATCAAGGTGCTCCTGCGAACCATTCCAGAGGCTGGCTCCTGTTTTCGCCCGCTTGTCGGCCATCGCACTGCCTTCAATTTGTCATCCATCTTGGTCAAAGGTGGCGGGATGTAAATTCACGCGAGCATTGAACCAGTGTTCTTGCTTATGCCTTGCCACCACTCCTGCCACATGTGCCTCTCGGGCTGCAATTCCGAGGGCCACGCGGGAACCCCTGGCACAGCTGAGGGTGCCAGAGCAGTCCGCGCACAGAAAATAAAGGATGATCCCCCGACCATTCATTGACATAAGCAAGCATCTGAACGCCCAGTCCTCACCATCCCGAGCCGCCTGTCCTGACGCAGCACGAAGTGGCACTGCGCCGTACATGGCGCGGGTGAGCTGGCCAGCGCGGTCTATCTGAAACGCCGCTCACCCTGCGCGCTGGAACCCCAGGAAGTGCGAGTGGCAACCCGAACCGCTAACGAACGCGACCCGAGCACTTCCACGCAGGGAACGTATTCACGAAACGAAATTGATTGCCATCTGGGACCTCTGCGCAAGGAAAACAAACAGAAGGGGAGGGAACGAGACATATGGCCATCAATTCTCCAGCCCCCCGCCCTAACTGCCGGACATGTCTAGCCGCCGCAAGCGCGCGCTGGGGACATTCTTTTCTTGGTGAGTTGCACGCGCCTGGGGCAATCGTAAAACCTGTGCCAAGAGCGCGCCGCGTGTGGCGCAGCGCGCGCACTCGTTCGTGCGCGTTTTGGCATGTGCACGCGAACGGATCTGAAGCCAATGAGAGCCTCCCACCAAGGTCCTGACTGCCGAGGCCTGGTGCTGAGACCAACTGTCCGAGAATTCCTGCCCTAGTCACCGACTTGCTGGCGCGCTTGAGGGGCGACATCCAGGCCGCCTGGAGACGAGCGAAAGCATTAATGTCCGACGCCTGCGTGGCCATGTGCTTGACCAGATCAATAGAAATAATAGAGGGGGGTATCGCTGTTCCTGGCCAACGGCAAGACCACCGCTTGCGCGGGATCTACCACCTGCGCCCACTGTGTTTCCTTCTGCAAGAGGCCCCCTGCTTCCTGCAGGCAGGCCTGCGAGGGTCCAACGCCGGGAGTGACAGAATGTGCACCCAACGCCCAGTGCTTGATCACATCACACACACACACACAGTAACCACCCAGGGGTCTCTGGTGGCTCCTCCTTGGGGGGAACGAAGACGAAGGGCCACCGAGGTGCCTGCCCCCCCCCCCCCCCCCCCCTCTTCAAGATGGCATGCATAAGAGCAGCGAGCTTCGTGTCAGCAATGCCTGTGATCGCCAGCCCCCGCGCCGCCGTCGCCGTTGGAGATCCCCTCGCGCTAGTGCCGACGCTCGCAACTACTTGCCGCGCGGGGAAAGACACGACTTGAAACTCCTGCTGCGTTGCTCAAACGCTCGCCCTGCTCCAGAGTACTCTCATCGGACCCGCGTTTGGCGACTGTGCCAAGGCGGGTGCTGCTACTCAGCCTCTGATTTCTATTAAAGTCCCAGTGCTGGTTGAGATCGTTCTCTAAACCTGCCGACCTGGCCATGTAGCCTGTCTCATCCCAATTGATTGCCAGCTGCCGATGCTGCAAAGACGAAACTGGATCAGACATGGCCTGCTGCAGCTGCTCTAGCACGTGGTCTCCGCCCCCTATGGCCTGAAGGAGACAGTCATCTACTAGGTTCTGGATCATGACTGCCCCCGCGGCGACCGTGCCATTGGACCTCGCAGAATCGGAGATGGCCATTTCCACCTGGCCCTACGGGGCTATCTATACCAAGCGCAGAGGGACTTGAGGAGCTTGACAGGGAACCCAGTGACCAAGGCCTTCCGCCAGAGGTCATCGTGCGACACGTGTTCATGTTTTTTTTTTTTTCTCCATAAATCTAGTGATCGCAGCGAACACTCTCAGCGTGGCAGAAATCTGAATGATATTGTACACGCGCCCGCTTGATCGCAAGTGAAAAAAGCTCCTCCCCAGAAGGCGGCATTGTTGAGCGATGGCCCCCAATGACTAGCGCCTGGCAGCTGGCTGCCTCGGGCGCAACCAGGTGCTTCCCCAGATGAAGGCCACGGCGATCGGCCGAACTCCTGAGGCCGGGGCTGGCTTGCCCAAGAAGAACGCCCAACGCGTCCAGTGTTCGAGATCCTCGGGGCCTCGTTTCATGATGATGTCCAGGCACGCCTGCTCGTAGCTGTCGGGGGGCCGCAAAGCTCGGCGCGGACGCGAGTGGCCCCGCCCGGGCCCGCAGGGGCCAGGTGGGGCGAGAGGACCTCATGAGGCCGAGAGATGGTGACCATGGGAAGCTCGGCCCAAGGGCCCAGGCCTCCAGAAGCCAGCAACCCTCGGGGGCGGGGCAGAGGCCAGCGAGGGCGTCGCAGGGCCGACCCCAGGGCCCCAGTCCCTCGGATGAGCCTCGCCACCTCCTTTGGGCCCATTCCGAAGCGGCCCCCGTTGCTCCCGGAGCCTGCCGACAGCCTGCTGTCTTCCAGCAGGCAGGGACTGGCGATCGGCTGCGTTCTCCGCGCAAGCCTGGGTTCTGGGGGCGGCTCCTTCAGAAAAGCTCACGCCGGCCTTCTCCCGTGTCATTTGAACGCAGCCGTGGCCCAGGCCTGCCGGGCCCTGGCATTCGCAGCGCGTTCCCTGCCCTGGAGGGCGGGGAGGTAGCTCCAGAGTCTTCCCCCATCCCTGGGCTGCAAGCCGATAGAAATCTCTGGCGCGAGCCCCGCAACATAGAGCATGCAGCTTCATGCAAGCCGAACATTAAAAAGGGTCCACTTCTTGCCGTCCACAGAAGACAAGTGTCGCAGGTCTCTCCTCCAAGCCTGGCCTCCGTCTACACAGTGGACCCTTGGCCCGTCACCTCTCCCGGAGTGCGTTGCACTGCACCAGGCGTGGGTCCCGTGGAGCTCTAGCAGGTTTTCCTCGACGTTCTTAAACCATGATTGACAGGCCGTTTGTAGATCATCGGGCAGCCTTCACCAATCTTCCACGCCCAGTGCTGCTCACCGCGCTCCAGCGGGGCTGCTCGAACAGGCAGTGACTTCCCGATGTGGACATTCATGGTCAACGTCGCCTTGGGGACCTCAGCTTGCACCGGCAGCCCTTTGATCAAGAGTCCGGCTGGAGAGTTGGAGCGCGCTGGCGTTCCTGGCTCGACTAAAACAGCTGAGACGAAGGGCGTCAGAACCTTGCTGCAGATGAAGAATTTCAGCTCTCTGGCTCCGAACGTCACATCGCCCGAGTTCGCGATGTCAGATTTGACGTTCTGAGCCCACTGGCCATGCCATCAGGAACTTGATTCCCAATCAGCTCCAATAGTCCACGAGGTTGCTTCAGAGCACCGACAGATTGGAACAAGCTTGGCCAGCAAGTCCACTTTGGCCCCTGCCAGGCCCGCGCCGGCGTGTAAATATACATGCTGAGCACCGCGCATCTTGCACTCGACTCTGTGGGTCTTAAACCCGTGCTGTCCGCCAGCGGCATCGAGGCGCGGCGGATTCGCTGTGTGCTCCATGACCTGGCTCTATGCCTCCTGATCGCGTCCTTGATGTGGTGCTCCTGGATGCAGACATCGTCTGGGGCGCGCGAAACTGACTCAGCTACCAAAGAGTTGCGTGCTACACCTTCAAGATCACGATGGGCCCACTCCAAGAGAGTTTGCGCCGACATCTATGCGCTAGGGCTGACGGCCCACACCAGAAGTCAGATGCGGAAGCCGACGTGCTACCCCAGCTTTCGACGCTTTGCGTCCGTGGCGAGGTCGGCAAGGAACCGTTTGAGCTGTTCTGGATCAGCAGCAGAGATCCCTGCCTTCTTGAGCTTGTCCTTGAGCTCCTCATCATCGGGGCCAGTGTGGATGGCGTCTGTGGCGGGGGCGGCTGCAGCATCACCATGGGGGACAGCCGCAGCGCCGCGAGCACTGCCGTCGGCGCTAGCAGGGGACTGAGGCTCCTCCTCAGGCAGCCGCGCCTTGGGCTCCACCGTCTTGGCCTCCGCCGGCTTGCAGAAGCCTTGCCGCATCCAGCCCGCGACGCCTTGCGTACTTCCGAACGGCCTTGTCAAGAACGCCCAGCATCTGCAGCTCATGGATTGGGTCGGCTTCCCGTCCGACAGTGAGCGGCTCAGCGCCGAGGCAGGCTGAACCTCCTGGATGAAGTGCCCCATCTGGGCGAGGGTGTCTCGGTGGGCCTTCGCGCGCCCGACCTCTGCGTTGAAGACGCCCTGCGCCTCCTCGAGGGTCGCCTTCGCGTCTTTGACCCACTCCTCGGACTTCTCGATCTGCTTCCGCTCGTGAGTGCGCCGTTGGAGCAGATCCTGGAAACTCTTGCTGCTGAGATCCGCGGGGCCGGCCCATTCCGACCTTGTGAGAATGTCTTGCACAGCTGGGACTCAAGTTGGGGGCCTCCGTGGAGCCCCTTGTCCTTGGGCACCTTGACAAGGCCATTGTTTGACAAGGTCGCCGCCGCAGCTCCCTTGTCCTCTTTGTCTCATCCCCCTCCAGCTCTCCCATGACCTCTTTGCTGGTAGCGCGGGGGCCGGTTTAGCTGGCGGTTGATCTGCTGCTGTGGCGGGTCTTGCTGCAGGCGCCTGTTCCCGCATTCCCTGCAGCTGGTCCCGAAGAGGAAATGGGGAAACCCGCAACACGTCTTGGGCTGCGCTTGCCCTTGTTGCTGTCTTGGCTTCTCGTTGCCGCGATACATGTAGATGCTTCAGAACGAAGGAACGATGTCTCGTGCCAGCTGCGCCACTTCTCAGTTCGAAACATGGACATGGGTAGGAGGAGGAGGAGGAGGGGGAGGAGGAGGAACAGGAATTCTACCAGAAGGAGGAGGTAGTCCCCAGGCCCCTCACGGTATTGTATCACCAAACCACCCCAGCCCAACCCGACGGCACCGATACGCCCTCCGTTTCCAGTGGGGGGGGGTCTGGGAACATCCGGAAAACACATATGAAACCAGTACCCCACCCAACCCGAAATTCGGGTCTTCGGGTTGGGTTGCGGTGGTCTGCTGGGTAGTCACCATGGGTTCGATTTCAGCCAGTGGTGCATCTTTTGGGGCCGTTTTGGGGCCTCTTTTGGGTGTGTCGGGGGCCTCGTAGGGGCCTATTGGGCGCCCCTTGGGGCCTCCTGGAGACTTTTTCGGGCGGAATGCCGGGTTTTCGATGCGTGTTCCCTTTCTTTTTGGGCATGCTTGGGACGTAATGGGTGCCTCTTGGGCAGTTTTGGGGCGCTCTTAGGCCGTCTTGGGGCCTGTTGGGATGCTTATTGGGCCGTTTTGGGGTGGTCTTGGGGGCCTCTTGGGCCGTCTTCGTTCGTTGGAAAAACCAGAGGCGAGAATTCCAACATCTGTCAAACACCCAGAGACAAGTAATGCCTTGTGCCGCTTGGGCAGCCTCTTGGAGGCCTCTTGTGCCGTCTTGGAGGCCTCTTGGGCCACCTTGGGCTTCTTGGAGCGATCGTTCGGCGACTCGGGGCCCTCTTGAACTCATGGGAGGGTTCAGGAGCGCGTTGGGGAGAACTGCGTCCACAGGAGGCGCAGGAAACATTTCAGAACTCACGGAAGCCAGCCCAGGAAGAACCTTTAGGAAGGTCGGGGACACGATTGGTCCAGGCCCTTAGAGACTTACACGTCTCGCTGCAGGCATGTGTGTGTATAGTTCTCTCTCCCTCTCTCTCTCTCTGTCTGTCTGTCTCTCTCTCTCTCTCTCTCTCTCTCTCTCTCTCTCTCTCTCTCTCTCTTGCTATATATATATATATATATATGTTCGGGCTTCTGGGCGACCTGGTGATGCCATTGGTGGCTCTACCAGACCCCCGCCCTGCCTTCGCGTATGGTGGATCGACGGGGAGGACGTGCTTACACAGGCTAGGAGGAAATTTGAATGAACAATCAGGAGGGTGCCACCCGAAGGAGCTTTGGGTAGTAGATGGTGACGATGCGGAAAGTGACGATCTCTTTCGGGGTGCATCTCCCTCTCTTCTTCCCTTCGCGTTTCCTTATTCGTTTCCCTCCCATTGTTCCTCCCTTGCCTCCGTCTCCCCTTTCCCTTAACACCCAACACACTTGTTTTTCTCCCTCCCGCACACCTTTTCCCACCTTGCCCTTGCCTTCGCCCCCTCCGCCTTCGCCCTTTCCCCCTCGTCGTTTCCACACTCCCTCTCCTCCCCGTCCCCTTCCCCCCCTGTTCCACATCGTCCCCCTCTCACATGTTTTTCGTCATTGCTAGGTTCTTCAATGTCTTCCACCCGGACGATCCGATCGCCTATCGTGTGGAGCCGCTGCTCAACCCCCAGTACACCCCCATGCAGCCCAGGAGATCCAGCTTGTCCGTTTCTCTCGTGCAGATGTGTTGTTTGGAGATGCGTTGCAACAGGCAAGTTCTTGTGTCATGCGCACAAGAGGCAAAGTGTGCGCGTATGGTTGATGTTTTCAGTGGACTGCAATGCGTTCGCCGCATATGCATTGCTTCTGTTGAAGTCGTTGACGCCATCTTCGCGCCTCGTCTCCCTGCTGCTGCGCCTCTCCGCCTCCCACGGCTTCCCATCTCCCCCTTCAGCCTCTCCTGCTTCTGTGCTCCTCGTCCGTCTCCTGCTTTCTCCCCTTGCGTGTGTTGATGTTGCTCATCTGTCCTAATTCTTCTTCGCTCCCCCTCTCCTCGCCCAACCTTGGCCAGAGCTGGTGGTGTCGAGGGGTCACGCCGCATCGGCGATACGGCGCGACCTTGATCTGGATGTTCTCCGTCCCCACGTTGCCGATGCATCGTCGATGCATCGCCTTCGCGGTGCGATCCTCCGACCCCATCAGCTCCGGCCCAAACTGGGCGGCCCCCTCTGAAAGCATTCCCTTCTTCTTTTGTGACCAGCCTGGAGCAACACTTCTATCCCTATGATGGGCGTCGCCTCATACCGATGTTTCCCCAGGTTCGAGGGCGCATCCCTAAGATTATCATCGCCTTTTTGCTTGTCGATCCAGGGAGAAGGATACGTTCGAGGCTGGCTGTCTTGTCCGCCCCCCCCCCCGCCCGACGGCCAGGGTCGTGCCTCACCAGGGCGGCCTTCGTTGGCACCACCAGATCAACCAGTGGTTCCGTGGGAGAGCCGCCCCGCCCGGAAGCTACAGAAGCGGAGAAAGAAGAGGAATCTGATGATGAGTTGGGAGGATCGGGGATATTCATTTGATGAGGATGGTGTCTTTGTATACAGTGATTGGTCGACTGAGTTGCTCTTGCCGCTGGCATGGATGTGCCTCTCTCTTATCCGTCTCTGCGGCTGCCTGACATACGCGCCGAGGAGTTCCAAGACTTGGGTTGACGGGTCGAACAGCCAGGACGGATGGGGCCTCATGTTTCGCATGCTTCTTGCTGACGTACCGGATTGACCATCGGGGCGCACGGATGGGACAGGGTTGCGCCAGAGAAATTTCGATCGGAGGTTGCGCACGGGAGGAAGGGTGGGGTCAAGGTTGGCCTTGCCAGGGGAATTGTGTGGAGGGGGGATACGGGGAGACTGGGGGATGGGATCCTCTTGCTCTCAGTTTCCCCCCCCCCTCATTTTCTTCTCGGAGCCAGCGCCGCGTTCGGCTGACGCCACCATGAACATCCATCCGTGTTCAGGCCCAAATGTCTAGAATGATTTGTCTTATCTCGTCGACGGACCTTACATCCCGAACCAGTTTCTGACAGCCGTTGCACCCAACAGAACCCCAAACGGAAACGGACAATTGTCAAAACCCACCAGCAGTCGCGATTATTCCACGGCGCGAACGGGTGTTCGAGGGCCCAGGAAGTGTCCGGAGTTCCGGGTTCCAGTTTGGAGCCCCCTGGGGCCTTCTGGGCCTTGTATGGGGGTGCTCTGGAGGCCGCCGAGGCCTCTGTGGAAAAACTGG
This sequence comes from Prorocentrum cordatum, assembly GCA_963575745.1. NCBI lineage: Eukaryota > Dinophyceae > Prorocentrales > Prorocentraceae > Prorocentrum > Prorocentrum cordatum. Next base: position 405,965 of record CAUYUJ010006736.1, on the reverse strand, counting down.
GGCCACCCTGGCCCAGTGCCACCTCTGGCAGCACCCGTGGTCTCGGCCATCTGGCGGCGGCGGTGGACGCCAGGAGAGCGACGGGAGGCCGCTGGAGGACGTGCTCCTGGTGCCGACCGCCGAGGAGGGCCGCGGGCCTGGCTCATCCTCCTCATCTCATCTGCTCTCATCCTCCTTCCTCCCTCCGTCCCTCCCTCCTCTTCCTCTTCCTCCTGCTGCTCCTCCCCCTTGGAGGAGGATGACGTCGAGCAGGAGGAACAGGGAGGGGAGGGAAGAAGGAGGGATGAGCAAGAAGGAGGGGGGCAATGATGATGATGATGATGATGAGGAGGAGGAGGATGAGGAGGAGGAGGAGGAGGAGGTGGAGTGACGAGGACGAGGGGGAGCAGCAGGATTAGCAGAAGAAGGAGGACGATGATGGAAGAGGGCAATCATTTGAGAGAGCTTGTCTTGAAAATTCACGTCATTCTGACCCCTGGCGCGCGAGTGAATGGGCCCGCCAACCGCCCCCCTGTTTCGTTTCAGGAAAATCACAGAAATCTAGGACATCCGGCGACGAATTCCAAACCGTCGCCCTCGCGTCGGACATCCTCAGAAAGCGAGCTCCTCGAACCCCCTTGTTCCGTTTCTGGGCAATCCAGGAAATCTGGCGACGAATTCCAAAATTGGGACCCCGATCTTCCCCAAGGAGGTCCTCAGACTAGCGCTGGGGCGCACTGGGCGTGTTCCAGTCTGGGGCTCATGCTCGAGACATCCTCCCAAAGTCGATCCCCGGCGCCCGAGAAAGTCAGGCCCTAACGCGCCCCCAGGGACTATCTCTGGGGATCTGCCAGCGCGCGCTGGGGCGCGGCGGGGCGCACCGGGCGTGTCCCAGTCCGGGGCGCTCGCCCGAGACATCTTGACATAATACTCGCAAAAGTCGACCCGGGCGTGTCCCAGTCTGGGGTCTTGGTCGAGACACCCTCGCAAAGTGGCCAAATCACCTCCCTAGGAGGCCCCCCGATGACGATGACGAGGATGAGCAACTCTAAAGCGAGCTGAGGGACATAAGGAGCAGAAGCGAGCGTGGGCCCGCGACCGCGTCGGCTCAAGTGGCCGGCCGCCCAGATATGATTTTGCCTCATTGTGAGGCATACGATTAGCCATCGAGACCAAGAGGACCTTCCTACTGCTTAAGATGGTACGCCCTCTACTACTGGGACTGTCGTTGCTATTGTACAACAGAGCTGGGGCTGGGCTTCGCCTAAGGCGAAGTTGCTGGTTGGGCCTCCCAGCTCCTCTTCAAACTTGGTAGCGGAGCTGGCCTATGGTGGTCAGCTCTAGCTCTACTCCTCACCATCCACGGCACTATCTGGTGGACTACAGACACGGTGGAACATCAGGGTGCAGTGGGTTTTCGCGGAGGAATGTATTTAACTACGCAGTAAAGCAAGGACACTTGCAGTGACACCTCTGCTTACGCGGAGGTCTCTTACTTTCGTCCTACATCCCTGCGCTACTACTCTCCTGAAGTCCACCCGCCTACTCAAATTGGGAGCATATTCGAAGATATAATGCATGGAAACATGCGATACGACGCGGTGCCGCCTCCCCCCCACGCAGACTTACGACCGCGCATCGGAAGCCCCAACCGACTACATCCGACTACGACCTGCGAGGTCATTGGATTGGTGTTGCTACCTTTGGGCTCACATGGGTCGCTATCGGGCGTGCGGTAGGACACATGCGCGGTGGAGACGACTCAAGAACGACCGGCCCTCATTGGGACCCACCCGGTCAGGTACCTTTCCGCGAATTCGTCCGCGAGGTGCATGCCTGGATCAACGTGACCACAGGCAACATGACGCCCTCCCAGCAAACTGCAGCCCTGCATCGAGGTTTGGGAGGTTTCGCACGGACCATAGCCATGAGAGCCCCCCAGCAGTTATCAATTTTGGCGTTGACATAGGTGGCCGCCACACCGACGGCGTCACCTACATTCTGTTCCTCTTAGGTACGAAGCCCGAGAATTTAGAAGAGGGGCGCCAACTCAACTCTGGTACAGCTCTCATTGGCTTCCGAGTCCATGCGGGGGAACGGATCGACCAGACGTTAGCGCGCTTCGAGATAGCCCGCTATGAAGCTGAATCGGCTGGCTTTGACATCCCCAACTTCCAAATCTTAGGAGTGGGGGCATCCCGTGCACGGCAACTCCCGCAGCCACTAAACCACCACATGCCGAGAGATCAGCAGCAATTTGACGCTCTACTAGAACGCGCGAGGTCAGATGCACGCATTGCTGAGAGAACCCCCGGCAATATTGATGGCATTTTCAGTTACTGACACCGAGCCGAGACCTTCCACGCTGAGGCAAACCCAGTGCAACCTGCTAACAACGTCTGGAATGACGATCCACAACCATTTGACACCACTACACTATTGGCTCAGATCGGTGGATCGGGCCCGGGGGTCGCAAGACTCCCGGGCCACTGGCCCGGGAGTCTTGCGACCAGCCCGGCCCCCGAAACCTGGCCCGGCCAGGTTTCGGGGGCCGCCCGGCGCGGTATCCCCTGCACGAGCCATGGCCCTAATGGGCTCAGCGTGGCAACCTGCCGAGTCCGATTTCGACTCCGGTACTGACGCCGATGCGTCTTCGGACGACGAGGCCGCAGCCTTTGACTTCTCCGATGTGCTTACATACCTCGCGGAAGAGCAACAGGCGCAATGGTTATTTCTAGGATGCCAAAAACATAAGCGCAGATGGAGGCGATTCATGACGAAGCCCGTCCGCCAAGCACGGCGTATCGGACGACGAGCACTCAAGGGAAAGGGCAAGGGTCGAGGTAAGGGTAAAGGTAGGCGTCGGCGATTACATGGCAGAGGCATGTTCGCATTCCGAGCACCCCTTACCGGACCACAGCATGAAGAGATATTTCTAGGCGCAGGCAGGAATCGCAGGCATGCGTCAGGAAAAGGCAAGGGGCGTCGGGGACACCCGATGGATTCCAATGGTAAGACTATGGGGTGCGACATATGTCACAGCACGCAGCACTTTCGCCGCGAATGCCCCCGCGGCGATGGGAGATGCAGGGGTCCGTCGATGCACCTGGCTCGAACCACTCTGACATGCAGTATTTTCACTGGGGGTCTCTTTTAGCTCGCCCTGCCGATACCTCAGCTGCAGTTGTTCACTTCATGGCTGCCAGATATCTGAGTGCCAGTATGTCCTTCGAGAATTACGCCGGCGAGCCGCTCCAGGAGGTATTCACTGGCCACAACGATATCGATCTGGCAGACTGGCTGGGCATGCCCATTGCGGGGCAACTTGCAGATGTTGAATTAGTCGAGAGCTTCCATGCGCCCGCCGAAGAAGATGCCGACATGGCAGGGGCGCCCGCGGACTCAGAAGCTCCTATTCCTGCCACGAGAGAGGAAACGCAGTTGATGTTTTATCTTCGGGTCATTGGAAATCCGACAAATATGGATTTGAGGGATGGTGACCCTTTGCGGGGAAACCCGCGAGACGTTAGTGATCTATCTTAGCGCGTTCGAAATGAGCTTGGCCATGCCGAAGGATCTCCATGCGCATTCGTCGCGTCTGACCGCTCTATGAGCCGCCAGGGGCGATCGGCAAGCCGCCAGGTCTGGAGGAAAAGGTATAGCGCCGATGATGATGACGAAGAATGGGAAGACGACGCTCGTCTGGCCCGCCGCGGTCGGTTTCCCAGTAGCTCACCCAATCGCGCGCGCGCGCTCCAGTGGCGCCCGCTCTAGCGGCCTTCAGCGCCCTCATCCTTCTGGCGCGGGCGCTCCAAAGGCCCCTCCATTGCGGGCCGATCGGCTTGGCGCCCCCCCGAGGAGGGGCCGTTCACGGGGGCGCCCACCTCGAGGAGATCAGTCGCAAGCAGAATATCCAGAGATCGGAATGCGGCGCCTGGTCGGCCACGCGGAAGCTGGATTGGCCCGCCAGCGCATGCCCGCACATGCGATGCGACATTGGCTGAACAAGGTTTGAGCTGAGCACCAGATCCGTCACTGGCAGTCTCGTCGCAATATAAACGAGGTGAGGACGGCAAGATCATTCGCTCAACAGGGACGAGAAAATGATGGCCAAGCGCGACTTCGAGAGAGTTATCATCGAGGAACGGAAGCTTTATAGAGGCGTTTGTTGCACGTGCCCCGAACATGCCGACCGCCGGCCTGGTCGCCCCGCGAGGCGCCCATCAAGGGGCCCGCGCTTGAACGGGACACCGCGGGCTTGGTCTCACGGTCGCGGTCGGGGTCACTGCGCCGATCCCAGTGCAACGCCATGCGAAGAACAGTTGACGGGAAACGACTACGAGCAAGCTGCAGTCATTGAAATATCCCAATATTCAGATATGGAAACACTTTTCACCCCTCATTATTTGATGCAGTTTATTCGCGATTGGCACGCGGGGAAACTTGCCTCACCAACATCAGGAGAATACGATCAACAAGAAGCTGACGCAGATGAGGTTGATGCGATGGCCGAAGAAATAGACACCGCGGGAGCAGCTCCTGCAGGGCACGCCGGATTATTCCGACGCGCGCCCCCTTCCCACGGACGTTTGTTTTTTTTTTTTTTTTTTTTTTTTTTTTATTTTAAAAAAAAAAAAAAAAAATATTGCGCGGACACCCCTATCGATCCTAGATGTGTCGCCACTGAAGAAATGGATCTTTCTCCAGGAAGAAAGGTCGCTCACCGTGCGGGAGCTGGGGGGTGGACAGAGGCCGCTGTCGACGGAAGGCTCAGCGCTGCCAAATCTATCTTGTCCAAGAGGGGTAATGCCACCATCGGGAATATGGCACTTAGACAGCTTGGCGGCATGGGCGGCGGGGATCCCGCGCGATATGGGCCATGGGCGCCTGCGGGGGCAACGGCTATGGCAGCTCCAAAGCCGAGGCCAGATCCGCCAATTAATGTTTCTGCATCCTCGGATTCGTCGAGCCCATCTAAGTCGCTTGGACCTGATCAGCCTAAACCACCGCCCAAGCAGTTGTTTGGTCTGCGGGTCGGGGGCGGGCCCCTTCCGGCCAAGAGCTAAACGGGGCGCGGGTCGCTTCATTTGGGGGGGCAGGGCGCGGGCGGGCGGGGTCTCAGGCAGCCGGGGGGCTCGCAAAACAGGCGGCGCTTAGACCACCGCCCAAACAGAAGAAGATAATGGGCCCAGATGATCCTAATCTTGGACTCAGCAAGCAGCAACGACCTGCGGGGCAACATGTTGATCGACGTCGATCCAGAGGGCCAGCAGTGGCTGCCGCGGCAGCTGCGTTTCAAGGCGCCAGCACCCCTACTCCGAAGGGCCCTGTACCAAGTCGCGGTCCTACACCGGGTCGGACGCACAGGACTGGCTGGATGCCGACATTGGAGAGATCATCGAGGAATGTTTCTTCAATGCGGCGTGGCACCGACAAGAAATTATTGAAACCGCATCTGCGGCGCCAGGAGCAGCTCCCAAAGATAAGACAGTCGAGTATTACCACACCAAGGAGAAGAAACACCATAATTTTGACATCAGCACCCCGCCAGCGACTTTTCGGACGCCTAGGGGAACGGCGGGCGCTGCCTCATCATCGGCAGGCGCAGGTGCACCCGCGGCGTCGGCGACGTCTCAGGGTTCAGCGGGGCAACCTGCGCAGAGCTCTGCAGTGCAACTTGCTCTTGCTTTGGGAATGCCCGTTGAGTGCCAACACTATTGGGGCAGTTCACGTTCTCCCAATCGTTTGCAGGTCAACCCTGCGTACCATCTTCCATTGGATGACGGGTCTGATCGATGCATTGTGGTGCAATGCGAGATTGGATGCCGCCGCCCTTGCCGGCAGGGGCGCTTATGCGCGTCAAGCGGTGCGCAATATTTTGCGCAAGCGCCCGGCGGTCACGTGCGATTCGGAGGGGGGCGACTTGATTGGGATCTTTGAATCAGAGAATATTAGAAAAGGCCAAGGTTGAGCTTTATGGGGCAGCGCCACTGCCCAGAGCGGCTTGCGACTGCTCTTCGCCGCAAACCATTTCATAACAACCACCTCTCTGGTAGGTTCCTGCGAGCAGAGCCGTCTGTCGATGAATCCGACGGGCGCGCTGAGCTTTCAGAGTTGCTCGACCAGTGGCCACCTGAAGGATGTGATCGCCATCATCACAAACACTTGGAGACTGTGCGCCGGTGTCTCAGGAACCGTCGCTGGGCAGACCAAGCGTTAGTTGTGCTGGGCCTGATTGGCATGGTCGACAATACTGGAATGCAGAAGAAAAGGCCACAGCTCAAGCAGCGCCAGCATGCCTCACAGGCGCACGAGACGTATTTCACCCGCCCAAGTAATGGACACAGCAGTCCTGGGATAAAGTGCCTTGAATCATTGTGTGTGAGAATCGCAGATTTGACTCTTCCAGGCGCACCTTGCTATTTTATTCAGGTGCCCAGTGGGCAAACATCCCGAATCTACTTAGCATTGGACTGTCATGCCGCGCCGACGACACCATCAAGAAAAGAGGCAGACAGTTTGTTCATGCCTGCCCATATTTACCAGGCGACAACAGAATCCAGTCCGGCCTGCGCGTCGACTCCGGGGTATTGGCTATTGCTAGCTTGGAGACCCTGCTTCGGATTTCGGGAGGATGCACCATCGTTGAAAGATTGGTTTTGATCCAAAGACCCCCGACAATTTGAAGTGCCCCGAACCGACGCCCATTCAGGAGGTCGAGTTCTCAGCAGCATTTATGCTGCAAGATGTGCATCAAGCGGTGACACTTGCAGGGGGATCTGACGGATCATTGATTCAGGCCCAAGTGGCGGATGTGACTGGTATGACTTCGAGTGGCATTACTCCGACCGACATGCTGTGCGCCAACGCGTGGCGTGCTCAGGTGTAGCAATTGCCAGCACCTGCAGGGCAACCTGCGCCATTCGCACCCATGAGCAGAGCCACAACTCCACGTGGGGCTCCACAGAATGCTGGGAGCACCAACAGCCTACAGGCAAGGCCCCAAAGCATTCGAATGGACCCGCCGCTCTACCAGGCTTTACAGGCGACACCGCCATTCGCATCGCCGCGTCCACATGCGGGGCAACCTGCTTTTCCTGATCAACATGTTGCACAAAAGGCCGAGAGTCTGGTTGGTCAGCAAGAGTGGATGTACCGGCAGATGTGCGAAGCCGCACAGAGTATGCATAGGGGCGACATCGACCTCCCCAGCGCCAACTGGACGCCGCCTTGGGAGTATGCTCCGGATCCAAATCTATCGCCGGGCAATCCCAATCGGCATGGATACGTGCTAGTTTTTTTCAGTCATCCGACATACGATCCGACAGTTGCAGAACACGTCCTGCGGCACCACGGATGGACTTCCCATTGTATCCTGACTATCATGTTTAGGCAAGTGGTATTCTTTGTGTGGGGACGCAGCCGGAAAACCCAGATGTACGAGCGACGGCCGACGATCTCTACCAGTCACAGTTGACGCGCGGCTCTGGCTACATGTCACGTGTGCCGGGCCAGATTCCTCATTATGGATATCTGGCCACCCCTATGGATTCCGATGTGCAGCAGCAGGCCCCAGGCCTGCTTGTGCCATCATCCATGGCGGAGCTGCGCCCAGGGATTCTGGCCATTCTCGAGGTTGCCCCGCACGGCCCAGCAAACAGGGCGCTGGGCCGTGCGGGGCAACCTGCTACTCCAACTACAGCAGGGACACCTGCACTTAACCCGGCAGCACTTGCAGCAATGCAGCTGCCGTTGGCCCCGCCGATTCGATATGAAGTTGGTGAAGCCACTCTGGAACGCCAGACGCGTATCAGGCCATCGGCAACACCATCAGTCATCAGCGACGGTGGCTTACGACAAGGTCTGGAGGCTTCAGCGTGGTCACATATTCCATGCACAGTGCTGGGGCCGAGTTGCACATGCTCATGCGGGCAAACAGTTGGCTGTCAATATGCAAGGTGGTGCAGCTCAGGCACCGTGCGCCATTTGCAGGGCAGTTGGTCCAACTACAGCTGAGTTGCATTATGCCTTTGCTGGAGATCAGGATGCACTAGATCGTCACGCAGAGATACTCCGAGGGGCTAACGAACTCAGGGACCTTCGCGAAGAGCTCTACCGCGTCACGGCGATGATGATGAATAATACGGCAGCCCCTACAACAACACCAGCGGGGCAACCTGCGTCATCGGCCAATGCGGGGGAGGCGACGGAAGCCACCGTGCCTGCCGTGGATATGCCCATGCCACTAATAGCGGAGGCCGCCTATAATGCAGGGACACCTGCTGCAACCGCACCTGCCGCGTTGCCGGCCAATGGCACGTGGCTGAGGCGAATGGAGAGAGCCACCGACAGGAGCGCTCAATGGCTTCAGTCTCCACATACCTACATGCCATACGGGCGAGACACCCGTCCGCGCAGCCAGCGCAGAAAGGAGAGCCCGGTGAGCGTGCGCAATGGCATCAGTGCGATATCCGAGCGCGTCATGCTGCATAACCCCAGTAAGCGATTAAGGAACCCCCCCCCCCCCCCTTCCGGCGAAAGGATAACGCACCCGGCACCCGGAAGCGTTATCCTGGCACCAGGAGGGGGTACACCAGATCGCACGGGTCCCACGGAGTCCCGCAGGTCTCGCAGGTCCCACAAGTTTCAAAGTGGTTCCCGACGGGTCTCGCAGGGGGGGGGGCTTCTTTCTCGCTTCCAATCCCTCAGGACCACATGAAACCATTCCCTCCTCCTGTCTCTCCTCCCTCCTCCCCCCGCCTCCTCCCTCCTCCCCCCCTCGCGTGGCACTGTCTCAACACCATAGGGGGTGCGTAGGAGGTGGTCTCTCACCGCGGTCTCTATACGTCCCAGTCGTCCAAGCATAGCAGGCGTGGCACTTTCTCGACACCATAGGGGGTGCACAAAGGGGTGGTCTCTCGCTGCGGTACACACACACACTGAGGACGAGAACGAGGGCGAGGACGAGCACGAGGACGAGGACGAGGGCGAGGACGAGGACGAGGACAAGGACGAGGACGACGACGACGACGACGACGACGACGACGACGACGACGACGACGGCGAGGGCGACGGGGACGGGGACGGCGACGGCGACGGCGGCGGCGGCGACGGCTGCGGCGACGGCGACGGCGACGGCGACGCAGCACCTTCGGCTCAGGCTTCAGGCTTCAGGCTGCAGCCTTCAGGCTTCCTCCAGGCTTCCGGCTTCAGGCTTCAGGCTTCAGCCTGCAGCCGTCAGATGCAGATGGTGCAGGGCTTCGTCAGCGCCCTCGCCGTCGCCGCGGTCGCCGCGGTCGCCGCGGCCCCGCTGGTCCACCTCCTCCTCCTCCTCCTCCTCGTTCTCTTCCATCTCCGTAGCTCAGGTCAGCGAGCAGCTGGTGGTCAGCGTGCTCGGTCTGGCAGTCCTCTTCGTCCTCGGCGCCATCTTGTGGAAGATCAGCGTGGTTTCAGAGAACCTCGACGGCATGTACTACATCGTCGATGGGGTATCTCAGCGCTGCGCGTTCATCGAGCGGCGCCTCATGGGCTTGGAATTCAGCCCATTCGAATGCTGCCGTCAGGTCATCTCGGCAATTGTCGAGTGGGACTTGAATCAGGATGCGGCGTACGGCAGTCGTCAAGCCTTTCAGCAACTCAGCCGCTACTCGCGCAACCTCTACCAGCGCACTCACACCGTGCCTTCAGCGGCGCTCCTCAGCATCATCGTCAACAAAGCAATGACTGAGTCCGGTGAGGCCTCAGACGGCGTGAAGATCACGACGTCGAAGGCGGACTTCCGCAATCAGTGGGGTCAGCATCTTCACGGTCAGCAGTACGACGAGACAGCGAGCAAGGAGAACCGCATGGGTCAGTTGACGCCTCAGGAGATCGTGGACCTGCACGGCTTTTATTAGGCCGTTCCTCAGGACTGAGGGCTGGGAGCCAGGACTGCGGAGTAGGGAGCCCTCTCCTCCCCCCCCCTCTCCTCCTCCGTGCAATTCCTTGTCCTTTCCTATTCTGAGCCTTTCTTTATTAGTTTTCCTCAGCTCTTTTTCAGCTTTTCCTTGGCTGTTCTAAGCTTTTCCTTAGCTTTTTTTTTCAGCGTTTCCTTAGCTTTTCCTTAGCTTCCCCTGAGCTTTTCTCAGCTTTTCCTAAGCTTTTCTCAGCTTTTCCTGAGCTTTTCTTTAGCTTTTCTCAGTTTTTTCTTTACCTTTTCTAAACTTTCCTGAGTTTTTCTCAGCTTTTCCGTAGCTTTTCTCAGCTTGTCCTTAGCTTTTCCTTAGCTTTCCCTTTTCCCAGCTTTTCCTTAGCTTTTCTTAGCTTTTCCTTAGCTTTTCTTAGCTTTTCCTTAGCTTTTCTCAGTTTTTCCTTAGCTTTTTTCAGCTTTTCCTCAGCTTTTCTCAGCTTTTCCTTAGCTGTCCTCAGCTTTTCCTTAGCTTTATTCAGGTCTTCCCTACATTTTTCTAAGCTTTTCCTTAGCTTTTCCTTAGCTTTTTTCTAGCTTTTCCTAAGCTTTTCTTAGCTTTTCCTTAGCTTTTCTCAGCTTTTCCTTAGCTTTTCTCAGCTTTTCCTTAGCTTTTCTCAGCTTTTCCTTAGCTTTTCTCAGCTTTTCCTTAGCTCTCCTCAGCTTTTCCTTAGCTTTATTCAGCTCTTCCCTACCTTTTCCTTAGCTTTTCCTTAGCTTTTCCTTAGCTTGTCCTAAGCTTTTCTTAGCTGTTCCTTAGCTTTTCTCAGCTTTTCCTTAGCTTTTTTTTCAGCTTTTCCTTAGCTTTGTTCAGCTTTTTCTAATTTTTTCATTACCTTTTCCTTAGCCTTTCCCAAGCTTTTCCTTAGCTTTTCCTGAGCTTTCAGCTTTTCCTTAGCTTTTCTCAGCTTTTCTCAGCTTTTCCTCAGCTTTTCCTTGGGGAAGGGGACGGCAGGGAGGGGGGGGCGAGCTTAGCCTGTCAGGCAGATGGTGTTAGCCTATTAGCCTGTCTCCCCGCCTTCAGTTCCAGCGCGGCTCCAATTTTTTCAGGGGGCTTTCAGTGCTCGCGTTTTGAACGAGACCGCTCCCTTCAGCGCCAGGGCTTTCAGCGCCGGGGCGTCACGTCGACGCCAGGGCTGTCAGCGCTCGCTGACGCTTTAAGAGATCAGGCGCCGTGCGCAGGCGTCGCTCAGAAACACATCGCCTTGCTCTCTTTCGGTGCATCGCATTCAGTGGTGCCACCGCGCTCGGGCGGGCGACCTGGGGGAGGGGCTGGGGCGCAATTTCTGCGTGGACGCAACGGGGGGGGGGGGGGCTAATTATTGTTTCGCAAGGAGCGAAAGGCCCCGACGCGCACCTAGGACATCTCAGCAAATTCTCAGGCTTTGCGTGATCCCCACCAGCCCATCCAGAATACATCCAAACGAGGAGAGACATCAGCTGTTCTCAGCGCTCGCCTTCTCAGCCATGTCAGCGACCCAGGCACCGATTGTTCGCCTTCTCAGCTATGTCAGCTGTTCTCAGAGCTCGCCTTCTCAACTGCGTCAGCTGTTCTCAGAGCTCGCCTTCTCAGCTATGTCAGCTATGATTGAGTTGCGTCGCATTCAGTGGCGCTGCCGCGCGATTCCGCAACCGCGCTCGGGCGGGCGACAATGGGGAGGGGCTGGGGTGCATTTTTTGCGTGGACGGAACAAGGGGTGGGCCTAATTATTGTTCCGCAAGGAGCGACAGGCCCCGACGCGAACCCAGGACATCTCAGCTTTTCCTGAGCTTTTCTAAGCTTTTCTTTAGCTTTTCGCAGTTTTTCTTTAGCTTTTCTCAGCTTTTCTTTAGCTTTTATAAGTTTTTCCTCAGCTTTTCTTGGTTTTTTCCTTAGCTGATCCTTAGCTTGTCTCAACTTTTCCTTAGCCTTTCTCAGCGTTTCCTTAGCTTTTTCCCAGCTTTTCCTTACCTTTCCTTTGCTTTTATCAGCTTTTCCTCAGTTTTTCTTAGCTGTTCCTTAGCTTTTCTCAGCTTTTCCGTAGCTTTTCTCAGCTTTTCTAAAGCTTTTCTTTGTTTTTCCTGAGCTTTTCTGAGCTTTCCTAAATTTTTTCTCAGCTTTTCCTTTGCTTTTCCTTCGCTGTTCTCAGCTTTTCCTTAGCTTTCCTCAGCTTTTCCTTAGCTTTTCTCAGCTTTTCTTTAGTTTTTCCTTAGCTTTTATCAGCTTTTATAAGCTTTTCCCCAGTTTTTCTTTAGCTGTTCCTTAGCTTTTCTCAGCTTGTCCTTAGCTTTCCTTCGCTGCTCTCAGCTTTTCCTTAGCTTTCCTCAGATTTTCATTCGCTTTTCTCAGCTTTTCTTTAGCTTTTCCTCAGCTTCTATCAGCTTTTATCAGCTTTTCCCCAGCTTTTCCTTAGATGTTCCTTAGCTTTTCTCAGCTTTTCCTTAGCTTTTCTCAGCTTTTCTTTAGCTTTTACCAGCTTTTCCTTACCTTTTCTTTTGCTTTTATGAGCTTTTCTTAGCTTTTCTTTGTTTTTTCCTTAGCTGCTCCTTAGCTTTTCTCAGCTTTTCCTTAGCTTTTTCTGAGCTTTTCTTTTGCTTGTCTTTGCTTTTCCTGAGCTTTTCTCAAATTTCACACTGATCCACTCATACTCTGGCTCGGGGATTTATTTTGGGCCCGTCCGGGTGCTAAGATAACGCCTCGGTGCGGGGCGGGGGCGATGCCCTGGGATGGACCACCCCTCCTACGACGGCCGAAAAAATCAATTTTTCCAAAAGGGGTTGCAATACAAATCTCATTGGAAAAATCGGGGCTGGAGGAAGAGGAGGAGGAGGAGGAGGAGGAGGAGGAAGAGGAGGAGGAGGAGGACACGGAGGAGGACGCGCTCACAGACAAGGCTCCCGCCTGAGACTTCCTCCATATTCAGGCCTCAGGATTCCAGACAAGGCTCCCTCCTAAAAGAATAAGGAAACGCATGCGGAGGAGCCAGACAGCTTCAGTGGCCACGCGTCTTTCCAGTGCTCGACCCTCGCTGTTCGGTGCCGTAGTTAACCATTTACACGGATCCACTAAAACTCTGGCTCGGGGATTTATTTTGGTCCTGCCGGGTGCTAAGATAACGCCTCGGTGCGGGGCGGGGGCGATGCCCTGGGATGGACCACCTCATGCGACGGCCGAAAAATCAATTTTTCCAAAAGGGGTTGCAATAGAAATCTAATTGGAAAAATCGGGGCTGGAGGAAGAGAAATAGGAGGAGGAGGAAGAGGAGGAGGAGGAGGAGGACACGGAGGAGGACGCGCTCACAGACAAGGCTCCCGCCTGAGACTTCTTCCATATTCAGGCCTTTGGATTCCAGACAAGGCCCCCTCCTGAAAGAATGAGGAAACGCATGCGGAGGAGTCAGACAGCTTCAGTGGCCACGCGTCTTTCCAGTGCTCGACCCTCGCTGTTCGGTGCCGTAACCATTTTGGCTCAAGCTTGCTGGGCTCAAGCAGGTTGGTTCAAGCCTGTTGGCATTAGCTCTGTTGAGATCAGCTCATGGAAGATATCCTCAGCTTCTTTGTGATTTGGTCAGCTTCCTGCGCCGTCTTCGGCTTCGTCGCAGGGTGGCGCTGCCGCGCGCGGGTCAGGGTTGCGTCGTCAGCACCCCCCTCGAAAGTCCAGGCAGAGGAGAAGGACGAGGCGGTCAGCGATCCTCCACGGGCAGTGCTCAGGAATCAGTTTGGACGTCACGTCGAGGCTCTCTTCCACACGACCGGTGAGCGCACGATGGTTCACGCTTCAGCCAATTGCCCTAGGCTGAAGTCAGCCTCGAAGCATGTGATGAGGCGGGAGTTGTGCTCAGAATGTTTCCCAGACAAGCCGCGGCGTTGAGGCGTCCGCTTTGAGGCGCTATTCAGTTTTCAGCTTATCGTGCAGTTTTCAACCGAATTGCTGAGCTCACAAACTTTTCAGCATCCATCATTCATTATATGTTCCTCTCTTCACAAAGGCTCTTCGTTAGGACGCGGAGGAGGAGTCAGTGTCCTTCGTGAGACCCTCGTGAGACGGATGGTCCGGGTGAGAGCTTCAGTGGTCCAGCGTCTTTCCAGTGCTCGGCCTTCAGACGACGGCGCCCCAGGAGAGGTTCCTCCACGCGTGTATCCAGCGCGCTCTCAGCGCGTGTCTGGCTGCTCAGTGGAGTGCTCAAGTGCTATGCCTGCTACAGTACTCCGATGAAGTGCGGGCTCCACAGGGAGGGGCTCCCGCCTGAGACTTCCTCGAATAATGGGCAAGCATAACCACAAGAAAAAGAATAAGAATAAGAGAGCCCAATAAGAGGGCCCAATAAGAGTCCAAGACGGTCCAGGAGGCATCCACGAGGCACCCTAAAGGGCTTCAGGGAGCTTCAGTAGGCGTTTTGGTTCAGAAGAGCTCGAGAGTGTTCAGCTTCTCACGCAAGCTTCAGTTCCGCAATGTCTTCAGTCCCGCCATGTCCGCAGGAGTTTCCGGAGTCTTCAGATTATTTCGGGCACGGAGTTCCTCAGGGCTTCGACGCCATGACGGAAGAGGAGCTCAGGCGCTACAAATACCCAAGTGAGGACGAGGCCGCGTCAGTCAAGAAACGCCCTGCAGCCAAGACAGCACCGAGGAAGAGGCCTGCCGCGGAGATCAGCAAAGAGGCCGCGTCAGTCAAGAAACGCCCTGCGCAGAGCACAGGGAGTGGGGCTCAGGAAACGACTCAGGAGAGTGAGGACTCCCGCAACGGCAGCTACGATGAGCCGCCCCGGGATCAGCCACAGGGACAGCTTCGCAAGCCAACCGCGATGAGCCAGCTGTTCAGCCGCCTCGGGCCTTCCGGCGCCGCGCCTTTCAGGGGCCTCCTCTGAGCCCTCATGACTCAGGGCTTGAGCCCTCATGAGACAGCTCAGGAGCTCGTCAGCGGGATGGGGGTTGGGGAAAGGAGGAGGGAAGTCGAGCTCAGTCTGTCAGGCCTGTGAGTCCGTCAGGCTGTCAGTTTTGCGGTCAGTTCAGCCTGTCAGGCCGCTTCAGGCTTCAGAGACTCTCTCAGCGCGTTTTGGCCGCTTCAGGGATTGTATACGTTTTGGCCGCTTCAGGAATTGTATACGGTTTCAGGACTCTCTCAGCGCTACTCAGCGTCAGAGTCATCAGCGTCATCGTCATTACCATCACCGTCATCATCACTTCCTCACAATTCATTCACAAGTCATCAGCGTCATCGTCATTACCATCACCGTCATCATCACTTCCTCACAATTCATTCACAAACAAAGCTCTCGCCTAAGACTTCCTCCATATTCAGGCGTCACGTTTTCTCAGCTTTTCCTGAGCTTTTCTGAGCTTTTCCTTAGCTTTTTTTTCAGATTTCCCTGAGCTTTTCCTCAGCTTTTCCTTACATTTCTCAGCTTTTCCTTTGCTTTTTTTTTCAGCTTTTCCTTAGCTGTTCTCAGCTTTTCCTTACTTTCTCTTTGCTTTTCCTTAGCTTTTCTCATATTTTCCTTAGCTTTTCCTTAGCTTTTCTCAGCTATTCCTTAGCTTTTCTCAGAGCTTTTCCTTTGCTTTTCTCAGCTTTTCCTTAGCTTGTCCGTAGCTTTTCCTTAGCTTTTCTTAGCTTTTCCTCAGCTTTGCTCAAGTTTTTCTTGGCTTTTCTATGTTTTTTTCTGCAGCTTTTTTCACCTTTTCCTTAGCTTTTCTTCAGCTTTTTTTTCAGCTTTTCCTTAGCTTTTCTCTGCTTTCCCTTAGCTTTTCTCACCTTTTCCTTAGCGTTTCTTTAGCTTTTCTCAGCTTTTCTTGAGCTTTTTCCTTAGTTTCCTTAGCTTTTCCCAGCTTTTCCTTAGCTTTTCCCAGCTTTTCCTCAGCTTTTCTTTAGCTTTTCCTTAGCTTTTCTCAGCTTTGCCTTAGCTTTGCTCAACTTTTCCTTAGCTTTTCTCAGCTCTTCCATAGCTTTTCTAAGCTTTGTCTCAGCTTTGCCTTAGCTTTTCTTAGCTTTTCCTTTGTTTTCTCAATTAGTCCTCAGACAATCAGCGCGTCAGACAAGGCTCCCGCTTGAGACTTCCTCCCAATTCATGCGTCAGGAGTATTCAAGTGCTATGCCTGCTAGAATACTCCGATGACCAGCCTCGGATTAACTACCACCATGAAGTGCGGGCCCCATAGGGAGGGGCTCCCGCATGAGACTTCCTCACAGTTCACTCACACACACGGCTCCCGCCTGAGACTTCCTCCCAAAGAACGGCCGTGCCTGCGGATGACAGAATAAATTTGACGGTGCGGGTGCTAAGATAACGCCACGGTGCGGCGGGGGCGATACCCTGGGATGGACCGCCCCCAACGACGGCCGGGAAAAATATGTTTTCCAATAGGGGTTGTAATCAGAATCGTATAGGACAAGGATAATGAAGAATATTATAAACAGGAAAGAATAAGAATACGAATCCTCTTCGCCGTCACCCTCATCATGACTTCCTCACAATTCACTCACAGACAAGGCTCCCGCCTGAGACTTCCTCCATATTCAGGCGTCAGGAGTGCTCAAGTGCTATGCCTGCTGCAGTACTCCGATGACCCGCCTCGGACTAACTACCAACTGAAGTGCGGGCCCCATGGGGAGGGGCTCCCGCCTGAGACTTCCTCACAGTTCACTCACAGACAAGGCTCCCGCCTGAAACTTCCTCCATAAGAGCGGCCGTGCCTGCGGAGGACGGAATAAATTTGACGGTGCGGGTGCTAAGATAACGCCACGGTGCGGAGGGGGCGATGCCCTGGGATGGACCACCCCCTACGACGGCCGGGAAAAGCATTTTTTCAATAGGGGTTGTACTAAGAATCGCATAGGACAAGGATGCTGAAGAATCTTATAAAAAGAAAAGAATAAGAATACGAATCAGGAGACCCGCGTGACACACTCGTGAGACCCTCGTGAGACGGATGGCCCGGGTGAGAGCTTCAGTGGTCCAGCGTCTTTCCAGTGCTCGGCCTTCAGACGACGGCGCCCCAGGAGAGGTTCCTCCACGCGTGTATCCAGCGCGATCTCAGCCCCTGTCGGGCTGCTCAGTGGAGTAGCGTGCGCGTCCAGCCCCGCCTCTTCTCCCTCCCCATCCTCCTCCGTAGCCATCCTGGCTCAGGAGGGCCTGACTCTTCTGAAGTCATGGAGCGCTTCTTGCGACCAGGAGCCATACTCAGGCCTAAGGAAGAGCCCAGGCCGAAGCGTGGACCAGGTCGTCCCCCGAAGGTGCGGACGACTCAGCAGGACTCAGAGCCGCCGCACCCACCCGACTCAGCAGCAACTGCTTCGTCAGCGGCTTCGGCAGCTCCAGCGGGACTTCCAGCTCAGGAGCAAACGCAGGCTGCGCCGCGCAGGGCCAGGAGAAGGAGCAGGCCGCCCGCGGCGCCCGCAGACCCAGCTGCCAGGGAGGCCGCCGCCGAGGCTCTCAGGCCGAGCAGGGCGAGGAGGACAGACAGCCTCCAGAAGCGTGTTCTGGAAGGGAAGATCAGCTCAATGTCAGCTCAGTTGGCACAGGTCACGGCTGAGGTCGCGCGGCTCCAGGGGACAGGCACGGAGGCCGAGGCAGCTCAGGCACGAGAGGCTGCACAGCAGGAGCAGGAGCAGGAACTCTCGAGGCTCAGGGGCTTGCTCCTTGGTCCTCGGCCTCAGGCCTCACGCCTCTGGGGCGAGTACGGCCACCTCGGAGGCGATTCAGGCGCTCAGGGCAAGGACTTCGGAGAGCTCGGCAGGACAGGGGCCTTGGACAACTCAGGAGGGTTCGGTCACTCAGGATCAGCCGCTGGACGCCTGCAGGGCGAGGGCGAAAGGCTAGAGGAGGCTCGCAGGAACGGACTTAAGGGCAAGTCAGCGGGTCAGCTGGGCGCCATGTACGGACGGTGCGGTGGCAGGCCTCCTAAGGAGAAGGACTTCGAGGCCCTTGAGCTCCCCTCTTCAGTCCGCCTGGTCCTCAGTCCAGAAGACCATAAGAAGATCCCTATGCTTGGTCACAAGAAGAAGGCCGCTCAGTACATTGAGGACCAGCTCATCGCTGTAGGCTTCGCGAAGGGGTCAGGCGAAAAGGCTCCTGAGCCAACTGAGGACCAGTGGAAGAAGATCAGGCCCCTCTTCGGGAAAGGCGTCAAGACGAGGCAGCTCGTGAGGATCTATGAGCAGAAAGATAAGGTGGAGAAAGCCATTAAGAAGCTACGCCTGGGCAGGTCAGGCGGCATCTTCAGCCGCCGGAAGAAGAAGCAGGGCCTGTCAGGACAGGCAGGCAAAGGTGTCAGGGCCATTGAGCGCCACGTAAGTGGGTCAGCTGAGAAGAAAGGGCCCGGTAAGCGGAGCCTCCTCATGCCAGTGTTTGATGAGGTGCATAAGACGTTCTTGAGCTGGCGTAAGGGAGGTCAGTATGTCGATGAAGGTGACTTGTACTTAGAGTACTGCTACCAGGCCGATCAGATGAAGACGCGTCTCGAAGCTCAGAGGAACCCAGAAGGTTGGTTGCCGAGTCGTCAGAGGGCCCTCCTTGAGGAGATTGAGAAGCGTGAGAAGGCCATTCAGAAGAGTGAGAAGATGGCTGAGTACACAACTGATTTCATTAAGGAAACGTACGGCATCAGGTTGTACAAGCCTCAGCGCCTCCTGAGCATTTCTTTGGAGGAGGAGGAGAAGCGCGCCCTTCAGGGATGGTGCAGCTTCGACCAGGCTGTCAGGCTTGCCTGCTTCGACTCCGTGGAGGACCTCTCAGACATGGTCGCTGACGCTAAGGGATTCAGAGACAACATCCAGAATTTGGTGATCTTCATGTCCGATCAGGTGCCGATGTGGCTAAAAATCAGCCCAGGGAAGCAGCTCTACGCTGAGGGGGAGGTTCAGGACCGCAAAGGCCCCAAGCAGACTTCAGTCCAGGCTCCCAAGGATCAGATCATCAACAGCGATGAGGAGGACGACGCACAGGGGATGACTCAGCTCAGAGGGGAAAACTCTGCTGATCAGGATAAATTCAGAATCACTGTTGATCTGGAACAGAGAGTCTATGGATGGTGTTCAGACACGTCAGACCCGCACTTCCAGTGGGGAACAACCTCAGTGGTGTTCACCGGCGCTCACTGCAGGCTCTCAAACATTTCAGAAGACGGGAGGTGGATTAAGACTGAGCGCTTTCACGTCGACGGTAAGGAGGTCGTCAGGCTGGCAGGCAACATGGTGCCTGAGGCTTTCGCTAAGTCATTGAGATCGCTGAGGCGACGGACCTGTTTGAACCCGCAATCGCAGGGCACGAGCGGGAGCAGTGCGAGGGGCTTATTTTCTGAAATCGTTTTTCTCCTTCTCGTAGCTTTTCTTCAGCTTTTCTCACATTTTCCTCAGCTTGTCCTAAGCATTTCTCAGCTTTTCCTTAGCTTTTTCACAAATTTTCCTTAGCATGTTTTAAACTTTTCTCAGCTTTTCCTTAGCTTTTCTCAGTTGTTCCTTAGCTTTTCCTTAGCTTTCCATTTGCTTTTCTCAGCTTTTCCTGATTTTTTCTCAGCTTTTCCTTAGCTTTTCTCAGTTTTTCTTTAGCTTTTCCTTAGCTTTCCTTAGCTTTTCTCAGCTTTTCCTTAGCTTTTCTCAGCTTTTCATTAGCTTTTCGTTAGCTTTTCTCAGCTTTTCCTTAGCTGTTCCTGAGCTTTTCCTTAGCCTTTCCTTTGCTTTTTTCAGCTTTTCTTTACCTTTTCGCAAATTTTCCTTAGCATTTTTAACTTTTCTCAGCTTTTCCTTAGCTTTTCTCAGTTGTTCCTTAGCTTTCCCTTAGCTTTCCCTTGGCTTTTCTCAGCTTTTCCTGAGCTTTTTTTCTGAGCTTGTCCTTAGCCTTCCCTTAGCTTTTTTTCAGCTTTTCCTTAGCTTTTCTCAGCTTTTCCTTGGCTTTTCTCAGCTTTTCCACAGCTTTTCTTAGCTTTCCCTGCGCTTTTCTTAGCTTTCCCTTGGCTTTTCCTTTGCTTTTCCTAGCTGTTCCTTAGCTTTTCCTGAGCTTTTCTCAGCTTTTCCTAAGCTTTTCTCAGCTGTTCCTTAGCTTTTCCTCAGCTTTTCTTTAGCTTTTCCTCAGCTTTTCCTCAGTTTTTTTGAGCTTTCCTTTATATTTTCTTCACTCTCGTGCTGCTCCCGCTCCGCTCTGCCCTTGCAGGAGCGGACAAGGTCCGTCAGGTCAGAGAACAAGGCCCTGTTTCAACGCCTCGCAGACCTGGACGTTGAGATATATCAGCAGCCAGCAGGGTTCGAGGACTCAGTGATTACGTGCTGGAAACTTGAGAAACAATCTCAGGCCGCCAGCTGCAGCATCGGTCTCAGAGACATGTTCGCGGGCGCCCTGTCAGAGTCTTCTCTGAACACCTCAGCCGCTTTGGGTCAGCTACCTGTGTTCATCAGAGGTAAGATGACCGCGGCCGTGCAGGTGACGGACACCGACGTGGCCTTCAGGCTGAAGGCCAAGGTGAGGAGAAGGCAGCAGGAGCTCAGGAAAGAGCTACAGCGGCTAGCGGAGTCGGAGAGCACCAGAGCCATTTTCAAATGCGGGACGTATGAGGTCCTCAGGACCTTAGCTTCAGCTTTGGAGGACCTGATCGCAGACTTTAAGGCGGACAGCACGCTCAAGAAGGCTTGCGTCAGGAATGGGTGGACGGTGCTCAGGCCGAAGCCCAGCCAGAAAGCTTTCGTCAGGGCCAACGAGGAGAAGTGGTTTCAGGACAGCGATCTTAAGATCGGACAGCACCGCCTGCGCGGCGGCTGGGTTCAGAAACGGTTCGACAACCTCGATGATCAGGGGATGCCTAAGGACGTGCCTGCCCTCAGCGAGCAGGACAAGGTCCAGGAAGGCGAGGCCGGCGTCCACGGGGCCCCAGGAGACCTCAGTGTTCTGGCGACGTGGCAGGACATGCAGGCATCAGGAGAGCTCTCGGAGGCTGCGTTGAAGGATCTCAGCCAGCAGGCATGGTTGTCCATGGAGGTGAACGACGTCGAGGGCATCGAGGGCATAGAGGAAGCAAAGGCGCTGCTCAGGACACCAGCGCAGAGGAGGAAACACTTAGGGATCGATCAGCACCTCACAAGTCAGAAGCCCGACCCGGTCAGGAGGCAGAAGAGGCAGAAGGGACGGAAGGAAAGGGCTGAGGCCAGGGCTGCGTCGAGGACAGGTGTCCTCACGGCAGTCAGGAAGTTGAGGTCTGAGGGCTACTCCGCGGGGCAGGCGTGCAGCATGTCCGTGGTGCCTAAGGTTGGTAACAAGAAGGTCAAGAAGAATAAGCTCTTAAAGTCACAGGTTAAGAAACAGAAAGTGCTTCAGGGTCTGGCGAAAAAGCGGCAGAAGGACAGGGAGAAGGCGGAAGCTAAGGCCAAGGCCGCAGAGGACGAGGAGGCGCTCAAGCAGCAGAGCTTGGAGCAGGCCTGGCAGGAGTCGAGGTACTCAGAAAGAAGTAGTGGCGCCCTCCAGGTTTCGTATTCTTTTGTCATTAATTTGAGCTTTCTCAACAGGGTTCTCAGCTTTTCCTGAGCTTTTCCCAGCTTTTCTTAGCTTTTCCGTAGCTTGTCCTTAGCTTTTCCGTAGCTTGTCCTTAGCTTTTCTAAGCTTTTCCTTAGCTTTTCTCAGCTTTTCCTCAGCCTTTCTCAGCTGTTCCATAGCTTTCTTAGCTTTTCCTGAGCTTTTCTCAGCTTTTCCTAGCTTTTCCATAGCTTTTCCTTAGCTTTTCCTTAGCTATTCTTAGCTTTTCTCAGCTTTACCTGAGCTTGTCTCAGCTTCCCCCAAGCCTTTCTCAGCTTTTCCTTTGCTTTTCTCAGCTTTTCTCAGCTTTTCCTTAGCTTTTCTTGAGCTTTTCCTTAGCTTTTCTCAGCTTTTCTTTAGCTTTCCTTCAGCTTTTCCTCAGCTTTTCCTAAGCTTTTCTCAGCTTCCCCTTAGCTTTTCTCAACTTGTCCTTAGCTGTTCCTTAGGTATTCTCAGCTTTTCTTTAGCTTTTCCACAGCTTTTCCTTAGCTTTTCCTTAGCTTTTCGTTGCTACCCCCTAGCTTGTCTCAGCTTTTCTGTTGCTTTTCCTCAGCTTTTCCTTAGCTTTTCTTTGCTTTTCCTTAGCTTTTCTCAGCTTTTCCTTAGCTGTTCCTTAGCTATTCTCAGCTTTTCTTTAGCTTTTCCTTAGCTTTCCCTTAGCTTTCCCTCAGCTTTCTGGCTCGGGCTCGGGGATTTATTTTGGTCCTGCCGGGTGCTAAGATAACGCCTCGGTGCGGGGCGGGGCGATATCCTGGGATGGGCCACCTCCTACGACGGCCGAAAAAAATAATTTTTCCATAGGGGTTGCAATAGAAATCTCATTGGAAAAATCGGGGCTGGAGGAAGAGAAGGATGAGGAGGGGGAGGAGGAAGAGGAAGAGGAGGAGGAGGAGGACACGGAGGAGGACGCGCTCACAGACAAGGCTCCCGCCTTGGACTTCCTCCACATTCAGGCCTTAGGGGTAGTCTGCGAGGGTCACTGCTTTGTTCGGGGTACCTCGATTCCATGAGGATCAGTACCTGAAGAAAGTGTGCAGGGTTGATCGTGAGTACGCCGGCGGTGAGGCTCTCTTCGGGAAAGTGGGCCACTGCATGTACGCTCACAAGGAGGATCAGGAGATCAGCATCTTGGACGATCAGATGAATAACAGGCGCGTCCCAATCAGCGCGGTCATTGAGGTGAATGAGACGTTGCCTACGCCGAAAGCACTTCTCACGTTCGAGCACGTGAGCAAGAAGATGAAATATCAGATGCTTGGCAGACTCGGCATGGTGAGCGCGGACTCAGCACCCCCAGTGGAAGTAAAGAAGGATGCCGCACTCTTGGAAGGAGGGACCATTCAGTTATGGTCAGTTCTCCTGGAGCACACCTTCCCTCAGGCCAACTTCTTCACCTGGTCACCTGATAGCATGTATTTCTCGGCACTCAGGGATCAGGACGAGGTGTGTCAGAAAGCCATGGAAGAGGCAATGAGGAGAGTTCTCAATCGATACGATAAGGTATTCTTCCCTCTTCAGTGTCCTGAGGGCGCTGGGAAGCACAAGGTGGGACACTGGACCCTCCTTGTCGTTGAGACGAGGAACGAGGGCATCAGTCTAGCAGAGCCGCGCATCAGGTATTACGAGACAATGAAGGAGATCAATGAGGTGTGTCTGGACAGAGCTGATCAGATCTTGAAGGCAGTCGTGCCAGACCTCAGCCAGCAGATGCTAGTGACTGCGCTCGCCAGGCACCAGATCTTCAGGCAATCAGGTACCGACTGCGGCTATTGGGTCATGCATTACATCGAGGTGGAGGTCAGGAGACTGGCAGGTGAGGGGGGAGCTCCAGTCACGACGCCTAAGGACAGGAAGAAGGCTGTCATCAATAAGTGCGTGAGCGCCGCGAAGCAGCTGGAGAAGGCGCGGCAAGCCTGGCTTCAGGAAACGCTCTTTGAGGAGGCGAAGGTCAAGGCTGCGCAGCAGCACCTTCAGGCCAAAACAGATCGGAAGCAAACCGAGCAGAGGGAGGCAGAGGAGCTGAGGAGAAGAGCTGAGGAAGCAGCCTTGGTCAGCAACTGGTGCAATACGCTACCAGATGCCATCCCTGAGGACCCGAAGGAAGTGAGGAGGAGGTTGCAGCAGGAGGCGACTCAGGTATTGAATGACCAAGTTAAGGCCACGGTGAAGAAACTCCTGGAGGCAGAGGCTGAGGCCGCCGAGGAGAAGGCTCAGAAGAAGGCCGCGGATAAGGGAAAGGAGGCGCTGAAGCAGGGCGATGAGGCTCAGAAGGAGGCCGCAGCACCGAAGAAGGGCGCAGAGGAGGAGAAGGTGCAGGCGCATAAGGAGCCGCAGGTTGAGGCGCAGAAGGAGCCCGCAGAACCGAATAAGGGCGCAGAGGAGGAGAAGGTGGAGGCACAGAAGAAGGCGCAGAAGGAGGAGGCTGAGAAGCAGGCGCAGGAGGCTCTCGCAGCGCTAGGTCAGAAGCAGAAGGGCGAGAAGGGCTTTGAGGCATGGTTGAGAGGCCTTTCCGAGCCAGTCCTTGAGGCAGCTTTCCATCAGGCTCAGTTTACGAACGTGAACAGTGACGAGTGTTGTGCATACGTCAGCCACGTGAAGATGATTCAGACCGTGCAGGTGTGTGCCAAGTGCGAATGGACTTCAGGCTGGTGCTCCTCGTCCTCCTCCTCGTCCTCCTCCTGCTCTTCCTCCTCGTCCCCCTCCTGACCTCAGGCTGCGTCGCGTGCAGCTACCCCCACGCCCTGAGGCACTGCATCAGGCACGGCAGGCCACCTGCGTGGTGGAGGATGAGCACGATGAGCGTGCTCAGGGGCATGTGCAGGTGAGCGTTCCTAAGAGGCCGCGTCTGGCGCTGTCAGAGGGAAGGGGAGTGCCTTCCCTTGGTTTTCTTTAGGTCTCCATTGTTTGTCTTAGCTTTTCTCAGCTTTTCCTCAGCTTTTCTCAGCTTTTCTCAGCGTTTCCTTAGCTTTTCTTAGCTTTTCCTTAGCTGTCCTCAGCTTTTCTCAGCTTTTCCTTAGCTTTTCTCAGCTTTTCCTTAGCTTTTCTAAGTTTTTCATTGCTTTTCTCAGCTTTTCCTCAGCTTTTCTTAGCTTTTCCTTAGCTTTTCGTTAGCTTTTCTTTAGCTTTTTCTTAGCTTTTCCTTAGCTTTATTCAGCTCTTCCTTGCTTTTTCTTAGCCTTTTCTTTGCTTTTCCTTAGCTTTTCCTAAGCTTTTCTTAACTTTTCCTGAGCTTTTCTTAGCTTTTCCTTAGCTTTTCCCAAGCCTTTCTCAGCTTTTCCTTAGCTGTCCTCAGCTTTTCATAGCTTTTCCTTAGCTTTTCTCAGCTTTTCCTCAGCTTTTCTTAGCTGTTCCTTAGCTTTTCTCAGCTTTTCCTTAGCTTTTCTCAGCTTTTCCTCAGCTTTTCTAA
This sequence comes from Prorocentrum cordatum, assembly GCA_963575745.1. Lineage (NCBI taxonomy): Eukaryota > Dinophyceae > Prorocentrales > Prorocentraceae > Prorocentrum > Prorocentrum cordatum. The sequence continues at coordinate 381,162 of CAUYUJ010006736.1, read as the reverse complement.
GCTTTTCCTTAGCTCTTTCTCAGCTTTTCCTTAGCTTTTCTCTGCTTTTCCTTAGCGTTTCCTTAGCTTTTCTTTAGCTTTTTCTTAGCTTTTCCTTGGCTTTTCTAAGCTTTTCCTGAGCTTTTCTTAGCTTTTCCTCAGCTTTTCCTTAGCTTTTCTCAGTTTTTCCTTACCATTCCTGAGTTTTTCTTTATTTTTCTTTGGGGGAGGGGACGGCAGGGAGGGGAGGGCGAGCTTAGCCTGTCAGGCAGATGTTGTGCTGAGTTTCTTTGAGCAATCTTCAGGCCGCAGTTCAGAGATTCAGCGCCTCAGCGCCTTCAGACCGCCCCCTTCTCAGCGCGGCTCCAATTTTTGCAGGGGGCTTTCAGTGCTCGCGTTTTTGATCGAGACCGCCCCCTTCAGCGCCGGGGCTTTCAGCGCCGGGGCGTCACGTCGACGCCAGGGCTTTCAGCGCTCGCTGACGCTTTAAGAGATCAGGCGCCGTGCGCAGGCGTCGCTCAGAAACACATCGCCTTGCTCTCTTTCGGTGCATCGCATTCAGTGGCGCTGCCGCGCGATTCCGCCACCGCGCTCGGGCGGGCGACTGGGGGGAGGGGCTGGGGCGCAATTTCTGCGTGGACGCAACAGGGGGGGGGGGGCTAAATATTGTTTCTCTTTAGTTTTCCTCAGCTTTTCCTCAGTTTTCTTTAGCTTTTCCTTAGTTTTCCTTAGTTTCCTTCAGCTTTTCCTTAGTGTCCTTGAACTTTTCTTCAGTTTTCTTGAGCTTTTCTATAGTTTTCCTGAGCTTCCTTAGTTTTCCTTAGCTTTCCTTTAGTTTTCCTTAGTTTTCTTTCAGCATTTCCTTAGGTGTCCTCAACTTTTCGCTAGTTTTCCTTAGCTTTTCTTAAGTTTTCCTTAGTTTTCTTTAGCTTTTCCTTAGTTTTTGCTTACTTTTCCTTAGCTTTTTCATTAGTTTTTCCTTAGTTTTCCTCAGCTTTTCCATAGTTTTCCTTAGCTTTTCTCAGCTTTTCCTCAGCTTTTCCTTAGTTTCCCTTAGCTTTTCCTTAGTTGTCCTTAGCTTTTCCTAAACTTTTCTTTAGTTTTCCTCAGCTTTTCCTTGGTTTTCTTTAGTTTTCCTTCGCTTTTCCTTAGCTTTTCTTTAGCTTTTCCATAGTTTCCCTTAGCTTTTCCTCAGCTTTTCCTAAGTTTTCCTAAGCTTTTCTTAAGTTTTCCTTAGTTTCCCTTAGCTTCTCCTCAGCTTTTCCATAGTTTTCCTTAGCTTTTCATTAGTTTTCTTTAGCTTTTCCTCATCTTGTCCTTAGCTTTTCTTTGCTTTTCTCAGCTTTTCTTGCTCTTCTCCTGAGCTTTCTCAGTTTTTTCTTAGCTTTTCTTAGTTTTTCCTTAGCTTTCCTCAGCTTTTCTTTGCTTTCCTCAGCTTTTCTCAGCTTTTCCCTAGCTTTTCTTAGCTTTTCCTTATTCGTATTCGTATTCTTATTTTCATTTCAATTCTAATTGGGATGCCACCCGAGGCGGGGCGCTGGAATTATTTATTTTCCTTCCATTTGCGCGGTGCTAATAATATCGCTCGGCGAAAACCCCCCAAATAATTATTTAATTACGTCGCGGTGCTAATGATAACGCCGGGGGGTTTCTTAATTGCTTCTTCCGGTTACTGTGTTAATGGTCAACACAGATGGTCAGATGGGCGTGCGCGCTGACGAGAATACGTTCCTGAGCATGCCGACTACATCTGCATCGCGCCCATGCGCGCATGGCGAGTAACCTGCGGCCTAGATTTTTGGAAAGAACCCCCTAACGGAAGAGGGGGCTCGTGGATACATGAACGTCTTTACATCTCGGTCGAGAAACGACTGGGTGTTGGAGCAGAGGCGCCGCAGAGCTATGTGCGGAACGACGCTATCTGACGTGCCAGGACTGTTTGGAGAACGCCATGAATTGGCCCTGGTTGCGAACAGTGGGACCATGGTGGATGTCTTGCTGGCGATCCTCTTGGGCATTGGCAGCAATATTAAAATCCTTGGTCTAAAAACGGCACAGACGTTCGAACGGGCGCCCCGTTCCCGCGGACACGCTATCAAGAAGCTGAATCTGGCGAAGAGGCTCTACGTGTCGGAAGTGGGGCATGGTGCCGCGGTCTGTGATAAGTCCGTGCACTGCAGGATGGCGCGCAAGGAAAGGGGAGACCCGGCGGGGACGCCTGCCGCGCCGAGACTCGATACCTACTCAGCTTGCGTGGCTGAGGGTTCAGGGGAGAACCTCCTTGCTATTCTGCGTTTGAGGAGCATGTCCAACATGGGGGCTATCCTGATCCTAGATCAGGGGCGCGAGACAATGACCACCCCTGGCCCTGAGATGCACAAGCTTCTCCTTGGAAAGTGTTCCAGAGCATTTGATTTGATGAAAACGCCTGCTGGACATCTGGCGCTCAAGGCCGACGAGTACGGGACCGCAACAGAGGATAAATGATCGATGTCGTTCACTATTACGGCCAATCCCCCATGCGAGGATGACCCGTTACTCGTCGAAGAGGCATCTGGCCCAGAGCCAGTCGCGGGGGCACCTGCTGAAAGTGAAGCCCATACATTTATCATGTCACAGGATACCAGGGGGATCAGCTTCTCGATCGGCGAGGAGACGTTCACTTTCACGATCCAGTCTTTGGTGAGTAACACCGTGAAAACCTGGCATCGCCGAAATATGTCCTTCGGGACTAACCCTACCTCGGCCGACCAGGACTTCGCCTTGCGCAACTTGCAGGCGAAAGTAGATCAGGTCATCTACGAGGAGGGCACTAAGTGGACGCCGCCCGACGCACAGGCAGGGACACCGTCGGAAGTGGATGATGCCGCTGAGAAGTTTGATATTTTTTGCTTCGAGCAGCGGCTCTGCAGCGTTGCATGGCACGGACATTTGGACGCCCCCTTCTCCAAATTAGTGACGGGGGCAGGCGCGTGCCACGGCCGCCCGCGCTTGCTCCGACAGGCCGAACACTCAGGCGATCTCATCAAGTGCGGGGAAACCTGGCTCTTTTCTCAGGCGCCGGCTGTGCGCGCCAGAGACAGTGGCAAGCCCGGCTGCGCGGTTTCCACAGACAGCGCTGGGCCTGGGCATGCGATTTTGCCATTTCGGTTTGAAATGTGACCGTTCTAGCAAGTTGCCTAGTGGATCCTATCTGCAAGTGGCAACTACCTGCGCGCGCCCCGACCAATTTGTGGAGGTGCGCGTGCCCAACAGCAGGGGCACCTGCACAACTTACTGATCACGAATTTGACTGGCATGGCCAAGGAGCTCAGAAGGCAGGATGGCGCAACAAAACTTCTGGCTGTCATGACAGCGACATTGATAAATCACATGTTTTACCCAAGACAGATAAATCACACAAGTGCCGTGCACCTCACCATCCACACACGAGTGGATGGCGGAGCTCGAACTAACGTTCAGTCTCCGAAGAATGGCCCTGCATGGGACCATGTTGTCGGACGGGTAACGATGATACTGGGCGACAATCAGATCATGCGAGACGTCGAGATCCAGGGCCAGCCTATTGGGCACAACTGCAATGCACAGTTACCGAATAGTGCAAACAACATTCGTATTCGATGTTACTGGGAGCTGCCTGAACCAGCTCTCATCGGACACGAGGCCCCACGTCCACGCCCAAGGCGGAACGATCTGAGGCGGAACGACCTGAGTCCCCACATCTGATGCTGAACGAACGACTGAACAACAGACAGCACTACCGACCGATGCCCATCAAACAAAAAGAAACAACGGAAAGCAGACGGAGCGGGCATCAAGCCACGCAAGATACCCAATATAGTCGAAGAAGGCAACGATGATTGTGGAGGTGACCTTCAAGGTCGCGGATGCAGTGCGCACTACACCGATGCGCCCCTTGATTCCGACGCGGAAAGTGACGATGCAGTGACGCCTATGGGACCTTCATCGCATTACTTGCGGGGCCACCTGCTGGATCCCACGCAAATGTGTCCCCCATAATCCCAACCTTCTGTTACGGACGACATAACAAGGTTGACGCTCTGGAAGTACGCGGGGGAAACGGAGGTATATCGCAGCTAGCATTCAGCCGAGGTGTGTCTTCAGGGGAAACCTCGACAAACGCTTTTTCCTTCACCTTGGAAACAAGGTGTCCAGGATGCAGTGGTGCACAACCTAGGCGTTTGTTCGTCGATGCTGTCATGCGACAACCCAATTGCAGAATGACTGGACTACCTTCATGTCAACGCCCGCGTCAACTACGATACCTGGTATGAACACCACAAAGAAGATGTGCCGCATAGTAAGTTGACTGGTAAGGTTGCTACGCGTCCGATAGATCTTCGACGATTTTATTTAAGAGAACAACCAGTGGGTACTTGGGTGGACCAGATACCACCATGGACTACATTGGCCAAATGCGAGGGCACTTGCAAGATGAATACGGACCAATGTACTACTGGCTTACGCGCATTCCATGGGGTACTGATGCGAAAACCGACTGGGAATCATGCGCAACCACCGCCTTCTCTTTACCCTTTTTGAACGAAGACGATGTGCCGGTCATCATCAGCATGCGTCGGTATGTAACAGAGACCTGTCCATGGCTGCACACCTACACTCCAAATATGCAGTCTCTCTTTGTCGATGCAGTTCAGATCGCGTACGATCTTTTCCAGGTAAACCGTGATCCCTTCCATGGTCACCCTTATTCTTCCACGTGTTAGTTACCAACGTGAGGGGATATGATTTGGACGGTCCGAATACCCCTCGCCAACCCGACGGTTCGATGACGAGACCATTTTCGGGGGGCCTCGGATGTCTTGCATGTGCGGATAATGTTAACATGCGCTCTCCCTCATGACAGAAATCCTAAGCATTGCAGGTGGTGCGATAAGGAAGACTACCATTGGGAATGTCCGAGCTGCAAGAAGGACTATGGGCAGAACAAGCCTGGACATGTACTGACACCTAGCAAATGCAAGTTTGCCAAACCTTGGAAGCTGCCTGACAATCATGGACAGGTCCCACCGGCTGCTGCCGAACCGGCAGCAGGACCAGTACCACCAGCTCCTGCTGAACCAGTAGCACCACCACCCGAGGCGCCAGCCGCGCCCCCCCTCAGGCGGTTACGAGCACCAAGACCCGCCTCTAGAGCCGGACCCACAGCGGGCGCCAGCAGCCACGATATTACAGTAGGCAGACATGTTGCTGAACCTGCTGCAGGGCAACCTGCCTCGAGTGGAGCTGGGAGTTCGGATGACCACCTCCGACTGCCACAGGTTAGAGTCAGACGTGGCCGACAGCAAGGTGGGGAGGCACCTCCGCCGCCACCAGCGGGGAGCCCTGCTGCACGACCACGACTACCAGACTGGTCAAGGGTTGATGTACAAATCAGTTTTCAAAATCTACGAAGCCTCGACCCAAGCGTGGTAACGCGCGAGCTGCGGGAGCTACGCTTGCGTTGGTTTCAGGCGAAAGAACGTAAGAGGATACTCATCTTAACCAATATAGGTCTGGACAGTGTCAGACTCAACCTGATCAAGGGTGTCTGCGACACATGTCGGCATTGCAGGGCTTGGGACAAGCCAGGGCATACGTCTACGCCATCTACTGCACCGCCTGGCAAATTCAACGACGAAGTGGAATGCGACCTGATGTTCTACAAACGAGAACAATATTTCATATCATCGATCGTTTTATTCGATATGCCACTGGAACCGAGATACCAGACAAAACGATGACCAGCATCCTAGATGCATACCATCTGAGCTGGATACTGCTTGGACTTGCAAAGGTATTCTTGCTCCGACGGAGAGGTGGCCCTCAACGGCGACACTGCAAAAGCAGTCCTTTTGGCAGAAGCACTGAGCTCAGGATACGCGCGAGTGGACAACATGCTACGACTATCGAAGCCAGAAATGACAGATTGCGCCATCTACTTCATGCCATGGAAGCTGAACTCAACAGGTTAGACATACTTCTTCTGTTCACACGACTACTGTTCGAGGCCTTGTTTGCCGCCAGTGCGTTCACCTTCTACAGCGAGGTGTCTCCATGCAGCGCCCTCGTTGCACGGCAACAAGCAATGCCCCCTGCCTTGCCTGTTCTGGACCACGAACACCGACAGAAAATTCGGGCCATTCTCGTCAACAGACGATGCGGAGGGCACGCATTGAAGCTATCACACAGGCTGCAGCAGTAGCAAAGACCGATCGTGCATTAGGCACTAAGACAACTGCTACCGGGCAGCGTTACTACGATGAAGGAGATTTAGTTGATCACCATCGCCACACAACCACGAAGGACGACTGGGGGGGCTGGAATGGCCCGTTCCCAGTTGTAAGGAACGATCCCGAAAGGGGTCAAGTCATCATTTGAGTGGGAAGTCGCGATGTTCAGGTGCAGTACGGCGATGCACGCCATTCACTCTATATCGAAGCGCTGGTAGCCAGAGAAATTGGCTGCGACAGCGCTGCACCACGGACAGCGTTGACGTTCGTGGCCAGTTTACCAGCGGGGAGACTTGCTATGACACTCGGCAATGTGCCGACCAAGAAGGGGCTGCTTCAGATGACGAGTGCAAGCCGTCTATGTCCTAAGGTGCATCCAGCCTTTCAGTACCTTATCAGAAACTTCTGCCACCTTGAGAATGTAGCTTCGGTCAGGTTAGCTAAACGTAGGCATAAGCGACCTCCGGTTGCTTATGCTGACAGTTGCACATCGGCCCACTGTGACAGCGATGTGAATCCAGGGTTTCGTTATCATGAAGCAGAAGGCACCGCGTTGAGTATACGCGATATAATTCGAGAGTCATCCAGTGCCTGAAGTCCACCAAACCTCATGCAGGTTTTGATCAGGACATGACAAGATTTGAGGAATTGGCGGATGCGCGGACGCCGGATGGAACCGCAAGAGAAGCCTCAGAAGCCGAACCGCCACATAATGATGGACAGTCTCCCACGATTTACGAGGGGTCGGAGGCTGATCTCGAGTCACACGTCATGGAAGTGCGGTATGCAGAACTACAAGATGAAAGGGAGTTGCTGGAGGCAACTCCACCAGAGGACATTTTCACAATACCCAGGCAGATGGTTCCAGACCAAAGTGTGCTGATCACTGGGCGCCTGCCTGAGTGGGGACGCGCGCGCGACTCTGACACCGAGGAGACGCGTCGCGTCCGAATGAGTCCCATGGTCGAAGACTGCAGCTACGGATTGGACTCAGACGGAAACGGGCAGCATGTAGAGCTCTGCCCCCCAGCAGAAATGTCACAGGTAGTCCTGCCCGAGAAGCAGCGCATGATATTAGATGCCGACCGTGCGACCACTATGCGGGTGTATGTTACCGCCGCTGCAAAGCGAGCTGTGGTCGTCAAGGAAGACGCCCTCCTCGCGAAGGCCGGCGTCCAGCCGAATCCCGAGGAAGTATCGAAGGCCCTCTGCGCCGAACTCAAAACATGGCTTGACAAGATAGGTTTCAAAAGGCAAGACGTATCCAAAGCATCAATCATCATGACTTCGAGGCATGCGCACACATGGAAAGTTGTGAAGACGAGAAGGGCGAGATGGAACGTGCCGTCAGGTTTCGCTTCGCGCTTCCAGGCTTCATCATGGGCCTTGACGCCGGCTTCATGGACCTTGAAGCCTTCGGCGTGGAATCTTTGTTCGGGAACAGCGCGGCGGCCATGTCAGAGGTTATTCGCGAGCACGGCAGCGCGCAATAAGCAATGGATCATTGTTCCCCTCGACATCAACATGGCCTTCCTGGAGGGATTGGCCTGCCAGGAGCTCGCCGAAGCAATTGGTGAAAAGGGACGTGTGGCGTGCTTTGCTCTGCCGCCTGGATCGGCCACGGTGCGTCGGGCTCTCCCAGGATTCGAACACTACGCCGAGTCCAAGTATTGCTTGCGGCGCCTTAAATCAGGCACTGGCACCAAAGACGCACCGCGAGCTTTCTCACTTAAGCTCAGCAGGACCACGCGCGGTATTGGTCTCCGACCCACTCCGCGCGGCGAGGAGTTGAACGACGAGCAGCAGCTTGCTTACGGCCGAACATGTTGATGATATCAATATGGCCGGCATTGAGGGCACCATTGACAAACGTGTCCAGCGTGTAGATGTAGGGCATGTGTAAACTCAACAAGCACACGTGCATCAATTGTGTTGTGAGATATACCAAGGGTGAAGATGGCAATGTTACCTTAGACCAATGCGAAAACATTAAGCAGCCCGGTGCTTTACAACGTCCTGAACTTACCAGCGCCGGCGCTGACGCTCAGGCATTCAATATGGTTGCAGACATGTTCGTCAGCCTCAGGGGTGCGCTGGCGTATACATTAATCGCCCAGTTGGTTGATGGTGTATTTTGTATTTACAACGTGTCCAAGAACCGACCAATACTCAAGCGCGACGACTGAGCGCGATCACCAGGAAATTGCAGGCCTGCCCCAAGAAAATCGCCTATCAGGCGATGACCCCTACGGGCGAGGTTGACATGCACAGCGACTCAGGTTATCGACGCCTGAATAGAGACGCCGGTGACGACGTCAAAGGCTATGGTACTCGCGGGGCAAACCTGCTACGGCGTGGAAACACGCAATTTGTTAAGCCCGTCGTCCACTTCATCGATGCGCACTGCAAGTCTCGCCGCCTGCAGGTCCGCCCGAGTTATTCAGCATAGACACTAACGGCAGCCCGTAATTTGGAGGACTGTTATCCCACGATCGTCACTGCTCGAGCTCCACGCAGGGCCGCTCCCGCCCACCCAGTTGAAAGACATACTTGAGTTAGGTGGCCTGAGCATCAAGGTCACTTTGACCATAGATGCTGAGTCTGTTTTTAAGTCCTTGTCAAGCAAAGACTTGAAGAAGCCGACTGAGTGTACCCTTTTAGGACAAATCAGTTGAATACGACAGATGATGGAGCGTGTAATCGTGCACAGTATTCCGTGGTGCGACATCCGCGATGTGACTGCGGACGGTCACGCCAAAGGGGATCATCGACATAAATATGCTCCTACAGGTCATGGGTGGTGTACAGACCTTCGAACATGACCTAGATAATCAAACTCCATATCGGGCCGGCCAGACATATTGTTTTGCAGCCACTTGACGAGTATCTTTAAGTACAGAACGGTACAGGCAAGGCAACTTGCGTGCGGGCCCACATTCCTTACGGCCCCGCCTTTTTGGTGCCGTTTGTACATATTCGCTGCTGTGCCTGCTGTATAGGGGCGGCGGGCTCACGTTTCGTCTCCCTCCCCCCAACTCTCAAGCGAGCTGAGGGACATAAGGAGCAGAAGCGAGCGTGTGCCCGCGGCCGCGTCGGCTCAATCGGCCGGCCGCCCAGATATGATTGTGCCTCATTGCGAGGCATACGGTTAGCCATCGAGATCAAAAGGACCTTCCTACTGCTTAATATGCCACGTCCTCTACTACTGGGGCTATCGTTACTACGGTACAACAGAGCTGGGGCTGGGCTTCGCTTAAGACGAAGCTGCCGGTTGGGCTTCCCAACCCTTTTCAAGCTGAGCAGGGAGGGATACGTAGGAGGACGGAAAGGGGGGGAGCAGGAGCAGGAGGAACAGGAGGATGTGGAGGAGGAGGAGGAGAACGGGGAATAGGAGGAGGAGGAGGAGGAGGCAAGGTAGGAGGAGGAGCAGGAGGATAACGGCGAAGAGGAGGAGGAGGCAGGGGAGGAGGATGAGGAGGAGGAGTAGGAGGAGGAAGAGGAGGCGGAGTACGGGGAGGAAGAGGAGGAACTGGAGGATGTGGAGGAGGAGGAGGAGGAGGAGGATAGTTGGAGGATGTGGAGGAAGAGTAGGAGGAGAAGGAACAGGAAGAGGACCCGCGGCACCACCGTTTCTTGTTCATTCTCCTCTGGCCCACAAGCACACGTTGTTTCTCCTATACAGAAGCTTCCGATAAACCGCAGAGCGGCCGGCTAGTATGGAAGAGTAGGAGGAGGAGAATTTGGAGGCGTTGGCTGGACAGCAAGACGTCATATACTGAGTGATCATCGAGCAGGCTCCCCCGCATCCAGCGGCGGAAGGGTGGCCTCCCTCGTCCTCGTCCTCGTCCTCGTCCTCTGGGTTGTCGGCCGCGAACGGCCCCCCGGCCAGAAGAGGAAGCCGACGGAGAGAAGTTACAGTAGCTGCATTGGAACTTGGTACGAAGGCGCAAGCATTTTCTGGACGGTGTCCTGAGCCCCAGTCCGAGGAACAGATACTGAAAACTCCCAGGGAAGTGGAAGAAGCGGAGAGTCATTGACCTTAGCAAGACCCCACACAGCGCCAACGACCCCGACGCCTACCCCAAAATCGCAGCCCAACAGCCGTTGTCTTGGGTAGTGATTGCTCCGTTTTCGCCACCCCCGACGACCAGGCAAGCCCGCCCCCCCATCGTGCATTCTGCCTTCCAGAAAACAGTCACCGCCACGCGGGGGCTGTGGGGGGGGGCGCGCAATCAGCGGAAGCCGGCGCTGGGCGCAAAGGGTTTGCCCCCCCAGTCTCCAGGATGATTTTTCATGGAGGCCATCGTTGCAACTTGGCCCTCGGCCTGGAGGCGTGCGGCTAAACGAACCCCCGAAAGGGTATGAAAAGGTTTGTCGAGGGAGCCGCGGGACGAGCCTCAATCACAGTACGTTGTAGGAAACTTTTCGCGTCCTATCGCACGCAGCCCGAGTTCGATCATGAAAGCGTCGCATCCGTTCACATGTACCTTGCCCACGCAGGCATACCACCGCATCTTGTGTTTGGGTGCTTTGTCTTTGGCTTTGCAGCGCGCGCGTCGCACCTGGTTCTCCGAGCTGCCACAACCGACTGTTCAGGATCCAATATGAGACATGGGCACGACATTAAAAAAACACCCATCAAGATGTGAAATCAGATGCCCTGTCGCCTGGACCACAGGCTGCCACCCCCCCAGGTGGAGCCGAGAGGGACAGAGCCAGAGCCTCACCCGTTCTCTCGGGTATGGCACCCGGGGAGGATTGAGCAGTCTTGCCCCTCGTGCCGTATCCGAAGACCACGAGGGACTAACACAATGTGGCACTATCCGCCAGCACCCGAGCGTATCAGCAGCCAGCCCCCAGAGCACCAGTCACGCTAACCGCCAGCACCCAGGCATATTGGCACAAGTCCCCCCGGGCATTGCCCATGAAGGAGCGCCCCCCTGGGGAGGGCGTGGGTTAGCCGTACCCCTAGAGGGCGTCCGTTGCCCCAGACTGACGCGGCCGCTCAGCTGCCTGGGGACCAGCTGCGCGCCCGCCAATCCGAACCCCTGGCCCACGCACACCAGGAACAGGGGGAGAAAGGGAGGAGAGGAAGGGGAGGAGAGGAGGGGGAAGAGGAGGCGGACACACCGATGGCCAGAGGGTGGTTAGAGACGGCTGCTTCCCACCCACCCAGACACATACACGCACACGCACACACAAACACACGCAAACACACACACACACACACACACACACACACACTTTCACAATAACTGTGAGAACCCCTGACTGGCTGAGACTCTTGGAGGTCACGGCTTTATGCGTCAGAGGGTGGTTCCCTTGGCGCCAGAGGGCGCACACGACCGCGCCAAAGCTCCCTCCGGATTCTCGCCTCAGCCCAGGGAAGGCCTAGGAAGAGTCAACCTTCCCCAGCGCCTCCCCAAGCATCACGACGTGGAGATCTTCCTGATCGGCTCTCCGTTGGACTCAGGAAGACTTTGGCCTTCGCGTTCTCCCACAGGGCTTTGCCTTCGTCCCCAGAGCATATCTTTACGCCCTCTTTGAGCTGTTCGCAGCGAGCTCCGGCAGCTGCCGACACCCGTGGCGGCGGCCTCAAGCGCTTGGCGCTCGGCGTCTGCCTCCATATCCGAGGCCAAGTTCGGACAATTAACCACCACCTTCTCGACCTTATTCCTTTAGGCCACGCCTCCATCACGACACTGTCAGCTTCAGCCCGGCAAGTTGGTTTCATCACGTTGCTTTAGTGTTCAGCGACTGCCTGGGGGTAGATAGTGGGTCGTCATCGCTGTCGTTAATCATTATTCGATGGTCTTGAGGAGCCTGCTAGATCCCGCTAGATCCATCTAGGCAACGTTCAGCGCCGCCTCCTTGGGCGTTCTTGGGACGCCTCTTCTGCCGCGAACTCCAGAGCGCGCACCTCGGCACGCAAGGATGCAATGCGCACCGTGGCCGCCACCACCGCTGCTTCCCTCGCAGCGTCCCGCCCCTTGACGGCCTTCGCCTCCGCTGCCGCTTCCTCCGCAGCGGCCTTCCCTCAATGGCCTTCGTTGGTGTTCTTGACTGCTTCATCAACGGCTCTGCCGATGCCACCACCACTTCAGCTCGCGATCAGCCGTCGCGGTGATGCTCTGATTACGGATTACATCGTCGTTGAGCGGCACCAGTTTCTTTGTCTGTTTCTCGACGTGCAGCCTCTCAGCCGATGCCACCGCCTGAGCCGCCGCCCAAGGTGCCGCCAGAGCTGCTGAGTCGGCATTCGCCTCCATCCATCCCAGCTTTCGCCACTACTGGAAGTCGAGGTGGATTGGGGACAGGCAGCGGGCGAAGTGGGGAAGAAGCGGGAGAAGGGGAGCGGGCGGTCGTAGTATCGCCCAGACTTCACGCGCTCAGGACGCGCCATCCGCTTTTTTTTTAACAGCCGCGGGCGGAAGCGCCAGCGGCGGCGAGTGACGGTCGGGCTGCGGCCGAAACTAATTGGCCGGACGCGCGCGCGGGCCGCGGCCGGCGCCGGGGCGGCGGTTGCAAGGGTGCTGCAACCAGGACGCGCCATCCGCGAAGCGAGGGGAACCCAGAACATAGTTCGTCCTTGGTGGTTGGCGGCAGAGGTCGCAGCAGTTCATGCGTATGTGCCATATGCACGTGTACACGAGTACGTTGTACAGACATACGTATACATGTACACACATCTATGTATATATATATATAGATATATGTCCATAAATTCATGTGTATGGTTATAATTTATATGCATATGTATGTGTATATGTATCTATGCGTATGTATGCATATCCAGGGTCCGGATGTGTACGTCCACATGTAAATGTAGTGTTTTTGTTTTGCGTTCGACCGTTGCATCTGTTCAAAAGACCCCCTGAGGCCTCATCCTAAACCTCTGGATATCTCCCCCCCAGGCCTCTTGCGCGTAGAGCAAAAGTGCGCCAGAGTGGTTTCTCAATTTTCGGTGCCAGAGGCGGTCTCTGGATTTCGCGAGACCGTCATCAAAAACCAATCAGGATGAAAAGTATGTCCTTGAGAATGCGGGAGTCGAGAGCTTTGGGCCCATCGATTCAAACAAATGGAGTTTGTGAAGGTTTGACGGCCGGCTCCGCCAACTGTGAGAAGAACACAGTTTGGGCGCAAGAGGCGCGGGCACGGGGCGGTGATGGCATGAGTGCGAGTGCGCACATTGAATGGCCATCGGCCCATCACGCCACTGCGCCTGGGTTACGTACAGGCCTTGTGAATATGTTTGAGGCCCTTGGGGGGCTTCGATGGGGTGCATGGAGGCCTGTGTGATTCCATCGTGGCAGGTTCAGTCGGCAAACGCAGCTTGTGATTCGCGTGGGTGCTTCTTGAGGCCTCTTGGATCTTGCTGAGGGCCTCTTGGGCGTCTCGGGAGCGTGATGGAAGGGTTCGCTTCGGCCCGCGCAGCGGTTGCGCGCTTTTAATGTTTAGGCGCCTCCGGGGCTATTTCGGGGGCATCGTTGGCCCCTGTTGGGAGCCTGTTAGGCACTGTAGGGCTGGTCTCTGGGGTTCCGTGGGCCTTCGTGGACGCTCTTGCGACCGATGCGGCGACAGCTATAAGAATGCCTGAGTTGGGCTTGTTGGGCCGGCCCCCAGGGCTTCCAACACGCTCCGCGGGACCCCCAGGAGCGCCGGAGTCATCCGAGGGTGGCCCCCGAGAGAAGGCTCCAGCGAGCCTGGATGGTCCGAAGACTGCCACAGTGTCCCGAAGGTCGCCCGATGGAGGGTGTGAGCGGGGGGAGGGTCACCGCCCCAGGGAGCCCTCCCCCTGACCGCCCCAGGAACCCCCTCCCCCTGGCGGGGAAGGGATCAACGGGGCGGGGATTCCTTTTGACTCCATCGCGACCTGGCTCGCTTCGCACGGCGAGCCTGGAGAGTCCCGGGTGGCCGCTGGGGAGAGGGGGAGAAAGTTGCTGAGGACGGGGCCGCAGGGTGGCCTCATGGACTGGACAGCCTCCCACGAAAAAGCCCCTCGCACACGCGGGCAGGGTCGGAGGATTTGGGAGGTCTGGGTTTTGCTCCTCCCTCGTGCGATTAGGCTGTATTCTCGAAGGCTGTGCACCTCCCCGTCGCATGATTAAGACTACTTCCCTCCTCCTGTTTTTTATTTCGTTCTCGAGCAACTTGGAACGCTCGCGTGCGGGGAGACATGCATCAATGTCAAAGACAGTTCGTGCATCGACCGTTCTGAAGAGGACGTCGTTGCTGTATCAGCGCCCCCTGGTCAAGTAGAGAGAAGCAAAAGGTAGAAGACTTCTGTCTCATAATCTCATCTTTTCCTCGCCAGCGCCGCTGACACCGCGCGAGCACCATGGCTGCGCGATGCTTCGGCATCGTGGGGTAGTGCGAGGTGCGTTTCGCGACGACAGGCGATCTGCGGCCCTGCAGAGGTGTGAGAGATTCGGCAAGACAACGTCCTTGAATCTGACGCAGGTAAGGTTCGACGACGGGAACGACGACGACGTCGAGGCCGCCGGACGACGCCGACGTCGACGACGACGGCTACGACGACGACGCCGACGTCGACGACGACTACGACGACGACGACGACGACGACGACGACGGCGACGGTGGGAGGCCGGGTGGCGGCAGGCCAGCGGGATTCGGGCGAGAGCGGTTCCGCTCGGCGGGGGCCAGCGGAGCATTTGGGAAGCCCGCGCTCCACAAAAAGGCTTTGAAACGCCGGACGCCGCTGCTGCAGCCTCCGCTGTCCTGCGTGGAAGGCGGGGGAATCGTGGTAGGCGAGCTGCAGCTCGATTTCCGGAGCTGAGCCTTACGCTGCGCCGCAGCGCAGCTCACGCCAACGAAACGAATGCGCCTTGGGCCGCCGAGGTGCCTGGCCTCTCCCATCGGGCGAAGCGCCCGCGCGCGGCTCCGCGCTGGAGGATGCCGACGGGGCCCCACCGTCAGCCATGAACTTCCTGGACAAGGACATCCCCCGGGGCCGCCGGGCGAGAGTCGGGGAGCCAACAACGACGTAAGCATTTTCACTCGAAAAGTCCGCGCGGATTCCTCGGATCGGCGCTAGACTCCCTTCCTTGGCGCGCGGAGCGCGCCAGAGGCGGCGTCGCAGGCGCGCCAGCGCCGATCCTAGGATTCCGAGCAGACCTGAGAGTTTGTGTGTTTATGTCAGTGTTTGTTCCCCTCGCATCCGGGGGACCGCCACGCGGGGGGGGGCCCACAGTCAGAGAAGGGCAAGTTGAAACAACGGCAGTTAGCCTTCGGGTGGTCGTCGCCACGGCAGGACGCGGCTTGGAAAATCGGTGCGTTTGAACCCTGGGAGGGGTCCTGGGATCGATTTTGAGCTGCCGTTGTCTCAACTCGCCTTGCTCCGACACAGGGGTCTCTTCTGAACGCATTCGGCGTGTGAGCCCGTTCGGCCGCCAGATGGGCATCCGAACGTGCTCAGATCGTCCGGTCGGCGGCCGAGTGGGCTCGGTCTCGAGTCGATTCGGCGGCCAAACGGGCTCATACCCATGCTCGTGCGGACCCTGAGGTCGGCGCTTGCCCGTGCCGCCCAGCGCGCCCGCTCCAGAGGCGGCTGATGCCCTCACGGACCAGTCGAAGTCCTCACAGGGCGGTCGACCAAGCTTGCGGTTCTGTCGGTTCGGTTGCGACGCATCCGGTTGCATTCGGTCAGTCGGTTTGGTTAGCGTGGCCGGTGTATTGCAAGTATTACTGAGTCGCTACGCCCTTCTAGGCTGTTCGCGGCCTGTTGGCTTCGGCCAGCTTTGGTTTCGCTGTGGGATCGGTCGGTGTTCGTGTCGACTGTCGCCGTGGACTGCATCGCCCAAGCGCTCGGCATCCTCAGAGAACGGCCAAAGTCCCAAGGCGGTCCGCTCGTTCCGAGTTACCTGTGACTCACTGCTGGACGGCGTGGTTACCACGCCGTTCTGTAGCACCCAGGGGTCGTCCCCCCTGGCTGGGCCGCCGCGAGGGAGAGAAGGATCACGAGGGCTAAGAACAACCCCAATTTGGGAGGGAAGCCCTTCCGTCATTCTTGCTTGGGCTATCCTCCTGAGAATGCTGTTCGTTCTGGGCACCGCCATGGAGCACTGGGCCAACCTTCTCATGGCCATGTCTCGCCTGTATCCTCTATCAGGGCGTCCGCCCTTGCTCGCCCACGCATCTACCACACCTTGCCTCCCCTGCCGCCATGTTTCGTCTGCGCATCAGCCTACCCACAGGCTTCTGCACAGACTGCCCATGGTGGATCTGGTATCTTGGATGGGGGCGGGAGAGAACGAGGATGAGGAGGGGGGATCAGAGGCAACGTCAGGGGGGTCAGGGGCAACGTTAGGGGGGTGGATGGGCTCAGGGGGGGATGCATCAACACCCAATCGCCCATTCATCGCCGATAGGGGCGCTCTTCCGCCCAGGAGAGTGACGACTCGCTACCGAGGGCCAATCGCCGATCCACTGGCGATGTATTGCGGATTCCAGATCGATGCCTCCCCCCCGAACCAGTCCTCCCCCAACGTTTTCCCCTCAGGGGAAGAGCCCGAGGATTGCGGTCTGCGGGCGTGTCTGGGCCGTGCTGGGCCTCCGCCGCCGCTGGACTACCTCGCAGAGTGCGCGCGCCGGCGCCGCCCCGGCGAGGAGGACAAGCCCGGGCGGCCGCCGCAGAGCGTGGCGGTGGACCGGCTCGACTACGCCCTGCAGGCGCGCCCGCGGGGGTGCGCTGCAGGGTGCCCGCAGCCAGGGCAAACGGACGGGTCGGCTCGATCCGGGGCCTCGCCGGGCAAGAGGACGGGAAGGGTTCCTTAAGGGGCTTTTTGGGGAGGGGGTTTTCCAGAGAGCCCCCCAGGGGCCTCGGAGCCTCGTCAAAACAGGGGATGCAAAGCCCCTGGAGGATCCATCGTGGCAAACCCCCATCCCAAAAATCCCCTTTGGAACCCTCTGGGAGGACACCACGGCGGGAACCAGGGTGCCCCGTCCCTGGAAGGGCCCAGACTCCCCCTCGGTTCCCGTCGCTCTGGAGGGTTCCAGAATTGGGGCCTCCCAGATGGGGTCGGAGGATCGCGCCGCATCGCCGATGCCTCGCCGATGATGCTCAATGTAGAGCTTTGTATTCTCCACGCCGACGGCGCCGATGCAGCGGCGATGCGGCGCGATCCTTCGCCCCCATATTTAAGAGGCCGTTAAGAGTGAGGGGGGCCAGGGCGTTCAGACACTAGGAGGTCCCAGACGCCCCTCGGTGCCCTTGCGTCTGGAGGGTTCCAGAAGATTGGGGGCGACAGATGAGGATATGCCGCCTGCGTCTCCCCGGCCCCTATCAGAGGGGCCCAGGCGGGAGGCCTACAGTGCTCGAGTCGGCTACACGCAAGAGTGACCGTTTGCTGGAGTGGCCCTTGGTGTGGGCCCAATGGGGCCCCCGATCGCTGAATGCGATAGCATCGGCTTGTGCGCCTGGTAGTGTCCCCGAAGGGCCCCTCTTGGGCCGCGCACCAAAGGTCACTCTTGCCTAGGGTCACTCTTGCGTGTAGCCAATCGAGACGGGTTGTAGGGCGAAAGGGGTTGGCAGAACCCCAGCCCCCCGTTCGGAGTCGACTCTTATGAGGGAGCCTTGCGTTCGTGATGGGAGCTTTCCCTTGGGGGCATTTCTTCGGCTCCGCCGCCGCTCTCTTGGCGCAGGCGCGAGGCGGCATCGCGGCTTCCCAGCCGTCGCCCGCCAAGGCCCCGCGGCTGTCGTCCGACATGGGCCCGCCGGCAAACTGTCAATGCTCCAGTCCGCCCATCCCAGGCCGGACTCTGACGTCGCTCGGCGATGCCCTGATGTGGGCACAGCCGTTTGTCTCGCAGCTTCGGTTTCTCAGGCGGCTCGCAGAGGACGGTCCGAGGCGGCAGGCTGGTCCGGCCGAGGTGGTCGGAGTTCCAGCGGGCACGTCAATGATCATGTTTCGTGGCGGACCCGGCGAGCGCGCAGGTCGGTAGTGCAGCCCAGGGCCAGGGCCACTAGACGTCGCATGAAGCGCCGCGAGATTTTGGACATCGGGGGACAAGGCGGCCGCGGGCACGTCAAGAAACACCACAACTCGACAAAAAAAAAGAAACACCACAACGTCGAGAGTTTTGGGGTGGATGTCGCGCAGCTCCAGCGGGCATGGGGTATATGTTACGCCCTGCCGGTAGAAGGCCCTAGACTCCCCAGGCAGCATACATAAAGAGTGGCGACGCAGAGCATTACTTTAGTGCGCATATAGGATACCAAACGCGAACGGAAGACCATACGAGAGACCATGCGGGAGACCATGCGGGATACCATACGGGAGTCAAGACCAGAGACCATGCGGGAGACCACACGGGAAACCATGCGGGCAACCAGACGGGAGATTATGCCGGAGAACGTACGAGAGACCATAAGGAAGACCATGCGATGCGGGAGACCATACGGGAGACCATACCTTCCTCCCTCCTTCTCTTGGGGCTGCTCTTGTACGCTGGGACCCCTGTGCCCCGATTCAGTAAACCTGCGCCACTCTGTCGCCCGGTGTGTTTGCGGAATTGCCCCGTCACCGAGGTTGGTTGCATGTGGTGGTTTGCGAGTTAGTTCCTTTTCCTTCGCTTTTCCCTTCTCCCCCAAACAACTAGCAATGAGGGAGTCCACAAAGGATGCCATACGTGAAACCATACGCCAGACCTGAGTAGAACGCTTTCGCATGTTGGGGTGGGGAATCTTCGCCTCAGAGTTTCACCCTTGGCGGCGGAAGACCCTAGGTCGATGTTTCCGGTGCTCACGTGATACATCGATTACAGAAGGTGTCGAGTAGTACGAAGAGAATTTACAATTGTCTCAATTTGGAGACCATTCGGGACCCTAGAGGGATACAATAGGGGAGGCCAGAGCGGAGACCATATGGGAGACCATCAAGGGAGACTATACGGGAGACTACAAGTGAGACCACACGGCAGACCATACTGGAGACGATGAGAGAGGCCATACGAGAGACCAGACGGGAGACTACGCGGGCGACAATGCGGGAGACCAGACAGACGGGAGAGAAGACGGGAGACCAGACAGACGGGAGACCAGACAGGAGGCCGTAAGGGAGGCCTTGGAGGAACATTTACAGGCGACATGACGGGAGACCAGAGGGGAGAACGGACGGGAGAACAGACGGGAGACCATGCGGGAGACCATGAGGGGAGGCTACACATGAGACCATAGAGGTCACCATGCGTGAGACCATACGGGCCAACGGGAGAGTATTCGGGCCACCGAGCGCGGATTTGGAGGACCTTACATTGAGCATTAGCAGCAGGATGAATGCTGTACCTCGGAAACATGCGTTTTGTCAGTTGGAATTTTCTAGACGAGCTGCTTCGCGGGAAGATAAGCAATAAGACCGTGGTCGCAACGCGAACTCTTACATGTTGTCTCGGATCGACCAAGCCAGATTCTGATTCGTAGCATCTGGTCTGGCATGCGAGACGCTAGTCGGCCGACCTTGCAAATGCAGGGGAGCCTTGGTGCCTTGTCTATAACTGATCACGGCCTCGTCATTAGAGCCAGCGTTGCCCTCGGATGTGTATTGTGTCCTCTCGGGCGCCCTCTGCAATCAGTCCCGTCTGTAGCAGCACGGTGACGCTTTCACGACCAATGAGGAGAAAACTAGGCAGAGCGGTTGCACTCTCGCGCCGTGCCCTCCCGGACGGCCGCTAGCATGGCCGCAGACTCCGACCAAACAGTTCAGCAGGGGCATTGGCTAAACCAGCCAAGGCGCTGATGAACCGACATGCTCGGGCCGCCTGTTTCTGCCCGGCCATGCCCCGCATGATTGTTGTGGTTTGCCGTTCAGATGGGCGGCGCCACCACAGGCACTCCCTGACGCCCTCGCCGTCCTCGTGGCCGCAGGGCAACAGCTCTAGGCAAGACGTCGCGGCAATGCACAGCGCCATTCGGCCCCTCGAGCTGGGGCTCGCTGAGCTTGAAGCCTAAACCTCCTCCTGTGTGAGGGAGGAGGACCGGGGTATCCCCTCTGGTGGCCAGTATCATGCATCGGCGCAACCCCTCCTGGTGTCCCGTATCGTAGCGGTGGGTGGTTTCGTGGCTCGGAGAGGGCATCGCGACGGCGTCAGTGATGAGCGGAGTGCGATGGTAGATCGTTTCGGGGGCCAGAAGAGATTTATGAGGCGCTAGTGGTGAGGGATGGGGAGTAGGGAAGAGCAGGAGGCGGACGAGGAGGACGAGAAGGAGGAAGAGCGCCAGGAAGGAAAGGAGAAGAGCACGAGGACGAGGAACTAGTGGGGGTCGACTCGGGCACTGGCAGTGTGCTGCACTCTTCGTCGTTCAGCTGCCTTTGGAGAGCTTGAGACAGCTTTGGATCACTGGTGGTGTCAGCGCGCCGCATGCGCAGATCGCGCCCGCTTTGTCATTCCTTAGATCGGCCCGCGTACCTGGCCAGTTACGGTTATCATTTCCAGCACCTGTTCTGAGGGGCCAAGCGTTGCGGCAGGTTCGCGCCGAACGCCGCCAGTTGTTCAGAATCGGCCGACACAGAACGACATGTGGCATCGGGAAGCCGCGATCGCGCAAGGTCGAAAGATCCACGCGGCGTTAGCAACCAATGATGCTATCATCGCGACGTGAATCTGCTGTACCAGCTCTCTGTCAGAGGCGTGCACACGATAACGTTACATTCCTCAATTCCAAACTTGAGTAGAATGAGGAAGAGGATGATGTTGTTGATGATGCTGTTGTTGATGATACTGAAGAGGAGGAGTAGGAGGAGGAGGAGGAGGAGGAGGAGGAGGAGCAGGAAGAGGCTGTGGTACAAACGTGGCTGCGGAAGCAGCTAGCATTGCGTTCGCAACAGGATCCAGCCTTCGTGAGAAAGTGCCCCCTTCCCCAGCCTGTTGTTCCAACGCAAGGACTGGCCTAATGCTAAGGAGCGCGATAGGAGGAGCAGTAGAAGGAGAGAGAGGATGAGTAAAAAGAAGAGGATGAGAAGGAGGCGACGCAGCAGCCTGACGAGGAGGAATATGAGGGGGGTCAAGTTAGCCAGGCCAAGCTAATGAGAGGGCCCCGCCAACTCCTACCCCCCCTCCCATAACATAAGAATCACTTGTGGCGCAATCTGAAATTTGGATTGGATAGCGTTCCCACCAAGCAAACGGAAGGCGCTCGCGCGCGATCCAGGTTCCGACGACTTGGCGAGGGGACAACGCCGCGCGGGCCGCGCTGAGGCGGGAGCGGCATACGTACCTTCCGATGAGCGCTGCGAAGACGAAACAAACGCCGCGCCGACACGGCACTTCCGCTTTCGCCCATCAGTTGCGCGGCGCTTGGGCGACATCAGCATTTCGCCGGGTCCCGCGCTGCCCCGCTATTGCTGCCGCTGTCATGCGATTCGGCGAACGAGCCATGCGCCGCGCCTGCGTGGCACGCCACTCCCGAGCGAAATGCGCACGGAGCCAGGGCGAGGGGGACAGGTCGCCCGCTCGCGCGTGCCCCCCGAACATAGGCGAGTGTAACAGATGTGCCGCGCCGAGGCGGGAGTGCCACTTTCAGAAGAAATGTGCGCGGGGCCGAGGCGATAGCTACATTTTAGTCCGCTCGCGCGCCGACGAAGCGACGTGCGGAAAAACGTGTACCGCGCCCCAGCGGGAATTCACTCGTCTGGAAAAAGTAAGTCCCGTGCTGTAGCGAGAACGCCCTTTCGCACGGCATGTGTGCCCCGTCAGGTTGTGCAACCTGGACAGCAGGCGGCCCATCTCGAGAGCAACACGCGTATGTATATATATATATATATATATATATATATATATATATATATTACATAGATATTGCAACTGTGGCAGCTAGGACGCCCCGGGATTGGGGTGCTGTTGGCCAGCTACGTGGCAGAGAAGGAGTGCATATGGATCAAGAATACGGGCAGAGGGCCGATATACAGGCAGAGAGGGGGGGGATCAGGAGGAGGAGGAGGAGGAGCAAACAGGATCGGGTCTGGTGCCCACTGGTGGCGCGCGGGCAGGAGAGCGCTTTCGAGTCCATGAACGAGCTCTTGAGCGCAATCAACAGCCACTTCCACTACTGGATCAACGAGGACTGCGCCACTCGAGCCTGCCAGGGGAAAAGGATGGGACGAGGAGCGGGGAGAAGATTCGGCGGAGGAGGGCGGAGGGAGGGTGGAAGAAGGTGCGCTATTGGGGTAGCTATCAGCGAAAGTGGGTGATGCTGGTGGTAGTCGTCAGGGATTTGGTTTGGGAGGTCCCACCTTGCGGAGCGGTGAGCGTGGTAGATGACCTGACGGGCGACATTACAGGCGGGGTGGGGCATGGGTCAGAACAGCGCTGCAGGCGACAGGGAAAGTATGTTCCAGCGTGGAGTGTGGGATTGCGGCCGTCAAGTTGCCGAGCAGTTGGGGCAAGACGCGTTTCCCGATATTGGACCCCAAGCTCCTCCCATTCCCCCTCAGGCAACCAGGATGGACCCTCGGGCCCTCGGGGCTGACAAGATGGCGCTCTCTCTCTCTCTCTCTCTGGGACCTCGGAGGGGTCTGAATCGGTCTGACGTCTGCGGCGCGGCAGGCCTGTTACGCACCGCGGACTGCGAGCAGGCCAGGATCGCGGCACGCTTGTCGGGCGCGGCGGGCACGTGTGTGGCATCTCTTCCTGGGAGTTTGCGCCGCACGCGTGGGCTTCCGCGAGCGACTCCGAGGCGGGCCGCGTGGAAAACGGGCCCTCTCTGTCCCAGACAGAGCTCGACCGCCAGTAACCACCCCTCCGGAATACTGCGCACCTGTCGGTGCGAGGCGCTGATTGACGCACCGACGGCAGCTCCGATCGAAAGCCTCGCGAGCTCTCATCAAAGCATAACGACGGATAACGACGGCAGCTGGTCATCCTTCACTGGACCTAGGCTTTGCTTCCGGGGCTTGGCCTGAATTATTTAATCGCTTCGCTCATTCCGCGGGCCCGTATTGGTGCACGGCTGTCGAGTGCCCGTGTGATCGTTGTCAAAGGGGTGTTGCTGGGTTTTTTTTGTTTATGGATGGCTGGTTTTGGGTGATTTCGCAGGCGGGAACCGTTCTTTGCCCGCCTGAACCTTCTGTTTCGGAAGGTGGCGGCTCGTGAATACGATCGCAGGGAACAAGACAACATTCTGCAGCTTCCTTTTTGCATTCTTCGGGCCCCTGGTCGCTTTCTGGGGCCTCTTAGGAGCCTCTTGGGGCGTCCAGGAGGCCTCTTGGAGCGGAAGGCTAGGATTTTCGGTTCGTGGTCTCCACCTTGGGCCTCTCTTGGGGCCCTCTTGGGGTCCTTTTGGACCGTTTTGGGAACCTCGTGGGCTGTCGTGGGGCTCTCTTGGACGGTCGTGGGCCTCTCTTGGAGGCCTCTTGGGCCGTCTTGGGGTGGTCTTGGAAGCTTCTTGGGCCGTTTTGGAGCGTCGGAAAGGCGAAAAGCGAGGAAGCAAATTATCTTGCGACATACCCAACCCTTTCTACACAAGTGACGATTGCATTCAGGACCACAATACCGAAGGACATGTCGGCGCCATGGTATAGTGGTGATTTGCGTAGGACGTACCTCCGCTGAGCCTCCCAGAAGCCCATGCGCGCCAGGTGAGCCAAACGCGCCAGGCGCGCCAGGTGCGCCAGGTGCGCCACGTGCGCCAGGTGCGCCAGGTGCGCCACGTGCGCCACGTGCGCCACGTGCGCCAGGCGCGCCAGGTGCGCCAGGTGCGCCAGATGCGCCAGGCGCGCCAGGTGCGCCAAGTGTGCGCCAGGTGTGCGCCAGGTGTGCCAGGTGCGCCAGGTGCGCCCAGCGCGCCAGGTGCGCCAGGTGCGCCAGATGCGCCAGGTGCGCCAGGCGCGCCAGGTGCGCCAGGTGCGCCAGGTGCGCCAGGCGCGCCAGGTGCGCCAGGTGCGCCAGGCGCGCTAATTGAGCCAGGTGCGCGCCAGGTGTGCGCCAGGTGCGCCTAGCGCGCCAGGTGCGCCAGGTGCGCCAGGTGCGCCAGGTGTGCCAGGCGCGCCAGGTGCGCCAGGTGCGCCAGGTGCGCCAGATGCACCAAGTGTGCGCCAGGTGCGCGCCTGGCGCGCCAGGTGCGCCAGGTGCGCCAGTTGCGCCAGGCGCGCCCGGCGCGCCAGGTGCGCCAGGCGCGCCAGGTGCGCCAAGTGCGTCAGGTGCGCCCAGCGCGCCAGGTGCACCAGGTGCGCGCCAGGTGCTCCCAGCGCGCCAGGTACGCAAGGTGCGCCCAGCGCGTCAGGTTCGCGCCAGGTGCGCGCCAGGTGCGCGCCAGGCGCGCGCCAGGTGCGCCAGTTGCGCCAGGCGTGCGCCACGTGTGCGCCAGGTGCGCGCCAGATGCGCCATGTGCGCCAGGTGCACCAGGTGCGCCAGGTGCGCCAGGTGCGACAGGCGCGCCAGGTGCGCCAGGTCTGCGCTAGGTGTGGCAGATGCGCCAGGTGCGCCCAGCGCGCCAGGTGCGCCAGGTGCGCCAGATGCACCAGGTGTGTCAGGTGTGCGCTAGGTGCGCGCCAGGTGCGCCAGGTGCGCCAGTTGCACCAGGCGCGCCAGGCGCGCCAGGTGCGCCAGCTGCGCCAGGTGCGCCAGGTGCGGCAGGTGCGCCCAGCGCGCCAGGTGCACGCCAGGTGCGCGCCAGGTGCGCAAGGTGCGCCAGGTGCGCCATGTGCGCCAGGTGCGACAGGTGCGACAGGTGCGCCAGGTGCGCCAGGTGCGTCAGGTGCGCCAGGTGCGCGTCAGGTGCGCCCAGCGCGTCAGGTGCGTCAGGTGCGCCCAGCGCGCCAGGTGCGCCAGGGGCGCGCCAGGTTCGCCAAGGGGACAGGGAGGCGTCAAAGTGATTTGCGTAGGACGTACCTCCGCGGGGCCTCCCAGGAACCCGCGAAAGTGGCGACAGTCGCGCATATCGCAGCCCCGCAGGGGACAGGGAGGCCTCAAAGTGATCTGCGTAGGACGTACCTCCGCTGGGCCTCCCAGGAACCCGCGAAAGTGGCGACAGTTGAGCAGATCGCAGCCCCGCATGGGACAGGGAGGCCCCAAAGTGATCTGCGTAGGACGCACATCCGCTGTGCCTCCCAGGAACCCGCGGAAGCGGCGACAGTTGCACAGATCGCAGCCCCGCACGGGACAGGGAGGCCTCAAAGTGATCTGCGTAGGACGTACCTCCGCTGGGCTTCCGAGGAACCCGCGAACGTGGCGACAGTTGCGCAGATCGCAGCCCCGCAGGGGATAGGGAGGCCTCAAAGTGATTTGCGTAGGACGTACGTCCGCTGGGCCTCCCACCAGGAACCCACGAAAGTGGTGACAGTTGCGCAGATCGCAGCCCCGCAGGGGACACGGAGGCCTCAAAGTGATCTGCGTAGGACGTACGTCCGCTGGGCTTCCCAGGAACCCACGAGAGTGGCGACAGTTGCGCAGCTCAAAGTGATTTGCGTGGGACGTACCTCCGCTGGGCTTCCGAGGAACCCGCGAACGTGGCGACAGTTGCGCAGATCGCAGCCCCGCAGGGGATAGGGAGGCCTCAAAGTGATTTGCGTAGGACGTACGTCTGCTGGGCGTCCCAGAAACCCACGAAAGTGGCGACAGTTGCGCAGATCGCAGCCCCGCAGGGGACAGGGAGGCCTCAAAGTGATCTGCGTAGGACGTACCTCCGCTGGGCCTCCCAGGAACCCGCGAAAGTGGCGACAGTTGCGCAGATCGCAGCCCCGCAGGAGACAGCCAGGAGCCCACGAAAGTGGCAACAGTTGCGCAGATCGCAGCCCCGCAGGGCACCGCGAATACAGGAGAGAAGGAGGAGGAGAGGGCGGAAGGTGGATACCACAATGCTCTATTCAAAACGAGTACCCAACACAAGGAGGGTTGGGACACACCTTGAAACACCCAATGGAAATCAATGGTTTTGGCGCTCTGAGGCTTCGTGGACGTTCATTGGGATCTCGTTGGATGCCTCTCGAGGGCTTCTTGGAGTCTCTCGCGAGTCGTTGTCGAGCCTCTTGGGGTTTCTCTTTCGGGCCCCTTGTCGCCTTTTGGGGCCTCTTGGGGGCCTCTTGGAGCCTCCAGGAGGCCTCTTGGAGCTGAAGGCTCGGATTCTCGGTTCGTGGTCTCCATGTTGGGCCTCTCTTGGGGCCCTTTCGGTGTCCTTTTGGACCGTCTTGGGCGCCTCTTGGGCTGTCGTGGGGCTCTCTTGGACGGTCGTGGGCCTCTCTTGGAGGCCTCTTGGGCCGTCTTGGGGTGGTCTTGGAAGCTTCTTGGGCCGTCTTGGAGCGTCGGAAAGGCGAAAAGGCGAGGAAGCCAAAAACCTTGAAAGCCCCAATGGAAATTAATGGTTTTGGCGCTCTGAGGCTTCGTGGACGTTCATTGGGATCTCGTTGGATGCCTCTCGAGGGCTTCTTGGAGTCTCTCGGGAGTCGTTGTCGAGCCTCTTGGGCTCTCTTTCGGGCCCCTTGTCGCCTTTTGGGGCCTCTTGGGGGCCTCTTGGAGCCTCCAGGAGGCCTCTTGGAGCGGACGGCTCGGATTCTCGGTTCGTGGTCTCCATGTTGGGCCTCTCTTGGGGCCCTTTCGGGGTCCTTTTGTACCGTCTTGGGCGCCTCTTGGGCTGTCGTGGGGCCCTCTTGGGCGGTCTTGGGGCTCTCTTGGAGGCCTCTTGGGCCGTCTTGGGGTGGTCTTGGAGGCTTCTTGGGCCGTCTTGGAGCGTCGGAAAGGCGAAAAGGCGAGGAAGGCAAACACCTTGAAAAACCATATGGAAATCAATGATTTTGGCATCTTGGGGCTCTCTTGGAAAGGGTCGGGGCTCTCTTGGGACGTCTTGGAAGCTTCTTGGGCCGTCTTGAGGCCGTGTTGGGCGTCTTGGGCCGATCGCTCGGTAATTCGGAACCCTCTTGGACCGTCTTGGAAGCCTGTTGGGGCCCTCTTGGCGCGCTCCGGGGAGCGTGGAAGGCCGCACCCAGGAGGAAAACCATCTCTGAACTCAGGTTTGCCGGGAGTGTCCCGGGACCTTGCCGGGGGACTTTCCGGCCGGGGACCCCCAGGGGCCGCTCCGCGCGCGCGAAGTATAGAGTTATTGTTAACCAGTTACGGGAGATCTTAGCACGCCTCTGGCCCGTTGGGCCGGCGAATATGTAGGCGATACCTCTCGCCGATTTCGTTACATTCCCGTTTTGCAGCAAAGGCGGAACGAAGGCAAAATTATATCAAACGAGCCAGCAATCAATCGGGGCCAGGGACATGGCGGCTCAAACACAGTGTAGCTTTGTATGTATGCAGATACATGTATATACATATTTGTGTTCAACCCCTGTCGACCGTAGAACCCACTGGGACATTATACACTTTTCGTTTTGCCTAGTGGCGTTTGTGCAAAGCCCCATGGGACAGGGCCCAGGCACCTTAGTGTACAAACGCGCGGTCCCCAACCGAAGCGAACACGCAACACACTGTTTAGCTCCAGTCCTGTTCGCTTCACCTCTCCCCCCGTCAGCCGCCCGCGGGCCACACGCGCCCCCGCGGCACCCTCGACCGCGGGCCGCGCGTCCGCATGCCCTCCCTGAGGGAGCTGACGGCGCCGACGCGTTGAGCTCAACCTCTGCGCTAAGAGCTTTTCCTGAGGAGGAGGAGCTCGGCCGGCAGCGGCCGCGCCGCGGAGCGCGGACCCGACCGGCGTCGGCCTCCTCGCTCCCGCCACTGCGCCCCCAGGGCCAGGCGGCGCTTGCGGCTCGGGGCGAGCGCGACCTCGTCTCGTCCCCCAGGCCCTTGCGGTGGCCCGTGCCCCCTCCTGCTTGTCTTCTTCCACCTCGTCGCCCTTCCCCCGTCCCTCCTGCCTCCCCGTCCCCCTCCCCCTCCATTTCCATCCCGCCTCATGCGCCACCGTGCACCGAGGCACGAAGTGGAGTGTCCTCAGGTTCCTCAGACTCCCTTGGATCGGGTATCGAAGACGCCTACGGCGAATCACCGCCGCCCCCTGCCTTTTTGGAAGCGCCTATGTGGCCAAACGTTGAGGCCAGATCTGCCAAGCTATCGGACCATGTGTTCCCCGAATCGGTTTGCAAAGCCTTCGGGGAACACGTGGGCATCTTGAAGGTCATCGTGGCCGTCTGGAGACCATTTTGACCCTTTCGGGCCTTCTTGGAGGACGCCTCGGAGGCATCTTGGGCCGTCTTGGAGGCCATCTTGAGCGTCTTGGAGACCTCTTGGGCCGTCTTGGGGGCCTCTTGGGGCCGTGTCTTGGGCCTCTTGGGCGATCTTTGGAGGCACTTGGGCCGTCTCGGGCCGTCGGAAGGCAGAACAAAAAGCAAATGCCGCAATCCTTCAAAAACCGATAGGAAATCAATGATTTTGGACTTTTCGGGCCCTCTGGGAGGCCTCTTGGGCCGTCTTGGGCCATCTTAGGGCCATGTTCGGCCGTCTTGGCTGGCTCCTGGTCCGTCTGACGCCGTCGGAAGCCGTTTGGGGCCTCTATGGGCCGACTTGGGGCCCTCTTGGAATGCTCCAGGGCCGTCTTGGAGGCCATCTTGGGCGTCTGAAAAGCCTCCTGTGCCGTCTTGGGGGCCTCTTGGGGCCGTCTTGAGGCCCTCTTGGGCCGTTCTGGGGCCATCTTGGAGGCTTCTTGGGCGATCTTTCGGCGATCTTTGGGGACTCTTGGGCCGTCTCGGGCCGTGGGGAGGCAGAAAAAAAAGGAAATGCCACAATCCTTCAAAAACCCATCGGAAATCAATGAGTTTGGTTTTCTCGGGCCTTCCTGGAGGCCCTCTGGGGCCTCTTTGGCCGTCTTGGGCCAGCTTCGTGCCAACTTCGGCCATCTTGGTGGGTTCCTGGCACGTAGGACGCCGTCGGGAGCCGTCTCTGGGGCCTTTCTGGGCCGACTCGGGGCCCCCTTGGGGCGCTTCGGGGCCGTCTTGGAGGCCATCTCGGGCGTCTCGGAGGCCATCTTGGACGTGTTGGAGGCCTCTTGGGCCGTCTTGGAGGCCACTTGGGCCGTCATGGGGCCCTCTTGGGGGCCTCTTGGGGCGATCTTGGGAGCCTCTTGGGCCGTCTTGGGCCGTCGGAAAGCCGAAAAGGCGCAAATGCCAAAATCCTTCAAAAACCTACGGAAAATCAATGATTTTGGCCTCGTCGGGCCTTCCTGGAGAGGCCTCTTGGGCCGTTTTGGAGGCCTTTTGTTGGCCTTTTGGGCCGTCGTAGACCATCTTGAGGCCATCTCGGGCCGTCTTGGGTGCATCTTGGAGCCATCGTAGCCGTCTTTGAGGCCATCTTGGCTTTCTTGGAGGCATCTTGGAGGCTATCTTGGCCGTCTTGGAAGCCATCTTGGGCCATATTGGGCCATATTGGGGCCTTCTGGGGCAGGAAAACCGTTTGCAAACGGGTCTTCGGGTGGCCGGCGGGACGCGCCGGAGCTCCAGGGGGAGTTCTTTTGGAAAAGAACCAAAACCAGAACCGATAGGATTCGGCACGCCAGGCACCCTTTTGATGATTCAAAAGGGGGCGGCGGATCCAGCTGCCTGCGGCAAGTCCCGCCATCGTGCCAGTCCAGCATGCCCAGCGGCGACTGCAACGTGCACTGTGGAGGGGTGGGAGCTGAAGGCGATCGACAAGGTACGCTGAATCAGTGCACGGCCCTCGGATGCCGGATCGTCCTGGGGAGCAAATGATGTGGAGGAGGAAAGCCGCCACATGTGACAAATCTTGTCTTCGTTTCTTGAGGTGCGCTCATGCGCCTCTTTTGGGCTGCCTGTGCGTGGTGGTCGCGATGGAGATAGTGATGTTGATGTTGATGGATTGTGGTAATGGTCACGAGGATGATGAGGATGACGATGAGAATGAAGATGACAATGATGATGATGATGCTGATTGTGATGATGAGGTCGACTACGTCGATAATAGTGCTGATAATGAGGACGATGAGGAGCCAGGGCTCCTGAAAGGCGGTCCCCGGTGGTTCTTGGGGCCCGCTTGGGCCGTCGGAGCCCTCGTGGTTGTTTGGGGAGTCTCTTGGGGCCACGGTGGGGCCGTTTTGGGTCCCTCTGCAGGCCCTCTAGGGCCAGCTTGCGGCGTTCTTGAGTCCACCCTGGGCTGTCCAGGAAGTTTCTTGGGCTTTCTTGAGTCCGTGTGAAGGTCCTTGGGCTATCTTGAGGCCTTCCTGGGCAATCGTGGGGCCATCTGGGAGGCCTCGTGGGACGTCTTGAGCCGACGAAAGCTCGAAAAGGCGAGAATACGAACACCTGTCACTTGCCACAAGGAAATTAACGCTTTGGGAATCTTCGGGCCTTGCTGGAGTCTCTTTTGGAGCCGTCTTGGGCCGTTTGGGAGGTCTTTTGGGCCGTCGTGGAGGCCTCTTGGCCCATGCTCACGGCCTTGGTGGTCTACCCTGACCGTTTGGGACGTCAGCTCTGTGCATCTCCGACGCCCTGGAATTCCAGCGACGTGCCTGGGCGCCGACGGGGCCTCGGCAAAGGGAGGGCGGTGCGCGCAGGGGGAATGCGTCGAGCGCGGGGGTGGGCCCTTGGCAGACTACAGGCAACCCTGTCAGACAGCACGTGGCATGCGAGCACGCTTCAACGTGTCGGGGGGCACGGCGGCGGATTGCAGAAACCCTGCCAGCCTGCCAGACAGCACATGGCATTCGAGCACGCCTCAACGTGTCAGGGGGCACGGCGGCGGATTGGACTGCTTTCTCTGGCGTCCACAGCCCGGCATTTTGGGTGCCGCTGGACGCCTCCTCTGGCTTCCACGCCGCCGTGGCATCGGGCGTCGCAACAAGCGAGCGGCACGCACGCTTTCTTCTCGGTGTGGGGGCCTCTGGAGGTTCGCACCGAGCCCCTGGACCGTCAACAAAACGATCCGGGATGAGACACTCCCCAGGAAGGCGCCGAAAGGTCCAGGGCCAACGTCATGAACAAAAAAACAGAACGCGACCCCGATTAGGGAAACGGTTCCCAAGTTGCATTGTTCGGCATTGTTTGGCATTTTTTTTGCATCGTTCGACATTGTGTGGCATCGCTCTGCATTGCTCGTGCTTGGCGTTGCTTGCATTGATTGGCATTGCTTGGCGTTGCTTGTAGATGTTTGGCAGTGCTTGATCTTGCTTGATTGGCATTGCTTCGCTGGGCATGGCTTGCAGTTGCTCGACGTTGCTTGGGTGCCTGGCACTGTTTGGCAGTGTTCTGCATTGCTTTACTGGTATCGTTTCGCGTTGCAGCCAGGCTGCCCCTCGCTGAGCAGCCCCCCCCGCAGCTTTTCTTCACGAACAAATCGTGGCATCACTCGGACGTTTGCCTTTCTTCTCGGCGCGGACCATCGAGGAGGATTTGTCATCATCGAGCCCCCCCCCCAAAAAAAAAACACGAAACCGAAACATGAACGGCAGATAGACGTCCGAGCGATGGCGAGAAGTGAGAACCCCTTAGATGGTAAAAGGACGGGTGTTTGGGTCCCTTCTTCCTCTTGCAACCCGCAAGGGCATTCCGCCATTCCATTTCGACCCCGCCCCGTTTGCATGGGGCAGCCTCGGGCTCACGGCCGTGTGTCCCTTCCCCCCCCCACCCCACTGCTCTTGGGGGCGGTCGGGTCAAGAGTTTGCGCCCTCCATGGCTGGGTGGTCCTTCCCATCCTTCGGCCCCCATTCCTCAGGGCCCCATCTTTGAACCGCCGACCGGCTGTTGGGGATAGGAGCCCGCATAGCCGCTCAAGAACAGGGACTGCCGACATGCCTTTGCCTACCTCCGCATCGGAGGGTGAGTGGAGACAACGGCAGTTGGACTTCGGGGGGGGCGCCTCGTGCCACGGTTGGACGCAGCTCGGAAGATTGGTGCGATCGGTCCCCGAGGGGGCTCCGGGGGCCGATGTTGAGTTGCAGTTGTCTCAACTCGCTCTGCTACGATTCCCGCTCTCCGCTCCTGCCCTTTCTCGTCGCTGGCCCCTCCTGCCTTGCGGTCCTTCCTCCTGTTCCGCTGGTTGTTCGGCCCGCGCGAAAAACGTCGATTGGTCGTCAGCGGTCGTTCTGCGCAGAGTCGACCATTCCATCCTTCTCCGCCTCCTGTCTCCCGCCTGAAGTGACAGGAAGGCGCCTCGACTGCGCAACTGCGGAGGGGCTACAACATGGAGTCAGGCGATGGGGGCTAAGTAGGCGTTCGGCCGTGCTGCAAGCGGTCGTTCACCAGCCGCCAGATCTGAAGCAAAGTTTCCCCGTCAGTGTTCCAGAGGACCTGCACCACTTCGTCGTCGACCAGCTTCTCGAGTGCCTGGAGGGTGGCGTGACGGCCCCGGCGCGCTAGAGCGGATGCAGCGTTAGTGCAGTTGTTTTCGATAGCTGGAATGCCAAGGAGTATGATTGTGCACTGAAGGTTGATCCTTTCACCTCCACGCATTGCTTTCATTCTCCCTCTCGCACTCCCCGCATTTGTCTTTAAGCAGTCACACACATATATATATACATATACATATATATTTGTGTATATATATATATATGTGTGTACATTTCTATGTATGGTGTTGTGAACGCACGCGTGCAACGTGTGCGTCGAAACAAATTGGCTTGCACACGTCTTGCGGAATCGCTCTTCCGATTCCCACGGGGAGGGGGGGCCGTTGCAGGAGGAGGGTTTTGTGGCCGATGCTCTCGTGTCATGGGTGCTATTCGGAAAGTGCGGCTTAACAGTTTTCACGCCGGTTTGCCGTTGCGTGATTGTTCGTTGCGGCGCGTTATGCCCATGCACGGAACCACCAGGATGCCTGCGTGATTTGGTTGTACCGGCCTATCCGTCAGATGATGGGCCCTCTCGCACTCCGTTGCCAGCGTGGCTCAAGTGCCGCAGTTTCCAGCTTCCGCTCGCACCCTGTGCTAGTGCCTCGACCCCCGCACCTCAGCATGAATTCTTTCGTTGCAGCCGTTGGTGAGGCGCCGATGGGCCAGGAGGTCCAGGCGGCGGTGGTTGCAGCACTGGAGGGTGCTGGGTTTGCCAACCCTGAGCACCTGGCTGGAACAGCGGACAATGCGATCGGGGAGATGGCCGCCAAGCTCAATGGTCCAACGGGCGGCCTGCTCAAGCGCACCTTCCGTTGTGCCGTGGACGTGTCTGCGGCCAAACGTGCGAAGGCGTCGGCGGCGGCTTCCAACCAACAGCCGCCACCTTCCCCAAGCTCAAGCACCTTGGCGGCTGGGTCCCTCGTCGGCCTCCTTGGACCAGAGGCGTCAGCAGGTGCTGTGGCAAGTGCCCTGACGGCGGGAAACGTCGTGGTGGATCTCAACGACAAGCTTGAGAAGGCGGCGGTCAAGGATTTGCCGTACCACCTCAGGCCTGAACCTGTGTTTTTTCCAGCTTCTGGCGGCGGCGGATGATTCGGCACGGGAGGCCGTCCCAGCCCGCAAGTCGCATACGTATACGTCGACTTCACCCGCAAGGACGTGCTCCCTCTGTGGATGGGGTCTGAAGCGGTTGGGGGGCACACGCCAAGGCCCGGCGAGTTCGATTGGGACCCCAACGCGGACACGGCGTCGCTGGGTGCGTTGGGGAAGGCCTTCAAGGGCGCCGTGGAGAAGCCCAGATACTTCCGCAGCATGGTGCAGTGGAGTGCAGTCTGGCACCGCTACGCTATTGCGGCGGTGGCCATGGGGCAGATGATATGGCCAATGGTGCTGGCCCACGCGGACCAGATGCAGACAATGGCGGAGGATGAACGTGCCTCCGGACACGGTCCTGCTCTGGCCTTCGTCTACGACGAGCTCTTCAGGAAGTCGATCGCGTCCAGTGCGGAATGCGACCCGTCCTTAGACGTCATTGCGACCTTCAGCGAAGTAGACAAGCAGGTCCTCGAAGCTGCCAGGACTAGGCTTAACCAGACTGGTCTCTCGAGGCAGCCGAAGCAGGAGCATCATCAACACGCCCAAGATGCGAACAAGCGTGCCAGGGACGCGGCCGGGGCCGAGAAGTTCACGTCGAAGGCCGCCCAGGCAACGGAATAGTTAGCGAAGCAGCAAGTCCTCTTGGAGGCATCCACGGCGGCGATGTCGAAGGGCGGCGGCAAGGGCGGCGGCAGAGGCGGCGGAAAGGGCGGCGGCAAGGACGATCGCACCAGCAAGCAGAAGAAGTCGGATGCATTCATCGACGGGCAGAAGCAGTTCATGCACGACAGAAGGTGGGCGAAGAACCATCGCTCGGGCTGGCGAGGGTCGGAGGTGCCCCGTAACGATGGGGCCGTCACCGGGCTGAAGCCCCCAGAGTGCCTGGCGGCGCTCCCTCGCGCCCGCGGTGTGCACCTGGTTATGGGGGGCCTCTGTTTGGAGCTCTTCTGCGGCCTTGCCTCGCTGACCTTGTCGCAGGTCTTTGAGGCCGTGCCCTGCACGTGACATTCGGGCTTGTCGTCCGGGTCCGAATTGGATGTCCTGCTGCGCGGGAATGCGTTATTCGCTGTCGCTGTTGCGGGCCGTCTTGCGCATGTACATGTTGGACTGCCTTGCCAATCCCCGGCGTGGGCGCGCCCGCCCCCATTGCGGCCATGGGACTATGCGCGGGGGCTGCCGGCGTTGACAGGACAATCTGCTGAGAGAGTTTTGATGGGCAACCGATTGCCTGTTTTCTCAGCACAGCTTTGCTTCGCGCTGCACGCGGAGAGCCACTACTGGTCGATCGAGAATCTTCTGTATTCGTGGACTTGGGCATTTCTGGCAGCGGCGCGGCCCCGCGCCATGCCGGGCGCATCAACCGCGCGCGCACATTGCGACCAGTTCGGAACGCGCCATTCCAAGCCCACCTTCATCCTCCATAGCCCCCCCCGTTGCACAAATTGGCTGCGCCGCCGCGCGCGACCCCCGACGAGGCGATCATCTTGCGGGGGCAGTGCTGGCACAAGGGCGAGCGAAGGTCCAGGACTTCGCCGGCGTCGCCATGCCCGCCCCAGATGACGAAACGAATGGCGAACCTCACCCGCGAGAGCCCGTGCATGAAGAGCGCCGTTGCTACGCGTGCCGATGTCCAACGCGCCCCTGCATCCCATGACGACGGGGGGCCCTTCCCCGCAGCGAGGCCCATTGCGCCGCCCAAGGGGCCCAAGGGCCATGTGTGCTACGCGGAGGGCGTTGACTTGCTGGCGGGTAATTTGTTCCTCCCTGATCAGGTCAGCAGCGCCGTGGCTTGCGTCCATTCCGGCGACGCCGACAACGTTGGCGATGACGAGGGCGACGATTTCGCGCCGGACTGGTTGGGCTCCAAGCGCGGGCGTTCGCCCGATGACCTTATCCAGAAGGCCCTCGCCCAGCCGCGCCTCTTCGCAGCTCAGGAAGCTAAGCTCAATGACAAGTTGCAGCGCGCCGCCAGGGGGGCTCATGCGATCAAGCCGGAGGCCCTTGACAAAATAAGGACAGCAGGTTGCAATATTGGACGTTGAGGGCCCCCCAGCTGGATGAAGAGCGGGCCAGGCGGGTCGCGGGGGGCCCGCCGCAGCTCAGACCTACGTCGGCATCCATGCATGGACCGCTCGTTCTAGCATGGTGCATGCATTGTTCGCGCGACGTGAGCTTGGCAGTGGACGTCCAGCAGGGGGCGCCATTTGTCGGCGTTCTGCCCCTCTCCCGGTGTCTGCAATACTGGTTGCGAACATGCATGCAACCTATTTGTTGCCGATCTTCGAGGGCAATGGGCCGAGCGCAACAGCTGCATGATGTCGAAGCTGATCCCGTCGGAGTGGTCGTCGGACCTCTGGGTGTCCGCCGTGGGCGACGCAAAGGCCGGGTACGTGACCCCCCCAGTGCCCGTCCATCATCTGGACTTTTCCCGCATCTCCCTCACGCGTCGCTTGCCTGTCATGGAGGAGAGGCCGAAGGGGGCGAGGACTCGACCAGTGGACAGCTTCACGGCGTCGGGCATCAACCCAGCCACGCGAACTGAGGACGCCATAGTCCACGACGCGATTGACCACGTCGCGCCGATGCTGGCCATGTGCATATCCGAGGGCATGACGCCGCGGATGTGGAAGCGCGACGCGGAAGGTCCCCGTCAAGCTCGATGATACGGACCTCGATTGTATCACATTCGTGCATGTGGGCATCAGTTGGGCGTCGCAACATTTGGCGATGCAGTTTTGGGTCCGCATCCGTCAATTACGCGTGGCATCGTACACGCAGCTTCATTAATATCATCATGGGTTTGTTGTTCTTGGCCCCTGCTTGCAGGTGCGCGGGTGATTTCTTCTGCTGTGACCCGCAGGAGTGTGTGGTTACGGGCGGCTCATGCCTGACGGCCATGTGCGGCTTGCTCGGCTTTCCGACGGACTCGTGCATGGATGGTGACCGCGCGTTGGGCCTCGCAGTTTTGGGGGCACGCATCGCACTCGACGTCGCCGCGATGCCCGCGTCTGCAGCGATGGGCGCAAACAAAGCGCAGCAATGGACAGAGGAGTTGCAGTTCGTCGCGAACGAGAAGAAGCGCGGCCCTGACCAGGCAGCGAAATCCGCAGGCCGTCTTTCATTCGCCTGCACGGCTTCAGCGGCCCAGCAAGGTAGGGATGTCGCGAAGCCACTCTACGCCCAAGCCAACGCGCCGCTGCACGGTTTTGGCATGTCCCCAGCCTTGCTTAATGCTGCCAGATGGTGGACCAAACTTTTGGAGATCAAGACGGCGGCGCGCCTGGCTGCAGGCCACACCGAGAGGGAGATTGTCGTGGCGTGGACGAACGCAAGTGGCGAGGGTCCGTGCTTGGGCCCAGCGGTGTACGCGAGGGGCTGCTGGCACAACGCGCGCCTCGATGCCCCGCCAGATATCCTCGACCAGCCTGAGCAGGCAAGACTCGCAGATCGATGTCCTGGAGATGATTGCAGCGCCCCTCTTCGTCACCACGTTCCAGGACATGATTTGCGGCACTGCGGCCTTCGTGCCCATCGACAACACCGGCGTCCTAGGCAGCCTGCTGAAGGGCAGCTCCAGCGCGCCAGACGCGAACGTGCTCACAAGAAGGATCTGGCTGCATGCAGCGGAGTGGTCCTGGGCCCCAGCGTGGGCGAGGGTCGAGTCAGCAGCCAACGTTGCTGATGGCCCGTCGCGCCACGACCTCGCGCATGTTGAGAGACTCGGGGCTGTGTGGGTCGCGCCTGTGCAGCCGCAGTGGCTTTCTACTTTGTGGCTCATTTATTGAGGTGATTGCCCGCAGGGGGAAAAATAGCCGCAACGTGCCTCTGCAATCTGGTGGCCACGTGTGCAGTCCTGCGCCCGCCGTGACCCCATCCCCAGGTTGCCCTGCCCCTGGGTGAGGCCGTGGGGGCCATGCTTGCGGGGCTCACCCAGTGGGTGTCGCGGGGTGTGGTCTCATGTGATATCGTTGCCGTCGTCACCTTCGTGCGAATGCGAGGTCGGGCGGCCGGGGTCGGCCTCGCTTGCGCCCGTTGCCTTGTGGCCCAGCACGCTGGGTGGGCGAATCTGTTCTCTGTTACCCAGTTTCTTGGGTGAGGTAGGGTGGGCGTCTTATTCGCGCAATTGGCCCGTGAAGTTCTACGTCGATGCGCTTGCGAATCCGCCTCAATTGTCTGCTCTGGCGTTGCAGCGCACTCGGACTCAGTAGCGACATGGATGGAAGTAGAACGCGCGAAGAGGTTGCCCGCGATAAGTTGGTCGCCAGGCTGGCCAGACTCCGCGAGGCAGCACCTGAAGCGGTCATGTGGGAAAACGGCGACAGGCTCCCGCAGATCGCCAAGGCGCTCTCATGCATCGCGCCGACGAAGAGCGCGATCGCAAAATCGGGAGTTGGACACCTTCTGGCAGATGAGACGGTCTGGGCCCGCGGAGGCGACGTCGCCGTGACCTTCGCCAGCATAGCCCAACGAGCTGCGACGTCGCTGCGACCTTCGCCGCATGTGCAATGCGACCGTTCATCAGCAGTTGCAGGGCGCAGGCCGGTCGCGGCGATGAAGGCGGACCAGTGCATGGATTATGCCGTCGATTTCGCGGACTGGCTGATGATCGACGAGGTCCTTGCGGACGTTGCGCGCAGGAGGAGGCTGGCGGCGACACCGGTGCAGCAAGGCGCCCTCCACTGGAAGCTCTTGGACTCCATCGGCCCAGAGTCCCTGCGGGCGCGGAATCCCGCGCAGGCTGCGCTGCTCCGTCGCGCAGCGGCCATGGCCGCGCGGCGCGGGCAAGATGCAGAGCTGGCGCGCCAGGGCCACGGCGTCGGCGTTACTCAGCTGAGCACCAGCTTTGTCAACAACACTGTCAGCGTTACGGGCAAATCCGCCATTTCCCTGGCTGGCATGTCGCAGCACATGGTCGCGCAGGCCCAGGAGATGTGGACGATGGAGTGTCGCAATGTTTGCGGAGGCCCCCTGGGCTCCAGGTCCAAGGAGGTTATCCAGATGTTGGTCGCGGCGGGGCAGATCGCAGAAGTGGCGCGACTCTTTGACGAGAGGGCGCGCCTCTTACGCGTGGAATGCCAGACGGGTCCATGAGCTTGGTGGCATCTGATTTTGGGGCGCGCCTAGGGCGAGACGCTACCGCCCAGCAGGACGGGGATATCTGCAAGTTCCTGGCCATTTTCACGAACCCAAGCACGGCTGCCAACTACGTCGGGTACGTGAAATGGGCGTGCAAGCTTCTCTCTATGGAGACCGGGTGGTGGTCCCCGACTGTAGCCCTCACGCCCACGGGCATGCGTGCAGAGCACTTGCGAACCACTGGCGGTCCAGCGCTGGTGAAGGCGTTGCTCACTGACAAATAGGTGGCGCAGTTAGCGCGGGTATCGCCTGCAATGGGCATGCCGCATGTCTATGCGGCCGCGCTCGCGTCGCCGGCGTTCCTCCTCCGAGTACAGAGCGAGACTATGAGCCTGGAGGTCGGCATGCAGCGCGAAGCCCAGGCTTTGCCGCCAGGTCGCCACAGCGCTGCCTGGATCGAGTCGCGCGACGGAGGCCTCGACTCACCCCGCGTCCAGCTGGCGAGGAGGGACCGCAGACCACAGGGCAGCCTGCTGACGCGCACTTGCGCTTGCTCCGGGGCGTCTCCGCGCTGCCGCGCCGCGCGCGCGGTGGCGGCATGGCTCCGCGGCAAGAGCGCCAGGGGGAAATTGTTCGACCTCGCGAGTTTCTCGTTCGTCGAGGCCGTCCGCCGCATGCCGGCACACGCGGGCTACGGGGGTGCCGGCAGGTGCACCCTGAAGGCGTTCAGGGCTGGCAGAGCCACCTCTCTCGCCGCAGCGGGCTCCCCTATTGGCATTATTTTGGCAGCTGGCGAGCGGGAGTGATCTGCGTTCCTCCGGCACTGCCGGGCCGACGAAATCTCGGTCACTGCAGTCCTCGAGGTGGTGTGCGCTGAAGACGAAGACTGAGATGCATCGGCGGGAATTCGCCCTCGTGGAGGGCCGGCTGGCGTGACAACTGAAAAATGACCGCGCGTAGGACCGACATGGGTTGCGTAGCGTCGGTGGGGGCCAGCGTCGGTTGCCACAGTGAGCCAGGTGCGTTCTTTTACTATGGTGGCTTTGGTAGCCTGTGCCCCTGTTGCACTGGTGGCTGCTTCAGCCTGTTCCGTACCAGTGCGGGGTAGCGTCGACCCAATGTGGTGGCATTGGGTCACTTGGTGCGGTTGTCCCGCTGTGCCAGGTGATGCTGTAGGCGTCTTCCCCACGTAGGGCCATGCCAACCAGGGTAGCCTGGTGGCGCCGTCGGTATCGCGGTGGCTTACGCCGCACCGCCAATCCCCCATCTGCGTCTCCCCTCGCCCGTGCGCGTGATGTTGGACATGACGACTTGTGCCGACCTACTTTAGCCTGTGCCACCAGAAAGAATTTCGAGTACCAAGGAAGTACCGAATCTTGAAGGTTTTTACGTGTCGGGCTCTGGGAGACACTCGTTCGACACGGTTTCGACATTGATTTGACACCGGTTCGACAATTTTCTGTGTGCTCGAAATTATGTTTGGGATGTGGCCCTTACGTGCGATGGGAGCTACATAATTTTATGTACGTCAGCCATCCCGCCACCGTGCCAGGGTTGCGGGGTTGTGTGCATGAAGCCTAAAGGCCTCTCGGAGGCTCTTGGAGGCAGTTTTGAGGCGTCCTGGGGGCCGTCTGGGGGTATGTTTGGGCATTTTGGGGGCTTTGGGGGACCTGTGGGGATTTCTTAGTGGTTTCTTTGGACACTTTTGGCGCCTCTTGAGGCCCTCGGGCTCGTGCTCCCTCCACTGGGCCCGTTTAGGGGCCG
The DNA here is from genome assembly GCA_963575745.1 of Prorocentrum cordatum. Taxonomy (NCBI): domain Eukaryota; class Dinophyceae; order Prorocentrales; family Prorocentraceae; genus Prorocentrum; species Prorocentrum cordatum. Next base: position 340,773 of record CAUYUJ010006736.1, on the reverse strand, counting down.
TCTCTGGGCCTTCTACGGCCGTCGTGGGCGCGTCTTGGGTCGTTTTGGAGCCCTCTTGGCGGCCTCTTGGGAAGTCCTCGGGGCCTCTTGGGCCGTCTTGGAGCGTCAGAAAGGAGAATGCGAGAACGCCATAATCCTTCAAACATCTCAGGACAATCAATGATTGTCGCACCTTTGGGCCCTCTTGGAAGGCCTCTTAGAGGCATCTTGGGGCGTCTTGGAGGCCTCTTGGGCCATCTTGAGTCCACCGTTACGTTTTTTTCGGCCACGTCAAAACATGTGTACGTATATCGGAGGCGGGGGGTGAGATCGCAGTGGAACGGAGACCCCCAACCGGGCAATCGTTTCGTTTCGTTCGCGTCGCGCGGGCCAGGTGAAGCTGCGTGGGCGCGCGGAGGAATGAACCCGCCGCTGCTAGGGCGAAGTCAAGACAAATGACGAACCCCCTCCCGCCCGTCCCGCGGTGGCTCGCGGTGTCCCGCGGTGTCCCGTGGTGTCCCGCGGTGTCCCGTGGTGTCCGTCGTTGCTAGGGCGAAGTCAAGACAAATGATTCTCCCCCGACGGCCCGTCTGGCGGTGGCTCGCGGTGTCCCACGGTGTCCCATGGTGCCCCGTTGAGTGAGATCGATATTGAGATCGATATTGAGATAAATGTGGTGCCCCGAGGTGTCCCGTGGTGTGCCGTGGTGTCCCACACAGTAAGATCGATAATCAGATCGATAGTGGGATTGACTGGTGTCACGTGGTGTCCCGTTGAGTGAGATCCATAATGAGATCGATATTGAGATCGATACATGGATCGATGTGGTGCCCGAAGGTGACCGTGGTGTCCCAACAAATCAGATCGATATTGGGACCAATAATGAGATCCACTGGTGTCCCGTGGTGTCCAGTGGTGTCCCGTTGAGTGAGATCGATACTGAGATCGATATTGAGATCGATACTGAGATCGATGCGGTGCCCCAAGGTGTCGGGTGGTGTCCCAAAAAGTGAGATCAATAGTAAGATCGATAGTGAGATCGATTGGTGTCTCGTAGTGTCCCGTGGTGTCCCGTTGAGTGAGATCGATAGTGAGATCGACAAGTGTCCCGTGGTGTCCCGTGGTGTCCCAAAAAGTGAGATCGACAGTGAGATCGATTGAGTCAGATGTTGGTTCCCCCCCCTCTCCCCCCCCCAAAAAACCCTCCCAACAACCTCCATGTCACCCGAAGGGTGGTCGTATAGGTATTTATAGATGGATGTATACATACACACGTATGGGCTCCGGTGTGTTGGAGTGCACACGTGATTGATCAACCCCTGTCTCGTAGCACATGTTCATACACACATATAGGTGCGCCTGTATACACCGTGCACATGATGTTTGCAATACTTCCTGAGTGTAAACAAATATCCACCACAGAGTTTGTACTCAAGGGTCCTTGCCTCTGTTGCTTAAACATCAGATGAGTTTCCGGGGTGTCTGTCATGCCGGCGGCCGTACCCGCTCGTGGGCGCCGCGTGGGCGCCCTGTGCCCGCTCGTGGGCGTGTTCCGAGTTCTGGCTGGGTGTTCCGAGGATTCGCCGCGCTTGCAGGCGTGCCCGCTCGTGGACGCTCCGTACGCTCACATTGCGTGGCTCTCACAGCATAGCTCACACCACATAGCTTGCATCGCATAGCTCAGATCACATAGCCCAGACCACATGACGTAACGTACAGCTTACACCGCAGTTGTTCCATTCATTAGCTTACACCACATAGCTTACATCACCCAGCCTAGCTTACACCACACAGCCCACACGTATGTGGTATGTGTATACACAAAGATACAAAATTGCACTGGCGCTTCGCGCCGTGCATAATGTTCTGCAGTCTTCCGATTCTAAAGGGGCTGGCGCGCGTCCGTGCGCCTCGCCGCGCCACGTGCTTGCGCGCTTCGTCCCCCTCTTTCCTACCTCTAAATCCGCACTGTCCCCTTGCATGCGTGCGCGTCGCAGAGGTGGGGAAGGAGGCAGGCAGGCGAATCAACAGTGGGAAAGGCGGGGGCGATGTGCGTCAGTCTCAGCAAGCGCACGGCGCGAATTCAACCGCCCGTCAGTCAGGCACCTCCCGCCGCAGCGGCGGCGTTAAGCTCGTGCTCGTCGTCGCCCGCGGCCACATTCTCACTGTCGCTGCCCCCATCTGCGTCCCCCTCTGCGGTGGTGCCCCCCTATGGTATGCGTGTACCTTTCCAGGGACACGCTTTAGACGAAGGCTACGGGTGTATGTCTACATACGAGCGCGGAGGAAGAACTGTAGGGTCTCCACGGTAATGTAAACGCACGAGGGACTCAGAAAATGAACACAATGCAAATTTTGGCGACCCACGCGCCTGAAGGGAACGTCGCGAAACCTGGATTTTGATGTTTTTGGTAGAAATAGTGAACCCGTAGGTCCCAGGCCTCGTCGGCAGCATGTGTGGATTTGCTGGGAGGCTTCTCGGGGTCGTCGCAGAGACAGTGTTGAAGACCTTTTCGGTATTTCTTGGAGCCTCCTTGGGGCGCCCGGGCGCCTGGGCGCCTGCTTGCGGTTTTTGTGGTTCTTGCGCAGCGGAGGGCTCGCGCTTGGTGACCGTCTCGAGGGTCCTCGAGGGGCGAATTGTCCTCTTTTGGACCTGTGGTTGGGCCCTCTCGGGCCACTGCTGAGGCACCGTCGGCCGTCTTAGGGCCTTCTCGGGCCGTCATGGAGCCTCTTTGTGGTCTCGTGGACCATCTTTGGGCGATCTTGTAGGTCTCTCGGGCGAGCCCAGAGCGTCGGACGCCGGAAACGGGGAGAATATTCTTCCCCCGAAAGGTCTCTTGGAGGTCCTCTCAGAGGTCCTCTTGGAGGTTCTCTTAGAGTTGTCGAGGGGCGTCTTTGGGGTGTCTTGGGCCGTCTTGAAGCCATCCTGAGCATTTTGGAACCCTCCTGGGCCGTCTCGGGGCTCTCTTGGACCGTCTTGGGTTTTTTGAGGGATCGGCGCCCGCCCGTCAGTGTGCACGGTTTTCCAGGGACTTCCAGAGACACGGGAGTCTCGTGGGACCTGTTGCAGGGGCGTCCAGGAGCTCCGGAAGCCAGGGATTTCGAGTTGTCCGGCCTGGGTGGCGGGGAGGTCCCACTCCCTTGATTAAAAAATATCATGGCGAAGGGCCCAACCATTTGCAGTTGGGAGTATCGCCTTTGTGGGTATCGCTTTCGGGTGATCTTTTTATGGGGCCACGACGCGTGTAAACGGTGTGCCGAGATGGGGCGGGGACACATGCAGGCGCAGCCATGGGGGCCTTCGATGGAGCTCCTGATGATGGGGCCCCGAATCGTGTGAGGGGTGTTCCGAAATGGAGTGGGGCCGCCATGCGAACGTTGCCGTTGGGGCTTTCGGTGGAGCCCCCTTTGGGGGCCCGAAAGGTGTACTGGGCGGGGGAAACGCATGCGAACACCGCCACTGGGGCCTTCGGTGGAGCTTCCTGTGGGGCCACGAAGCATTGCACAAGGTGCGGGAGACGCATGGGGACACCGCCGCTGGGGCCTTCGGTGGAGCTCCCTATGGGGCCACGAAAGCTGCACTCGGTGAGTGAAACGCATGTGAATGCCGCCACTGTCGCCTTCGGTGGAGCTCCCATGTAGCCACAAAGCGCTTTAATTGGTGGGGGAAGCGCATACGGACACCCCCATTGGGGCCTTTGGTGGAGCTCTCTATGCGGCCACGAAACGCTGCACTGGGTGAGGGGAACGCAAGCAGACATAACCACTGGGGCCTCCTGTGGAGCCCCACATCGGGCCACGACGCGTTGTTCTGGTGGGGGAAAACGCATGGGGACACCGCCACTGGGGCCTTCGATGGAGCTCCCCGTGGGGCCACGAAGCGTTGTTCTGGGTAGGGGACACGCATGGGAACACCGCCACTGAGGCCTTCGGTGGAGCTTCCCATGGGGCGACGAAGCGTTGTACTGAGCGGGAGGAACGCATGCGAACACCGCCACTGGGGCCTTCGGTGGAGCTCCCTGTGGGGCCACAGAAGGTCGTACTGTGGGGGGGGGGGGGGGGCAACGCGAGCAGACACCCCCACTGGGGCCTTCGGTGGAACTCACGCATGCGGACACCGTCACTGGGGCCTTTGGTGTAGATTTCCATATGGCCCTGAAGCGCTGGATCGGGTGGGGGAAACACATGCGAACCATTCCACTGGGGCCTTCGGTGGAGCTCCCGATGGCGCGGCGAAACGTGTGAGGGGTGTGCCCAAGCGAAGGGGGGCGACATGCGAACCATGCCATTGGGGCCTTCGGTGGAGTTCCCTATGGGACAACGAAACGTGGGCCGTGCCAAAGTAACGCGGATGACGGGAGGAGCGGGAGCAGGAGGAGGAATAGAAGACGCGGGCACCGTCTTCTCAAAACGAGGACCCAAGACCACAGGATGGTGAGGAAACATAGAGCAGATAATGTGTGCTTGCGGTCGCCGCACAGCCTAGCTTACACCACACAGTCTGCATCATTTAGTCAGCATAGCGTACACCACATGACTCACACCGCAAAGTTTACACTACATGACTTGCATCGCACAGATCACACCATATAGCTTACACGACAGAGTTGCCACCTCCACAGTGCAATAACTCATTGTTCGGTGCCACCCTCGCCAACCTATTGCAAGTACGCTCTGGCGCCCACGTCCTCAACAGTGTGTGTGTGTGTTCCGTCTTGCGTGTCTTGTTCCTACTCGCCTCTTGCCTTGCGCTCCCTCGTCTCCTACCGCCCTCCTCGGGCATCCTCTCATGCTTGCCATGACCGTCTGTTCCCCGCCCTCGTCTTGCACCAGTCGGCTCCTGCTCGTCATGAGCGACTGGCCCGCGCACCCAAGGCAAGTGAGCAGTTGCCAGACGCGACATGACGCAGCCCAGGGAGAAATAATCTGCGCGTCGGTGAGGGTGCCGATGCATTCTGCATCACAGACCCGGTCTAGTGGATGCACTTGAGGACAGCATTGGCAAGCGATTGGGCGTCGTTGGGCGAGCGACCGGGTGGATCACTTCATCTCAAGCATGTGAATCTTCTGATGAGCCCGTCTCCTCCATCCCCAGGCCTCCGACGGCTCGATCTTTCCGAGTCGCTGGTCCACGGACTTGTCGACAGCGCCCCCCCGAGCTGGATCTTTCTGTCGGCCCAGGGGCCCAGATACGGGTGCGACACGCTGAGCCTCGACGACAGAGACAACGGCGGCGGCGGCGGGGCAAAGGTTGCGACGTCGATTGGCGACCGTCGACCTCGACGACGCCGCACCGTCCAGGGAGCACCTCCTCTTCCGCCTTACGCCAGTTCACGAGCAGGACGAGGAGCACACAGGGGACGAGGACGAGGAGGACGAGGCGAGGAGCACAAGGAGGACGAGCACGAGGATAACGACGACAGCGACGCCGACCATCTTGCGAACATGTGATCTCACAAACTGGTCTGTTCCCCAATTGTCCCTCCCTCTTCCTTGTTCCCGCCCGCTACACTCGAGCTTGATTAGTAGGCCGACCCTGCCAAATCAAGCGCACCCGTGCGTCCTGTGTTTCTGCGCCCCGTGTCCTCTGCATTCCTGAGGCAATGTGGACCTCCGAAGGGTTTTGTCTCGTGTCCCCTCGCGTGTCCTCTCCAATCAAGCTCGACTGTATGCCCATAGGCCAACCTCTTCTTGGGCGGCTTCTTTTCAAACCATTTCGTCGGAGCAGCATTCCGCAGCGCACTCCTGTGTGTCTAGGCCTCCCAGATGGGGTCCGAGTAAGCGGGGTCGGAGGACGGCGACGTATCGCCGATGAATCGGCGACGTCGGCGTGGAGAAAGTCGGCCTCCACATCGAGCCTCATCGCCGATGCATCGCAGATGCGGCGCGACCCTCCGACTCCATCTAGGAGGCCTTCTATGTGCTCACCGCGACGGCGCCGATCCCCACCAGCGGAGCCCCCTCCGCGCGAGCCGCCGCCCCCTCTGCCCCCGGGGCCCCGCGGGGTGCCCTCCAAGAGATGGCGCGCTTGGGCGGGGCAGAGGCGGGCGCGCCCGCGCCTCTTGTCTCCGCCGCCGCTCTACAGGCCTTCCAAACCGGGTCGGAGTAGACGGGTTCGGAGGATGGTACCGCATCGCCGATGCGATGCATATGCGGCTTGATGTGGCGCCCGATTTTCTCTATGCCGACGGCGCCAGGCTGCTGACTTGAAGGCAGTCTTTGATTCCTCACCAGCGGTGCCTGCTGCTGTGGAACTCGCCGAAGAGATACTGGGACCGACCCCCGTGCCCCCGCTCCGTGAATCCCCTCATCCTGGGGAGGTCGGCCCAACGAGTGGCCTGTCTGTCTTTCGCAGGCTGGAGCACCGACCATCCCAGTGCGGCAGAATGACAATCTGCCAACTCTGCGCTTGTTTTGTCATCTTGCCTGAAGGCCGGTGCAGAGGACTAGCCCCGACATGGTTTGGAGTTGCGCGTAACAATCAATTCGTGTTGCTCACATGCGTATGCTTGAGATTGCGGCTCGAGACCAACGTCCAAGAATTGGCGCTGAATTGCCCAAACCGCGGCGAAATATGCCCGCTGATCCCAGCTATGCGCAACCAGCGGATAGCGACGCTGCACCTGCCAGTCCAGCCCTTTTGCGTCGGATCGCCGACGCTCTACGTCTCGAGGTGACGGCCTCGCGTCCTGTGAAGGCGGAGGCTTGGCCGTTAGACAGGAGGGGTGGACTCGGGGAGGGCTCTGATGAATGTCAGTTTAAACCGCAGCTGGCTTGCCTGCTGCTCAGGTGATTGCGCCTTCTCTTCGGCCTCGAGTCGAGATGTAGCTGTGCAGAGTGCGCTGCGCTGCACCCGCGGGAGGCGCAGACACCGAAGTATGTGCAACAACCTCGTTGGTTGCTCCGTTCGCGCGGAAGTGTAAGATTCCTATTCCACTCACCTGTTGTCTTCATTCAGTTTGTCCTCAGCTATCAGATCGACTGCTGCTGCGCCACTCGCTCGCTCGCCCATTATTATCGCTGCCCTCGCCCCTCTCGTCTTTGCTCCAGGCACGTCGTCTCCGGCACCCATCTAATCCTCCTTCCTTGTTTCTCTCGCCCTCCTCCTCCTCTTCCTCCTCATCCTCCTCATCCTCCTCCTCGTCCCATCCTGGGTTCCGCCGTCCACCTCCCCCTTACTCGCCCCTGTCTGCGCACAGAGCTCCCGGTGCTGGTTTTCGGGGGCTTTCTTAGACGAGCCGCCTCGATGCTGGCGCTCCGTGCCAGGGAGGGTGTCAGAGGAGCATGAAGTATTAATATTGATAGTTTTCCGGATTTCCAGGTTTTCCTGTTCTTCCGCGGGGGCTCCAGGGACGAATGGTCGAGCGCATTCCGTCGCGCAGGGTTTTTTGCGTGATGTTCGCGGTGCGTTTTTCGCGCACCGGAGCGCCTTCGAAGATTCCAAGCTGCATGCTGTGTTGCTTTTGGGGAGTCCGCGAGTCGCAGCTGCCGTGGCGCTGTTTTCGAGGTAGCCCCTTCGAGTGCTGTTCGCGGGTGCAACGCGCGGCGCGCGCTGCGCCCAATCGCGCGCGGCGCGGCGCGTGAATCAGCCGGCCGCGCCCGTCGGACCGCCCGGACATTATTTCTGGATTGTAGAGTGTGTCAGAAAACGCCTCCGCTTTTTTCCGCGCGAGCGGTTCCGGAATTTTTCAAAAAGAAGCCCGGAAATTTTCAAAAAAACAGTTTTGAGGGGTGGAATGCGCCCGCCGCGCAGGACATCTGAAGAGTTCCGAACTCCGGAAATTTTCAAAATGGATTCCGGAATTTTTCAAAATCGACCCCGGAAGTTTTCAAAAACGATCCCGGAAAATTTCAAAAAGTAGGCCGGACATGTTCAAACATGTTCCCAAATTTGTTCAATTCTACCCCCGGGGAATTTTCTAGAGTCGAGCATGCTTTGCCTTGCCAGGTCTTTGGGGATCCGCCGAGGCACGCGGTGCGCGGCGGCGGGCGATGGGACGGTGCGCCACCGTCCCCTCCGCGCTCGGCAACGAGAGGGGGGGGTCAGCAATTGCCAAATAGCCCTTTACGGGCGACCACTCGATTGCGAATGGCTGACTGACCAGCGGCGCCAGCCAGAGTAGACAAACCTCGACGCCAGGTGTACCCCGCGCGAAGGCTGTTAGAAATCCCGGAATTTCAAGAACGTATCAATAGCACGCTGTGTCAATAGATTTCTTCCTGTCCTAGGGTGGGCCTTTCCGCGGACCGGAGGAAGAGGTGGAGGCGGAGGAGGAGGAGGAGGAGGAGGAGGAGGAGGAGGAGGAGGAGGATGGGAAGGAGGAGGAGGAGGAAGAAGAGGGGAAGGAGGGGGGAGGGAGGAGGAGGTGGAGAAGGGATGGGTGAGAAGACTTCTGCCGTCATATATCTGGCACCTGGAGTGTTCGCCCTGATCTTGTCGTGAGCTCGGGCCGGTACAAGTACCATGGGCTCTGCTATCATGGCAGAATGGACGTTCACACGTGCGGGGCTTAATTGTCAGAGGTCGGAGTCGGTTGCTGGACCCGGCTCGAGACGCTCGTCGGTCGTGTGGCCCCTTCTTTCTGCCCTCACCGGAGGGCTGGCGATACCGTTGCCCATGCATTCCCCCCCTGTGGCCTCCTGCCCTCCCTCTCGTTCTCTTCCTCCCTTGCGTCTCCCCTCTTGCGGAGATGTTTTTGCTTGGGTCTTGCCCTCGCGCGGCCTTGGGAGCCTGGGGGGTCCTCGTCGTCTCCGTTTCCGTCCTGCTCTTTCTCGCCCTCTTCTTGAGAAAAAGGTGTCGATCTTCTTGCCTGAAGACCGACCGAGGAGGGAGGTGGGGGAGGGGGAGGAGGAGGAGAAGGAATATGGGGCAGGCGCAAGAGCAGGAGGAGCAGGAGCAGGAGGGTGAGCAGGAGGAGGATGAGGACGGGCCATCTGTTCTCTCCTGGGCCGTCCTCAGCCTTCCTTGGGGCCTCTTGGCGCCTCCTTCGGAGGTCGAGGCGTGGCTCCTGGGCTTGCCGCCGGCGCTGCCGCGGGAGGCCCCCTCACCACCCTTGGCCTCGCTGCGCGCGACCGCATTCAATGGAGCGTCTCCTGCTTGGGGATGAGGAGTGCCAGTGAAGGGGAGAGATGAGGTGTGGAAGGCGGCGGGGGGAGGAGGCTTCAGGCAGGAGGAGAAGATAGTGGAGGAGAAGATAAAGGAGGAGGAAGAGGAGGAGGAGGAGGAGGAGGCGGAGGAGGAGGAGGAGGCGCAGGGGGTATCCGGAGGCCTCCACTGCTGTCCGAAGCGCTCCAGAGGAGGAGGAGACCGACGACGAATACCAGGAGAGAAAGGGAAGGGCGGAGTAAGGGATTACAAAGGTTCAGAAGGATTAGGCGGACGAGAAATGAGGAGGAACGATGCGGATGAGTTAGAGGAGTTGGAGGATGAGGATATTAAGGAGGTCGGGCAGCAGGATGAGGATGCTCTGAGGGAGACGAGAGGAGGACGGGAGGCACGAAGAAGGAGAAGGGTTGAAGCCCATCATAATTCACCAGACATTGTAAGGTCTCTGGCCGGCACTTCTCCTCCTCCCGCTTGGAGGGGGCGGGGGCGCAGAAGCAGACGATGGGAGAGGGAGGAAGGATAAGGATGGAGGGAAGGAGCGTCATGATGATGTTGTTGATGATGATTATGATGATGATGCTGCTGATGATGATGGTGATGGTGAAGGTTGATGATGCTGATGCTGATGCTGATGCTGATGCTGATGATGTACTTGTGATGATGAAGATGGTGGTGATCATGACGATGATGCTGATCCAGATGATGGTGGTGAGGATGATGATGTTGCTGATGGTGATGGCGGAGATCATGATGGCGATGATGATGATGATGCTGATGATGCTGCTGCTGATGATGATGCTGATGCTGATGCTGCTGATGATGATTATAATGGTGATGATGATGATGACGATGATGTTAATGATGAGGATGCCGATGATGGTGATGATGTTGTTGTTGATGATGGTGGTGATGACGACGACGATGATGATCATGATCATGATGATAATGATGGTACACGTACTGGTAGTTGGCAGGCAGCCAGGCTTCCGCGAGCTGCAGGGGTGGGTTTGGCCGCCTGTTGCATGTTCCCTTTCCTTGACGCTACCACAGTGTTCCAGCTTCAGTGTTTGCTTCCCCCGATGGGGTCGTGCGATGGGGGAGGTCCCAGCAGCGGCACGATCACTCGTTTCGGATATCCCAGCCAAAAAAGACCGAGCACATCTCCGCCAGCGAGCTAGGGGCATGGAGCGTTTGGCCGCATAACCATGTGCCTTGCATGCCTCCCTCACCCATCCATTCGGGCCTGCTTCTTGCTGGGCTTTGTGTCCCTCCGCGTGTGCTGACGCAGCGTGGCATCGCCGCCGGCTCTTGCCCGATCGCTGTTCCAGGCTTTCGTGCTTGCGCGACTCTGGAGTGGGAGCTCCTCGCGCCTCTGCCTGACTCAACGCAGATTGGATGAGGCGCCAATCAGCTGTACGTGTCAACAAAAACACCCTCCCCTCCACCCACCCCTCTTATCGCAGCCCTGGCGGGCTCCTCATCCCCGCCTGGGTGACAAAGTCCCTTCGGGGGACGCCACCGCCTTCTTTCAGACGCGCGAGTCTCTCCCCATCGGGGCTAACCTTACCCTCCGCCTCCGCTTTCTCCTGCCGATGCCCACGCGGGTGCACGGGGCTTCGGGGGGCGGGTACGCGCCTCAGGCCGCCGTGGCACTGGTCAAGGAGGTGCACCGGACTGGCATGGATGGCGCCGCGTTCGGCAAGCTGGTGGCCAGGAAGGGCCGCCCGCGGCTGCCGTGGTCGTCGTCGTCGCCGCCGTCGCCGTCGCCGTCGTCCTCCTCCTGGATGCCCAGGAGCGCTGCTCAAAGGACGGCCTATCTCTCAGAGGAGAAGCGTGTAACCTCGCCTCGGTTTCCCCCTTTTTGGGCCTCTCGGGAGTCCCTCGTCGCCACCGCTGGATTCGCCTCGAAATTCTTGACGTTCCGTGTATCCCCGCCAGCCGTCCCTACCCCATCTTGGACGCTGAGCCCGCTTCTGAGCCGGGCGCTGCCCTGCTGTTTTTTCTTTTGCTCCGGCGCGGCCCGCCTTAGCTCTGTCCGGCTTTCGACCTGCTTCGCGAGCCCGCGAACCAAAAAGTATCCCCGCCAGCCCATCCAGAAGCGACGCCCATGATGGCGAATGGCGGAAGCGAGGCCTCTTGGATGTATTTCATAATCTTTTTGGATGTTGCTTTGGAACTTGCTCGGGAGCCTCCCGGAGCGTCTGGGGGCCTCCTGGCGGTCTTGTGAGCCTCTTAGGACGTCCGGTATTCCGCTGGGAGCCTCCTGGGGGCCTATTGGAAGCCGTTTATGGGTTTCTTGGGTGACGCCATCTTGGAAGAGCTCGAGCAAAGAAGGGGGGTCCCTTAATTTGCCTCTCCCCTAGGAAGACCCCATCATCGCCTCGTGGGCCCCTTTTGGAGCGCTCTTGGGGCGCTCTTGGTTTCTCTTTGGAGCCATCCTGAGCCTTCGGAGGGCCTTCGAAAGCAAAAAGGCGAGACGGCAACGTTCATTGATTTCCATTCAGTTTTTGTAGCATCTTGGGGCCTTTGGAACGGACTTGGGGCCTTTTGGGTCGATCTTGGGGTGTTTGTTTGGAGCATGTTGGAAACTGGATTGAGCCAGTTTGGGTTGTCTCGAGCCATGTCGGAGGTCATCTTGGGCTCTGTGGCGCTCTTGGAGCCATCTTGGGCCCAAGAGGACCTCTGACACCTCGCGAAACCTCCCCTCCAGGTCCAGGGGAGGGGGTAATTAGGGGGAGGGGTCACGCTACACACCCGCCCGCAAGCCGTCTAGCTCACACCCACCCACCCTCCCACCACATACGTAACACCCGTTCTTGAGCATGTTCAGCGGTCTTTTCTGGATGGACAACTACTGGGATACAAAGCCAGCCCCAGGTGCGCGACGCTTGCGCGAGGTGCGCCACGCGTGCCACGGGCGCCATGCGCGCCAGGCACCCTTGTGGCCCGAGCGTGCCAGGCAGGCCTGGTGCGCCAGATGGGCCACGTGCTCCGAGTGTGCCAAGTGTGCCGCACACTCCAGACGCGGCATGTTCGGGGCACGTGCAGAGTGCGTTGGGTGCGCCTGCGCACATGACAGCACGCATCGAGAACCGTGTCGGCCCCCGCCATCCTTGTCGAAAGCCTGTGCCCATCATTGTGTTTGGTGGGCCTGCGCGCAGTAGGCCACGCGCCCCCCCCCCGCCGTCCCTGTCAAAAACCATTTGGCACTGATCGCGGGATGGCCGCGCATCATCCCGATTTAGACGCGAGGTGCATGTTGTCTTGCTCTGTTTTTATCAGGGATGGTAGTCCTGCGCACGGCAGGGAATATGCTGGCACCCCCGCCGCACTTGTCAAACACCTTATCCTGGCGAATGACCCAACCATATGCAGTTGTGAGTAACGCGTTATGGGTGCCGCTTCCGGTGAAACTCTTTATGGGGCCACGAAGCGCGTGAGGGACGTGCCGTAATGGGTGGGGGAGACGCATGCGGGCGGTGCCACTGGGGCCTTCGGTGGGGCTCCCTATGGGCCACGAAACGCTGTCCTGGGTGTGGCTGACGCATGCGGGAGGTGCCCCTCGCTGGAGCTCCCGATGAGTCCACGAAACGCTGTTATTGGTTGGGGGCAACGCATGTGGGCGGTGCCGCTGGGGTCGTTTTGTGGAGCTCCCTACGGGGCCACGATACGCTGCACCGTGTGGTGGCCGACGCATGCGGGCGGTGCCATTGGGACCTCCTGTGGAACTCCTTATGGGGCCACGGGGGGACGCATGCGAGCGTTGCCACTGGGGCCTTCGGTGGCCACTGGAGCTCCCTACGTGACTACGAAACGCTGTACCGGGTGGGGGGGGACGCATGCGTCCCTATGGGGCCACGAAGCGCTGTACTGGGTGTGGCGGGCGCATGTGGCCATCCCCACTGGGGCCGCAGATGGAGCTCCCTATGGGGCCACGAAGCGCTGTACTGGGTGTGGCGGACGCATGTGGCCACCCCCACTGGGGCTGCAGGTGGAGCTCCCTATGGGGCCACGAAGCGCTGTACTGGGTGGGGGGGACGCATGTGGCCACCCCCACTGGGGCCTTGGGTGGAGCTCCCTATAGGGCCACGACACGCCGTGCTGGGTGTGTCGGACGCATGTGGCCACCCCCTTGGGGCCTTCGGTGGAGCTCCCTATGGGGCCACGAAGCGCTGTACTAGTCGGAATCCTCAGCAGCCGTCGACGTCTCGCATCGGCGGAGGCAAGCGGGGTGGATACGCATCCGCCCAGGAGCCCCGACATGGGCGATCGGAATCCCTGGGTACCCGTACCCCCCTCTGGGCTGCTCGCCCCTTGTTGCTGCCGCCGATCACCCCGGGGAGCGTCCCTGCTGAATGATTCACTTGCGGCCAATTTGCGTCGATGGGGCCTTTCCTCACCGTTGATGTCTTGCCCGAAGTGCTAATCAGGCCTGCGTGTACATCCCCATCTCTACAGCGACATTCTCTTGCGAGTAAGTAGGATGACTGTTCTGGAACGTACCTCTTACTGTCGTCCGCAGGAGCTTGAGTTCCCAGTTTGAATGTGCGCTTGCCTGGGCATGGACAAGCTTCGCCTGCCATTGGATCTTAGAGGATATGGGGATTCATTGCGCGAACGCCGCGCTGGCTTTTGAGAGACGTGCGGTGACACGACTGAGTACACCCCACTGAATGCTTGCGGCACGGTGGTGGATACACGAGCACCAGATATGGCGAGGCTCGTCTTGGTCACAGGACTGGTGTTCAAGCCTTTCTGGCCTCTGGCTTGGCCCACCAATGGCCACACAATATCATCAGTGCGCCCGGCTGGGCCAGGCCACGTGTTGTGTGGGCGGTCGGCGCTCTCAATCAAGCGCTCATCCAGCCGCTGCCAAGTGAATCCGCCCGCCACGGCGCTCGAGGTGGGGCGCCAGCGGGGAAGGAGAGGGGATTGAGAGGGTGCCTGCCAGCAACAGTTCTGCCTGTATGCAGGATGTTGTCCCGCCAGAGGCGATTGCTGCATGGGCTTGGTGAGACGTGGGCTCGTCTTGGGCTCGATGCGTCGCGGGCCAGAAGTGCTGCTTCTCAAGCAGCAGTAGCAGCGACCGCCCGTGGCCGTCAGCGGGAGGAGGACGAGAGAGAGAAGAAGGACGAGGAGAAGAAGGAGGAGGAGGAGAAGGAGGAGGAAAAGGGCGCATGGTGACCTATTTGGGCCCTCTTGGCGCCTCCTGGGGACCTCCTGGGGGCTTACCGCGAGGACGCGAGGGCGCGAAGATAACCGCGCATCGCCAGGCGCCGTGCGCGAAGTTAGTTGATTCTATATTTTGCGGGACGTCGAGGAGCAAGAGGAGCAGAAGGAGGGATGGAGATTGAGGGAGGGTATAAAGAAAAAAGAGTACGAGGATGGACGAGGAAGAGGGGGATGGAAGGATGATGAGAACAGACGAGGATGGGGAGAAAAGCAGGTGGGAGAAGAGGAGCAGGATGCAGAGGAGGAGTTGAGAGAGGTGGAGGAGGGCGACGATCCGGAGGGTTGGCGCGGGTGCGGATATTCTCTTGCCCCTTAGCAATTTGGAGACGACGGGGAGGAGGAGGAGGAGGAGGAGGTGGAGGAGGAGGCGCAGGGGGTCTCCAGAGGCCTCCACTGCTGAGTCCTCCGAAGCGCTCCAGAGCTCTTTGGGGGGCCTCTTAGAGGAGGAGGAGGGGTTGGAGGAGGAGTATAGGGGGAGTGAGGGGAGAAGTTCCAGGCGGATCATGCAGTGGTTCCGAGGGCGCCCAAGGAGGTCCAAACACGCCCAACCCACACACATTCAGACATCAACACGAACCTCGGTCCTCGAACCTCGACCACCTCGATGCCGAGAGAGGGCTCCTGGCAGGGCCGCCTACGATACGATTCGATTCGCTGGCTGGGGCCGCGAACCCGAGTTGATGCGATTCGGACCGATTCGCTGGCACCGACTGGTGCTAGCCAGAGCTGGGCGCGGCGATTTGTTGTCGATTCGGCTTGGGACGATTCGCTGGCGATCCGTTCCGATCCTTCCCCGAGGCGATCCGAGTCCGCGATTCGATCCAGTGGAGGAGGACCCTTGGCGACCGATCGCGGATTTGCAGCGATCGCCGCGGCCGCCGCGGAGCGCGCCCGCCGCAGCCGCGTGACCCCCGCGGCCTTGGGCGGCGCCGTGACGCCGGCGAACATGGCGGTGCTGCGCCGCTGCTGGCGCGTTCGGGAGGGATTTGCGACCTGTTGATTCAGGGGAGCAGTTGAGGCAACGTTAAAGGTGGCCTTCGGGGTGGTCCTGTCGCCATGGCTGGATACAGCTCGGAAAGCTGGTGCGTTTGGACCCCGGGAGGGGTCTGGGGATCGATCTAGAGCTATGGATGCCTCAATTCGCCATGCTCCAGGTTACACCTGCAGGTTCAACTCGGCGGTACATCGGACACCTCCGCAGGGGTTCACTCGGCTGCATACATCGTTCGAGTTCCGAGGCCCCAGCGGTGTCTCTGAGGTCTTACTTGCAGGGTAGGTTTTGCAAGCGGTTACCTTGAGGATGAGCAAGGGTGAGGACGAGGATGAGGGGGATGAGCGGGAACCATTGTAGGATGACGCGGAGAAGGAGGAGAAGGAGGAGAAGGAGGAGAACGAGCATCAGAAGGAGGAGGAGGAGGAGGAGGAGGAAGAGGAATGGTGATGATTGATGCCGAGAGAGAGGAGGAGGGGGAGGAGGAAGAGGAGGAGGAGACGGAGGTGGAAGAGTCTATCCATCGATTTCTTCGTTCCTGAAGCGTCAGACGATTCGAGCGAGCGACTCGGATGAACCAGAGCCTTCCTTTGCAAAAGACAACAAGTTCGACTTGTGCGCCTGACAGGGAAGAAGACACCAAACGGCCTAGAAGGCGTACTGGGCTAATTCAACGTGGACGCAGGACGATGGGAGGTTGTTGCACGCAATAAGTCTTTGAAGTCAGACAAAATTGAAGCATCACTACGTTCCAAATCGCAGCTGCCGCACGATCTCTTCCACGCAGCCTACATGTTTCGTTACCGCATTGAATACAGATCCAAGGTTGTATTTAATCAAATTCCGGACAGAGGAAAGAAGACAGGCGACATCGAGCAGATGTTCGCCACCATCATTGCAGAGGAGACGCATGTCGACCAGATATATCAGACCATGTGTTCGTGAAGCATCTGTCGCGCACATTCGTGTCCACACGCATCCTCCCATCCACCACATCTTCACGGGGGGAGGAATGTCCCGAGCATGTGCGCGTGTTGAGTGGCGCGCGTGTGGTACATGTTTATATTGGCTGAGGGCTTGTCATCGCCACGTCTTCGTTATCATAATAATAGTTCCTTGCAGGCTGTTCTGTGCACGTCAGATTCTCACAGCTCCCAAGCCAGTCCGCATTGTTGTTTGGTTGTGGTGGGGATATGCATGTTGGCGAGGGGCAGGGTTTCGGCGGCACTAGCTGGCGACCGGGCGCGTACCAGCACCTGTCCGCGCACGCCCACCCACCACACCGAGTTGGTAGCGTCGCAAAAGGAACATGAGCAACAGGAGCAGCAGCATCAGGAGCAGCTGTCTCAAGACGCACACATTTCTCAAGTTGTCCAGTTGCGAGAAGCGTGGCAACAGGAGAAGCTGCCACACACACACACACACACACACACGCACACACACACACACGCACAAGGCCACCCCCGCCGCCGCGACGGCGGCGATAGCGAATGCGGGGAAAGCCATTGCCGCGGAGGTTCAAACCCTCCCAGGCTGCCCGCAGGCCCGTTCGGGGAACCCTTCGCCTGCTAGCATGTGAGAATTCCAGTCGTTGGTCTGGGCGATGCGTGTGGGGTTTCCTATGATCAGTGGGAGAGGCTTTGGCGGCTTCCCCCTGGCGAGCGTAAGTCCTTTCCGCCGCCGACCCCCCCCCGGTTCTTTCCTCCTTCGAGGTAATGATGGTCCCCCCCTCTTCTCGCTACTGCCACGTCTCTTTTATCTACCCTTTGCTGTTTACCTTCAGCGGGCGACGCCTGCAGCGAATGTTCCGGGAGCCGCCTGGCTCTTAAGTTGATCTGCCCTTGGGAACGACCGGCCCTGTTGGAAAGGGCATCATCCGCTGGATTGTCATGCCACCGGGACCCTCGAGCCGGGGGGGGGGAGGAGGAGGAGGAGGAGGAGGAGGAGGAGGAGGAGGGGGAGGCGGAGGAGGAGGAGCTGGTGGAGGAATCACAAAAGAGTAGGAGGAGGAGGAGGAGGAGGAGCAGCAGCAGAAGCAGCCGTGAATGAATGAGGGGGAGGAGGAAGAGGACGAGCTGAAGCAATGTATGCGAAGGAAACTGCTGGAGATATGGCAAAACCACATACACCTTCGGACTTTTAGTTGCGGTTGGAAGTTGTGGACGGGGCAATGCTCCAGATTCTGGAGCACTAGCTTCCCGCTAAAGAATTCGAGAGGTTTCGCGGACGCCACGCGGCTGCCCGCTAGCGGTCGGTAAACAAAAAGTATCCCCACCATCCTTTGTTAGTGGTAGCTTTGGACGTCCCGCGGCCCTTCCGTTTGCGCTCGCGAACAAAGGTAACCGCACCCTCCCATCCAGAGGGTGCATTTCGGAGTCTCTCCGAATGTTTCTTGAGAACTTCTTGGAGTCCTCTTGGGGCGTCTCGCCGTGACCTCTTGGACCGTTTTGGGTGCCTCGGGGGAGCTTCTCGGGGCCGCTTCAGGGTGTCCTATGGGGAGCCTCTTGGGGGACTCTTGGCGCCTCCGAGGCGCCTCTCTTGGGGCCCTCGTTGGGCGCTTCTCGGAGACTTTGGGATCATCTTAGGGCCATCCTGGAGGGCTTCGATGGAAGAAGGGAGGACCCTTAATGAGCGTCGCCTCTCCAAGAGGCCACAATGGGCCCAATACCTGAGTAGAATCATCGATGTTTGCCTTCTAGTTCCAGTGTTCGCGGGGCGCCCCGCACAGGAGAAGGGGCACGAGCAGCAGCAAGATGAGGCGTAGGAGGAGGAGCAGGAAGGGGGGGAGGAGACGGATGAGGACGAGGAGGACGTGACGAGGGGGACTGGGATGAACAACGGCAAGGAGGAGGCCGTCGGGCGCTGCAGGCACGCCAAGTTCCCCGCGGGTGCTGCGCCGGGCCCGGCGGGCGCGGAGCTGCTGGCGCCCTCCTTCTTCGAGCCGCCGTCCAGGATGCCCGCGACGTCGGGGGCGAGCTCGGCGTCTGAGATCGATCGGGGTTCGCGGTTGCCACCCGGGGCTTCGACAATTTTTGGGGAAATTTCCGAATGTTCTCGAAGCTCCATCCCACTTCGCCCCTGACGTAGCCCCTGATCGCCCCCCCTCTCCCCGCGTTCGACACGTGGATGCCCGCGTGGCCCGCCGCCGCTGCGCTGGCGCTGGCGGCGCCGAGGTGCGGCGTCAGGTCCGGTAGCTGGATCGTCGGAGTTTTCCTGGCTTGTGTTAGGGCCTCCAGCTGCGGGCACCTCGCGAGACCTTTCGGCTCAGACCCAGTCGAAAAGACCGCGCTGGACGCTGAGGCTCGCTTTTCGGCGCCTGGATGATGGCCGGTTCCTGTCCTGGGGGCCGCCGAAGACAGGTCTCCAGGCATGGTGAACGACCACAACCATCATCCAAATCGGGAGAAACGCGCGCTCCGTTTTGGCGCAGTCTGGCTTCTTTTCCCGGGGCATCCACTGTCGCAACCCCCGCCGCGCAAGGACAGACGACCCCAGTATGAAAAGCCAGGTGTTGGGTGTCGAGAGCTCTGGTAGCCTCGGGTCGACCACGCGTATGAGTGACACTTCGCCGGAATGCTATTTTTGGTGTAGTTCCACAAAAGGCGATACGATAGCGGTGGCTTGCGCGCTCGGGCTTGGCCCCCCAAGCCGCCCTGAAAACGCGCATCAAGGTCAATCTTGCTAAGGGCCAATCATTGCGTGTAGCCGATCGACGAGTAACGCACACACGCTCAGAGGCAGCAGCGAGCGGGGCTCCCCGCTGCAGTGGGTTGGCGGAGCCCCGCGGGCCGCGCCCAGGGGCTGCATCTGGCGCTGAGGAGGGGCAGCGCAGCTTCCAGTCCTGTGTGTGTGTGTGGCTCCCGGGCGCCCCCCCAGCCGACCTCGCCACTGCCCCTTCGCGACCGATGCTGTCGACCTCCTATAGGCGGATCCAGTGTCTCCACGCCTGGCCGGCCCGCGCGCGCTTCCCGCTCGACTTGCTCTACGCCGCACCAGTGCGCGCGTGGCCGCGACGCCAAAAAGTGTGATGGTGGTGGCGACCGCGAATACGTCGACATTGATGGCAATAGTGGTGATGACGAGGATTGTGCCGTGGTGCGGGCGTCATCTCGAGTTCTTAACGCTTCGCGTATCCCCACCAGTTGGACTACGACCCGAGCAAGGTGAGCGAGGAGTCTGAAGGGGACGTGACGGACGAACCTGAAGAAAACCAAGCTACAGGCGATGGTCACAGCACCGGGACGTCTGACGACGAAACATCCAGCGTCACAGACGATTGACCCCCGCTGCCGATGATGCGAGATCCGCCACACCGGGCCCCTCCAGAAGGGCACGAGCGTGGCAGGGAACAGAGCGGCAGACGAGAGCAACGAGATGCTCCCATTCAGCACGCCGGTGACGACAGGACTGGTTCCTCGCGCGGACACAGGGACCAGTGTAGTTACGACAGGTCCTCAGACTGAGGGGCCGCGCAGTATCGTGACGACGCGCGGCGCCACCAGAACGTGCGCACGGGAAGCGTCGGGATATTCAATCATAGCAAATGGGTACCCTCATCCAAGAACCCACTGACCATCCACGAGCCCAAGAAGACTGACGAGTCCAATATGTACAAGGCACCACTGCACACGATCGGCTCACAATATTTCTGAGAGTCCGACAGCGCTTTCGTTCTCAGGACGCATAAGGAACTAGGCAGCATGTTCAGCGACCTGCGGGGTGCAGACTGTGCCAAAACTTGCCCCACCAACGCCCAGCCGACTTTCAACCCAGCACTGCAACCGCCAGGCGTGTGCCGAAATTTGCTCCACGCGTGGAGGGCCGCAGACTACGACGTGCACCGCGCCGACCAGATCATTCGCACCAAGGCCAACTTTCGCAGCCAAACAGACAGACTCACGGCTGTCAGTAACGCCTCCAGCTCAGGCGCTGCCAGCAGAAGCGGGGCCGCCGCCTCCAGGTTCCACGCAGCAGGAATGCACCCGAGCAAGGGGAAAGGCAAGACGAAGAACGGACTCGATTCATTGGGCAAGGCTGGGAAAAGGAACCGAGCAACCGAGAGCCCATGGAGTTCATGGAACGAGACACGGCATCGTCAGTAACACTGAGTGTGGGGCACGACCTAGTTTCAGCGAGATACGGCTCTGACATCACACCGGGTATGTTATGCACCTAGCAACGCCACGCGCCTACACTGCTAACTCTCTTTCCTACGCATGCTGTGGTCAACGGCGTTCCCCTGCTCTCCTTCTCCTTCTGCCTCCTACGCAGTCACCGTTCCAAGCGGCTTCGGTCTGACAGCCCACCGTGATTGTCCCTACCGAGCGTCCCAGTGAAGAGCGCCCGGGGTGTTTCACCGTCGGGGGTCGGCGGGCCCTTGCAGTAACTAGCGCGTGGCTAAACAAGAAAGCATGCGTTGCCCGCACCCGCTGGCGCACATGGGACGATGTGCTAGCCCAGTGTAAGACATCATCATCGTGATTGACGCTACCTCACGGCTTTAAGAGCCCAGCTTTATCCAGGACTTCGTGTGGAGGACAACGGCAAGATGGTGACAGTGGCGGGTTTACTGAGGTAAGCTTCGATGCAGAACGCCTTGCGCGCGCGTCAGCGCACGCAGGGTGATGGCGAGCTCTCCTCCTTCTTCGCCTTTTGCGTCAGCGGTTCGCTGACTTCCCCTCTCTTGTTCCAAAGGGTCTTTCCCTCGCGGCCGGGGTTGCCGCCAATGCCGCTGTCGGATGGTGCTCCGCCAGCCTTGTTTTCACGCAAAGTATTACACCAGGAGTGGGTGGTGAGGTGCCCGCCGGCTGCCTTAGGCCGGCGCCTCCCCCCCCTTGCTGATGGCCGAAAGGGTTCAGTGGGGTCCCGTTGCTCGTGTCTCTTTTTTTCCCCCTTCTCTCCTCCCGCGCTTGCGGCGTGCGCTTCTTTCCCCTCCTGCATCCTAATGCCGCAGTGGTTAGCTGCCACAACGGGGGGCCTAGCGTGCCTGGCGCGCACTTCCCCTCCTCTCCCTCGCCCCGCCGGATTTATCCCACGCGGCTGGGGTCGCCGCCAATGCCGATGCCGCTGTCTGATGGCGTTCTGACAGCTTGAATTCCATGCAAGGTTCACACTGGGAACGGGCGGCCAGGTGGCCCCTGACCTGCTCCTGGCTGGCGTCGGCCTCCACTGGTGACCGGAGGGGTTCCGCGAGGTCTCGCTACGAATTCCATGAAAAGGATCACACTGGGGATGGGCGGTCAGGTGGCCCCTGGCCTGCTAGCTCCTGTCTGGCGTCGGCCTCCACTGGTGACCGTTTGGGTTCAGCGGGGTCTCGCTACGCTGCCGTCCTCATCGGTGCGAGGACTTCGGCGCGCGTGGATCTGTGCGCCCGTCGGCTGCTTTCTCTTACGTGGACTTCGCTTTCGACGTGTGCCGCTGCTGCGTAAACAAGGGGTTCTGCCGTTTGCAGTCCTGTCTGTGACGAGGTTGCCCCTCCTCACTCTTGCGCTGACACGGCGCCGTTGTGTCGCCGACGGTGCGGACGTCGTCCGGGCGCGCCTGTCGGTCCTGATTGTATTTGTCGGGCCTTGTGCCGACCCACGCCGAGTGATCGACCTCTGCGCGTTCATGGTCGCGCCGCCGCGCCATTTTGATTGCGCCTATTTGATGGTCGCCACCGGGGTCTCTACGCCACCGAGTTGGGAGTGTTGTTTCGGGCTCTTCTTCTTCTGAGTGGCTGCGCGCGCGCTCACTTTGCTTGCAATTATTTTCTTGCTGCCTAGTCGCGGCCCGGCTAGTGTTCGGGCGGCTATCGACCTGCTTCGCGAGCCCGCAGACCAAAAAGTACCCCCCCACCAGTCCGGCAGTCCCGAGGCGGCGGACAAGCCCTGCAGCCCCGCGCCCCCCGCTGACGGCCCCTGCGCCCCCCCGGCGCTGGCTGGGCAAGACGACAGAAACCTCGCGCGCCTCCCTGGGCGCAGGGCCCCTCCACCCCCTAGCATCCCCCGGCAGCCCCGGACAGCCAATGCGGCGCGGGATGAGTGCGACTGGGGCGAGGGCGGGGGTGAGCGCCGCCCGCGTCGGCATCGCGAGGCCTGCCGCAGCGGCCCCTACAGCGGCGACTAGACAAGATGGGCAGGGTGGTCCAGCTGGGAGGCCGGCGACCGCTGGAGTCGGTCCGTGTGCACCCACACACGCGCCATCCTCGATGAGCCCCCTACACCTCGGTCGGGCCCTTGGCCCTCCTACGAGCGTGCACGCGCCGACCTCGCACAAGGCCCAACTGGCCCAGTCGCCGGCCTCTACATCTACATGACCCCACTGGAGCGGATCGACCTCAGCAATCCCCCTGGCGAGACTCCGGCCGAGACCGTGAAACGGCCCCAGAGGGGCCTCGGAGAGTATTTCAATGGGGCACGCCACCAGCGGACGACCAGGAATCCCACCAGGTCGGGCCACATCTGCGCCGACCCCACGAGGCAGGAGCCCGAATCATGCTTGCGCTTCCTCAACGAGTGGATCAGTCACGGCTGTGATGCCCTGAAGATGGACGAGCCGCTTCGACTGGGCGTCAATTGGGCTGCGGTCCGCAGTCAGTTCAATGATAGGGCCGGGGGCGAGGGCGCCCCAGGCAAGGCCAAAGGTAAAGGGGGCCCGAGAGGACAGCGACTCCAGCTGGACGAGAATTGTGGAACCCCGGCGGTCCGCGGGCTCGCGCCAGCCCCACATATGTACTCCTAACTCCCAGTCCAGGCCGCGCGGGCGAAGGCGCGCCACGACTCCTCTCCTGGCCATGGACGCCCCGCACCGTATATCAGTGTGCCTCGCGGAGCCCGATCCCCCCCCGACCAGGCGGGGCTGGTCGGCCTTTCCGGCGCACAACCTCTGTCGTGCGCCAATGCCGCCTCGGGTGCGCCCAGCTGGGGCTGTTGGCGCGCCCCAGGCTTCAGAGTTCCTTCTGGGGCACCACTTAGCGGCCCCTCCTGGATGACAGCCGCCCCCCCCCCGACGGGCCTTATGCGAACCCGGGTTTGCCCCCCCCCCCCCCTCCCCCGCCCCCGGGGGGGGCCTCCAATATTGCTAGAGCCACCGCGGCGCCACTTGCAGCCCTGCGCCGCCCTGCACGTCGGCGCCTGGCCCTCGTCGCCCACCTGGCAACGAGGGCCCGCCCACTGCCCTGCAGACCCCCGCCCCGGCAGCTCCCCCTCCGCTACGGGCCCTGCCCGCTGCGGGCCCAGGCGCATCACTCTGACCGCGGTTGTTAGCTGCTCCCCCACGCCCGCCCTGCGGCTGCCCCCTGCTGCCCCCGCCCCCACGGTCCGCCCCTCCTTCCCCCCGCGCCCTCCCCTTCGCCCCTCGGCCCTTCAGCTGGGCGGGCCGCCGCCGCCTGGGCCCCGCCCCACGTCCGCCCCTGACCCCCGCCCCCCACGTCCCCCATTGCATTTGACATTCAACCCGCGGCTGTTAGCTTCGCCCTCCTCCTCTGCGTCGCGTCGCTGGCCCCCCTTGGCCCTCGCCCCGACGAGCCCGCCGTCGTCGGCCCTCGCTGCGGCTGCGGCCCCTGGGCTCTTCATTGACCCTGCGGCTGTTAGGCTGCATCCCCTCGCCCGCCCTCCGTCCGCCCCCTCGCGCCCGTCCTCCGCGCACTTTCGCCTCGTGGACCCGGGCTTTCGCGGCGGTTAGTCGCTTCCCTGGCCCGTCCAGGTCCGTCGCTCCTCCTGCGGCTGACCCCCCGCAGTGGTGGCCGGGCCCACCAACTGATCCCAGGCTCTTTCGGCGGTCAGCCGCCTTCCTGGACCAGCCCGCCTTTCCCCCTGCGGCTGTCCCACCGCGGGAGGTGCCCGGGCCCACCCGGCTTATCCACTGTCTTTACTAGTTCTGCGGCTGTCAGCTGCGTCCGCCACCCACAGTGCGACCGCGGCCCTCGGCGCCCCCCCCGGGGCGCTGGGACACGTGCCAGTAGATGCCCGGATGAACTTCCTGGACCGCCCGGCCCGCCGCACCTCCCGCGGCTGTCCCCCCGCAGGAGGTGCCGGGGCCCAACCGCTGTTGTTGTACTTCCGCGGCTGCTAGCTGCGTCCGCCACCCGCGGTGCGACCGCGTCTTCGGCGCCCCCCCCGGGGCGCTGGGGCCGGCGCCAGCAGACGCCAGGCCGCCCGTCACCCTGCGGCTGTCCCCCCACGAGGTGCCCGGGTCCACCCACAGTGCATTTTTGGCTTCGGCCCTTCGGTTTACGCCAGTTCCGATCGGGGTCCACGGTTCGCGGTGCGCTTGTTGTTCGGGCAGAACGCCTCGCCGATTGGGAATCCTCCGGATGCAGGATTTCATCGTATGTTGGTATTTTCTTCGACGGCCCGCTCGCCCACGAGGCGTGGTTACGCGGCATCGTTCCTGACGACGGCGGCGGGGTGCCGGTCTACACTCGGCACCTACAGGCCTGTCGCCAAGAAGGGGTTCGTCGAAGGCGACGCTATCGCAATGTGGGCACCGTCGCCTTCTGACGGGCCTTTGAGCCCCGTTGCGTAGGTTGTTTTTTCCCTCCCGCCGCTCGCTAGCTGCACGCGTTCGGTCCCGTTTTTGGCTGTTGAATTTAAGCTTTTGCTACTTGGCATATTCCATATTCCTGACGGCGCGCGGCTCTCCCGCTTGCGCTCGCGAGCCAACGAGTATCCCCACCAGCCGATCCAGAAGCGATACCGTGGCGAGCCGCCTTGATTAGGACAGTGCAGATCCACTGCAGGAGCATGCAGTGGAACAGGTTTGGGACCAGCCTGATCAGACCCAGGACGAAGACGAGGACGATAGCGAGGAGGAAGACAAGGCGGAGGACGAGGATGAGAAGGAGGACGAGGAATAGGAGGGCGAGGAGGAAGAGGACGAAGACGAGCATCAATAATACGACAACGACGACGAAGACTGCTCCATCGGCTGTGTTGCTCTATCGGCCAGCGGCCGCTAGTGCTGGCAAGATTTGTATCCACATGTCATTGCGTCTGGGACTTTCTGGGCAGGGGCGCCAACGGGCCGAGGCGCACTGGATATTGATAAAGCCTTAGCCTTTGGGGGCCACATCTTCCTCTATGTCTACTGTGCCCCCAGTGTCTGGGGGGGGTGGGCCCGAAGCTCCAACATGCAGTGGACATGGATGTTCATATTGCCCGCAGTTGGCCGCGCCCCGAACCCCGACTGCTTTTCAGCTGCTGCTCGCTCACACGCCCCCGTCAGCTGCTCTTTTTCCAGCGGTGGACCTGCGGGCGTTGCCCAGCTGCCGATGGCGGGCGCGGTTGGCCAGGAGCGGGCGTCAGGCGATCGAGCGACGGGTCCCGCTTCTATCGGAAATCGCGGATTTCCGCCGCCGAGCGAGGCGGCACCCGCCGCATGTGGGGAAGGGCGCCTCTCCCGATCCATGGATTTGGCGACCGCGCGCCAAATCCATGGATTGCCAATCCATGTTTGCGCGCCCCCGAGCAAGGAGGACGTACACGTACACGTTGGTCGGGATTCCCAGATCCTAATCTGCTCCTAGCGCCTTCCTACTTGAATCGGCGTGGTTCTGATTTCTGGTGCCATTCGCTGGGAGGACCTTGCCCAATCTGTTTGATTCGCCTTCTGCTTCAGGTTTCTACCAACTTTCGACTGGCGTGTACATGAATCCACGTTGGTTTCGAGAGCAGGCATTGCGCGACCGTTCGTATCACGAGGCTGGTCTCGCAGATTGGGGGGCCGCGTTCGTGTAAGTGGTCGGGTCCCCCTCGTTGGGGGCGCCCGCGGCCCAGAAGGTTTTGCCCTGTTGCGGGTGCGGTTGCGGGTGCCCGCGGCCCGAGACGTGTTGCGTGGTTGCGGTCCTGGCTGCGGGTGCGGTTGCGGATGGCCGCGACCCGAGTTGAGGTGCCCGGTTGCAGATCCGGTGCAGTTGCGAGTGCACGCGACCCAGATCGAATTGTCCGGTTGCTGTGCAGACGCGGGCAACCTTTGCCGCGGGCAGTTCAAAATGTAATGTGGTCCTTGCGTTGTCCGTTCCCGCCAGTCAGTCACCCAAGCAGTCACTCACCCATTAAACCAGAGACTTGGCAGGCGCGGTTTTCTTTGGTCGGCGCTGGGCCCTATGGTCTCCAAGACAGCCGATATTTCCCAAGATGATCTCCAAGCCTGTACCAAGACGGCTCGAAGAAGCCCTCAATGTTCTCAAGAGAACCGAGTTGACCCCCAAATGCTTTTAAGACGGCCCAAGGTGGACCCAAGACGGCCCAGGGCGGCCTCAAGACGCCCCAAGAGGCCCTCCAGACAGCTTAAGAGATGCTCCGAGAGCGCCTTCACCTTGGCCCGAAGAGGCCAGCATGAATCATCTTTCCTCGTTCTCGCCTTTTCGTGTTTTCGACAGCCGAAGACCGCTCCAGAGGCTTCCAAGGCGGGCCAACAAGCCCCGAAGACGGCCCCAAGACAGCCTTAAGAGTACTCCGAGACGACCCTGAAGCACCCCGAGATGGCCCCGAGACGGCCCAGTCAGGCCCCGAGACGGCCTCCGCAGGCCAAGAGGCTTAATGAGATGCCCCCGGATGGCCCCCAGAGGCCCCCGCGAGGCCCCAGCAGGTCCCCCACGAGCCCCGCAGGTGCCCCCCCCAGTAGGACTCACGAAGCCTCAAAGGGGCCCCCAGAGGGCCCTACGAGGCTCCCGAGACGCCCTTCTCCTCCCCCTCATCCCGCCGCCATTCTCGCCCAAGCCCGCACACCCGCCACCTACGATCTACTTCCCGGCCGCCCGCGCTGGGAGCTCCGCTGGGCCACCGCGGTGCCCTGCCTGGTTCCAGGCACCCTCTGAAGGCAATGCAGCTCTGGTGCCTCCTGCTCTGCGGCTGCCTCTCGGTGGCGAGGTGCAGCTTCTGGGGCTCCGTGCTCGGCAGCGGGTCCACGCGCCTGGGCCTCGAGCCCTCGGCGGGCTTCCTGCGGAGCTCGAGGACGGCGCAGGCTCGGAGGAGCCGCGAGGAGGAGGAGGAGGAGGCGGAGGGGCTGGGGCGCGCCATCGCCGGCGACGCCCTGGAGGAGGGCGCCGTGGTCCTGGTGCAGCAGGAGGCGAGGCTCATCGCCGACGAGCGGCAAGGCGCCCGCGCCCCCGCGGGCGCACTCGTCGCCGCCGCCAGGGCGAAGCTGCAGGAGCCCCCAGCCGAGCCGCTGGGCGCCGGCGGCTCCAGTGCGGAGGCGAACGCGACGGGTCCCGGGGCTCCGTCGCCGCGGGTGTCCGCCTCGAGGAAGTGGGAGGAGATCAAGGCGGCGCAGGAGGAGGCCAAGAAGGCTGCCACAGAGGGAGCCGACCTTCTGGAGGACGACTCTGTGAAGCACCTGGTCAGCTGGGAGGCAATGCTCATCGCGAACGTCGCCACTGGGGAGGACGAGCACGCCCAGCCCTGCATCGCGCACTGCCGCTACGGTGAGCAGGTGCGGCACTCGTGGCAGGAGTGCGTGGAGCGGTGCGTGGAGGACGGAATGACGAGGCGCATGCTTCTCGTCGGCCTGCCTGAGAGCGAGCGTCGCGCCGTCGGGCTGGACGCCCCGCTGCCGGCAGGCATGGGGGAGCTCAAGAGGAAGAGAGCCGCACGCCGGCGCGCGAGAAGCGAGGACCTCTGATCGCAGGAGGGTAGGACGAGGGCCTGTGGCCAGCCGGCGGGCCAGGGCCAGCCTGTGCGGGAGAATCGAGGCCCTCCTGGACGGCCTAGAGCTGAGCAGTCGCCGAGCGCCGCGAGGCTCTGCCGCCACGCCGCGGCCCAGTCATCCTCCTTCCTCTCCTTTCCCTCCTCGTTCTCCCCCCCACGTGCTCTCTAAAGAGTTTCCACAAGGTCGGCGGGAGCCCATCATCGCCCAACAGCCTGGCAAGACTTCGACCCAGCATTTGGCCACACGGGCGCTTCCAAAAGGCAGGGGGCGGCGGTGGTTCGCCGTAGGCGTGTTCGCCAGCAGAGTGCTCCGATGCCTGCCGCGGTTTGGCGCGGCCTCCCTGGCCGCCGCAAAGGGGATCGGGGCAAACGGGCTCGGTTGGATTGGTGGGATGGGTGGAACGGGGGCGGGAAGGGCACGAAGCCAGAGACAACATGGTACTTGCACGCCTGCCCCGGTCTGGCGAGGCCTCCTTGGATAGGGGCCAACGAGATTGGTGGGACCGGTAGAGTTGGACGTGTACGATCCCTTGTTGGTAACAGGGTCTGGTGCGGCCTCTCTGGAGGTGCAAGCTGCATGAGTAAGACTTTGGAGTGGCAAGGGCGCGATCCCTGATATGTAAGTAATTCGATGCGTTCTCCGATGCCTGCTGCGGTCTGGCGCGGCCTCCCTGGGGGCAAGCGGCACTGGCGGGAGTGGTGGAGTGGGAATGGCACGATGCCTGGTCTAGTCGCGTCGCCGCGTGATTCCGCCACCGCGCTTGGGCGGCCGCCTGGGGGGTGGGGCGCGTGGATGGCAACTTGAATTGGGTGGAGGTACGATGGCACCCCTCCCTACGGCCGTCTTCGTTGGCCGAGGGACCGCAAAGAGGGCCTCGGATGGCCTTATGGTGCGTGCCAGCACGGGGGCGGGAACGCGCGCAGCCAGCATCATGGAAGTTGCGCCAGATGTAAGGCTTATTGGCAGCCTTCACGAGCGAGACCTAACGACAGTCGAATGCGTCCACGAGCCACCTCGGGTCCTGAGGCGAGGACCTCGAATACGGGGAGCCCGAAAACGGGGGGCAAGGTCAGGGATGTGGTGACGTATACTTGGCCGCTGTGGTCAAAAAAGCAGCACGACGCCATTCTGAACGTATACTTGGCCGCTCTGGTCCATAGCAGCCTTAAGAGTACTCCGAGACGACCCTGAAGCACCCCGAGATGGCCCCGAGACGGCCCAGTCAGGCCCCGAGACGGCCTCCGCAGGCCAAGAGGCTTAATGAGATGCCCCCGGATGGCCCCCAGAGGCCCCCGCGAGGCCCCAGCAGGTCCCCCACGAGCCCCGCAGGTGCCCCCCCCAGTAGGACTCACGAAGCCTCAAAGGGGCCCCCAGAGGGCCCTACGAGGCTCCCGAGACGCCCTTCTCCTCCCCCTCATCCCGCCGCCATTCTCGCCCAAGCCCGCACACCCGCCACCTACGATCTACTTCCCGGCCGCCCGCGCTGGGAGCTCCGCTGGGCCACCGCGGTGCCCTGCCTGGTTCCAGGCACCCTCTGAAGGCAATGCAGCTCTGGTGCCTCCTGCTCTGCGGCTGCCTCTCGGTGGCGAGGTGCAGCTTCTGGGGCTCCGTGCTCGGCAGCGGGTCCACGCGCCTGGGCCTCGAGCCCTCGGCGGGCTTCCTGCGGAGCTCGAGGACGGCGCAGGCTCGGAGGAGCCGCGAGGAGGAGGAGGAGGAGGCGGAGGGGCTGGGGCGCGCCATCGCCGGCGACTCCCTGGAGGAGGGCGCCGTGGTCCTGGTGCAGCAGGAGGCGAGGCTCATCGCCGACGAGCGGCAAGGCGCCCGCGCCCCCGCGGGCGCACTCGTCGCCGCCGCCAGGGCGAAGCTGCAGGAGCCCCCAGCCGAGCCGCTGGGCGCCGGCGGCTCCAGTGCGGAGGCGAACGCGACGGGTCCCGGGGCTCCGTCGCCGCGGGTGTCCGCCTCGAGGAAGTGGGAGGAGATCAAGGCGGCGCAGGAGGAGGCCAAGAAGGCTGCCACAGAGGGAGCCGACCTTCTGGAGGACGACTCTGTGAAGCACCTGGTCAGCTGGGAGGCAATGCTCATCGCGAACGTCGCCACTGGGGAGGACGAGCACGCCCAGCCCTGCATCGCGCACTGCCGCTACGGTGAGCAGGTGCGGCACTCGTGGCAGGAGTGCGTGGAGCGGTGCGTGGAGGACGGAATGACGAGGCGCATGCTTCTCGTCGGCCTGCCTGAGAGCGAGCGTCGCGCCGTCGGGCTGGACGCCCCGCTGCCGGCAGGCATGGGGGAGCTCAAGAGGAAGAGAGCCGCACGCCGGCGCGCGAGAAGCGAGGACCTCTGATCGCAGGAGGGGAGGACGAGGGCCTGTGGCCAGCCGGCGGGCCAGGGCCAGCCTGTGCGGGAGAATCGAGGCCCTCCTGGACGGCCTAGAGCTGAGCAGTCGCCGAGCGCCTGCCGCCACGCCGCGGCCCAGTCATCCTCCTTCCTCTCCTTTCCCTCCTCGTTCTCCCCCCCACGTGCTCTCTAAAGAGTTTCCACAAGGTCGGCGGGAGCCCATCATCGCCCAACAGCCTGGCAAGACTTCGACCCAGCATTTGGCCACACGGGCGCTTCCAAAAGGCAGGGGGCGGCGGTGGTTCGCCGTAGGCGTGTTCGCCAGCAGAGTGCTCCGATGCCTGCCGCGGTTTGGCGCGGCCTCCCTGGCCGCCGCAAAGGGGATCGGGGCAAACGGGCTCGGTTGGATTGGTGGGATGGGTGGAACGGGGGCGGGAAGGGCACGAAGCCAGAGACAACATGGTACTTGCACGCCTGCCCCAGTCTGGCGAGGCCTCCTTGGATAGGGGCCAACGAGATTGGTGGGACCGGTAGAGTTGGACGTGTACGATCCCTTGTTGGTAACAGGGTTTGGTGCGGCCTCTCTGGAGGTGCAAGCTGCATGAGTAAGACTTTGGAGTGGCAAGGGCGCGATCCCTGATATGTAAGTAATTCGATGCGTTCTCCGATGCCTGCTGCGGTCTGGCGCGGCCTCCCTGGGGGCAAGCGGCACTGGCGGGAGTGGTGGAGTGGGAATGGCACGATGCCTGGTCTAGTCGCGTCGCCGCGTGATTCCGCCACCGCGCTTGGGCGGCCGCCTGGGGGGTGGGGCGCGTGGATGGCAACTTGAATTGGGTGGAGGTACGATGGCACCCCTCCCTACGGCCGTCTTCGTTGGCCGAGGGACCGCAAAGAGGGCCTCGGATGGCCTTATGGTGCGTGCCAGCACGGGGGCGGGAACGCGCGCAGCCAGCATCATGGAAGTTGCGCCAGATGTAAGGCTTATTGGCAGCCTTCACGAGCGAGACCTAACGACAGTCGAATGCGTCCACGAGCCACCTTGGGTCCTGAGGCGAGGACCTCGAATACGGGGAGCCCGAAAATGGGGGGCAAGGTCAGGGATGTGGTGACGTATACTTGGCCGCTGTGGTCAAAAAAGCAGCACGACGCCATTCTGAACCTTGACGCGGAGAGGGTCAGGTTGGAAGCGGAGGACCAGTGTAAACCCAGGACTCATCAACGATTCTGAAATACACCCTCCCTCCAAGCTCCCTCTTCACAGGCCTCTAGAAGGATTCACTTCCATGGAGTGATTCGCCCTTGTTAGAGACAACAGTTTGAACATCCTGATCCGGACCAGAGCACCAATCGCAGGATTTCAACGCTACGAATCAACCTTACAGTTGCGCCTTGACGATCGTGAATCGTGCCAGAACACCATTCCTGGAATCTCTACACTGCGAATAAACGTAACTGCTGCTCGCTGACAGTCTTACATTGCTCCCAAACACCATTTCTGGTACATTAATCATGTCATGCGTATCCGTGAAACGCTTGCAGATTGCACAAAAGCCGCACTTGCACGGCGCTCAGGAACGAGCCACAGTTTGAAAAGGTACCGCCCCATCGTGGCTGTCTTGGAGGCTATCTCGAACTGTCGTGGAGGCCATGTAGGGCCACCTTGTCCGAATTGGAGGCCATCTTGGAGCCATTAGGAGCCATCGCGGCCATCTTGCAGGCTTTCTGGAGGCCGCCAGGGCACTCTCTGGGGTTCCGCAGATCGCCTGAGGGCCTTTCTAGCCAGTCGTGGGTCGTCGATGGGCCTTCTAAGGCCGTCTGAGGTCTCTCCAGAGGCCTCATGGGTGCCTGTTTTGCCGTCTTGCTGCAATGTTGGAGCGTGTTGAGCTGGCGGAAGCCCGAAACAGCGAGAATGCGACGATATTCAAAAGCATACGGAGAATTTGTGAGTTTGGCTTCTGCGGACCCTGTGGGGGGTCCTGTTATGGTTCTCGTGGGCCCTCTTGGAGGCATCTTGGGGCCTTCTTGGTGGCCTTGGTAGCCTGTTTGGATGGTGCTGGAAGCTCGGGAGCGCAGATCCACCGTTTTTTACCAAGAGATTGCGACCTCGGCAGCGCGGACCCACCGTTGTTTTGCGAGGGATCGCTCCCTAGGGAAGGGGGACGATGTTTTCAGCTAGTGCGGGAAAAGGAAGGAGCCCCTGACAGGAGTCCAGAAACCTTACCAAGCTGCCTGTGGCATTCTACCGCTGCCAAGTCTCAACGTGCCAGTGGGCACGGTGGCGTATACGATCGACGGATCTGAATACTACGCGAAGAGAGGAGAACCGGAGAAGGAGCAGGTGGAGAGGATGCCCCGGGGAAGCAAGATGCCCAATCCGGATATGCGGAGCATTGTTTCGAGTCGGTTTCCGAAAACATTGGCATTCTTACCAACAAACATTGTTATTGTGGTTTCTTTTATGGTTCGAATCCGCTGAGAGTCTGTGATATTTTTTTGTGTGTGCAATATGCTTGTCTTTGGTCGGTGCTCCGAAGGTTTCAGCCTCCGTCTGGGCGTCGCCTCTGCATGCCCAGACGCAGTGCAAGATTGCATCACGAGGGTGTCTCAGGGGAGGCTTAGACGTCCCTATTGCTACGATCCATGTCTCTATACGTGCTCCGGCGGTCGCTCGAGGAGCGTCTCCATAGATGTCCCCGGTGGACATTCTGGAAGCGCGTCTACACTAGATCTAATATTGATGATGGTGCGCGAACTTCCACAGGAATTCAGTCTCACGCGTTGGCGAATCATGTCGAACAATGTGAAGTAAACGTGGCCTGTTGGATTCCGACGTGCGTTTTTTTATCATCGGGTCGGTCGAGGAAAACGTGCGAGGGAGGGATGTAGGAGGAAAGGGATAGAGAGAGAGAGAGAAACAAACAAAAATATTTCAAATCACTAAAGAAGGAGTGACACAGAGGAATATATATATATCTAGAGAGAGAGCATGAGGGAGAGAAAAAGAGAGAGAAATAACAAAAGAGACAGCGAGAGAGAGAGAGAAGGAAAAGGAAGCGTGATGGGGCTACCCGGTAACTCTTACAGGAAATGTCATCACGCATGTACGCGTGTTTTCCAGGTTTTCTAAGTGTTCTTCAGGATTACACGGGACGCCCATACCAACGCAGTGACGCACATGTTCGCGATTGATGGTTTATACCTATACATATATATTAGATGTAGATGTGCTAGTCTTCATTTTGAAATAAGCAAAGCAAACTCATGTATCATCATCTACCAGAAACTGGGCCCCTCTGGCCCTGGGGCGGGCCGCAGCACACCAGGGGCCACGGATGCAACTAATGGCCCCCTCCCTTCCCGGACCTTCCCAGATGCATCCCGGGAGACTCTCCGGAGCCTGCCCCGAAGCTCCCGAACCCACAGCAGAAGTTCCGGACTTCCCAGATGGCTTCCAGCTCCAGGGCGGCCCGAGTTGGCCTCAAGACGGCCCAAGAGGCCCCCAAGACTCCCCAAGACGGCTCGCTGCCGCTGCCTATGCCCGCCGTTGCTAGTTTCAATGTTCTTCTCATCTTCAGTCCTCCCTCCTAAGACTCTTCCACTCCTCCACCTCCTCCGCTCCTCCTCCCTCTCCACGTCCTCGTCTTATTTCCGCATCGTCTTCATTTCTCCCGTAATATCCCCCCTCCCTCCCATTCCTATATATGTGATTCTGCAGGTGACTCAGAGAGCTTCTGAAAACCGAGTGGGGGATGAAAGGAGGAAGAGGCGGAACGGGAGGGGGAGGGAGTAGGGGGCGAGGAGGGACGTGAGGACGCGAGGGGTGGTTGTCGAAAGTTCAGGGTGCGCCCTTCCCTCCCCCTCACTCTAAAGGGAGTTGGGGCAAAGGCGAGAGATAGCGAGCGTTTGTCCGCGGCCGTTTGTGTTCAAGCGGCCGGCCGCCGTTATATGACTGTGCCTCATCGCGAGGCACACTACTTGCCATCGAGACCGAACACATCTTCGCTTGAGGCGGCCCGTCGCTCCCGCGACGATCTCCTACTTCTGGGATTATCGCTACTACGGTACAACAGAGTTGGATATGGGCTTCGCCTTGGGCGAAGCTGCTGGTTGGGCCTCCCAACCCCCTTCAGACTCCCCCTTCCCTGCCCTCCTTGGCCAGCGTTGCTGGCGGCGCGCGGGATGGGGTCAGCTAGGCAACGGTTCCCTCTCCGTCCCGCCTCATTCGAACCCTCCCATTGCCACTCCTACTATGGTCTTGCCTTTCTAATCCTATGACTTGGACTGTTGCTCTACCGTCCCCTCTTCTTCTCCCAGTCCTTCAAACTTATAATATTACAGTCCTATTATGCTCCTCTTGTTTCGTGCCCTCTAGCCCTCCTTGGTCCATCCACCATCTGCTCCACCCTTCTTTCAAGTCTTATTGCTGCCGCCCTGCCCAACCCGCGCCTGGGGGCCGCATGGCGGCGCGGCCACGGGCTTCGGAGATTGCCAGAGTGGGCGGGGCCAGGGCAAGTGAGGGGGGCTGGAAGCAACATGAGGTCTGGCTCTTCACATTTACTCAATATGAATACTGCTCTCCCTCTTCCCCTGATGACGGCCTGGGAGTGTCCGATCCCCCCCCGCGTACAGTTTTTTTTACACAGGTTTCCCCGGAGTTGGGTTTTCGCTTGCATTTTTTCGAAATGCTGCTCTCACTGAGGCGCCGGCCTCATTTTCGGGCCCCGCTCGTTCCGAATCGTGCTCCCGCTGCAGCGCTGGCCTCATTTCCGTGCTTCCGCTCGTTCCGAGTCGCGATCCCGCTGCAGCGTTGGCCTCATTTCCGCGCTTCTGCTCATTTCGACTCGTGCTCCCGCTGCAGCGCTGGCGCCATTTCCCGTGCCATGCCACGGCATGCAATGCAATGCTCGGTTGATACTACGCTTTGCGGTGCTGTTCTACGCCATGCCATGCCGTGCTCTACAACGCATCGCGTACCCTTTCGGGATCATTGCCCTGCTTGACATCCGACTGTGTGAGTAGAGAGGGGGTCTGCGCCATGGTAAGGGATGGGAGGGAGGGGTAGGATGTCAGATATGACGCGAGCGCACCTAGCTTGGCGTAGCCCTTTCCCCCCCTCCCGCCCATTCTGGCGACCGCCGCGTCGCGCCGAAACCACGCCACGACACCGCGCGAGGCCGCGCATCGTTGAAAGCGGCGCGGCGCGGCGGGGAGGGGCCAGGAGCAAGCATGCAGCAAACAGAGCGTGTGCGTGCGCGTGGTGTGTGTGTGTGCATGTGAATGTGTGTGTGTGTGTGTATGTGCGTGCGTGCGTGCGTGCGTGCGTGCGTGCGTGCGTGCGGTGTGTGTGTGTGTGTGTGTGTGTGTGTGTGTGCGTGTGCGTGTGCGTGTGCGTGTGCGTGTGCGTGTGCGTGTGCGTGTGCGTGTGTGTGTGCGTGCGTGCGTATGTGTTTTGTTGGATTGCTGTCGGTTGTTGTTTGTTCGGATGTGTTTGTTGTTGTGTTCCAGCTGGTTTTTCTGTCCGCTGAATCGGACCGTCTTTAAGCACGACAAATCCCAGTGCTGGTTGTCATGGCCAGACGCATGCGATATCGGCGTGGTTTTCGTAGGAGGGCTAAATGAATACAACGTTCGCTTGGGAGCCACTTGTGTCCCTTGCACAAGTACGTGCTGAAGTCGAATAGAGCGCATGTATTGATTCCACGAGCGCCTATTCATTCTCTTGCACACGAAGCTATCTTACATCACCAGCCACGCGCAGAGCGGGGTAGGGGAAGGGGGGAGGCTTCTTAGAATAATCCTGGCTTCTGGGAAGGCGCGGGCCTCGTCTGGAGATGTAGGGCCAGCGGTTTCCAAGAATCCGTTTTCGTTTAGGAAGCCTTCCCTCCTCCCCCATCCCCCCCCCCCCCTCTGAGCGCGCAGCCAACATTAGTCGTCCTTGCCCGAGGGGCCGCCGCCGAGGCAGTCGGGCGGGGCCGCGTATCGGGCCCAGCCCTTCTTGCGTTTCTCATTTCTCAGTTATTGAATCGCTTCGCTCATTCCGCCGGCCCATACGGTCTCATGTCTGCCGTTTGCCCGAGGGCCTGGTGTCAATGCGGCGCTTTGGGGGTTCCTGGGGCCGCTTGGGGGACTCCTGGGGCGCTCGGGGGGGCATTTGGGGGGCCTCCTGGGGCCGCTTGGGGGACTCTTGGGGGCCTCCTGAGGGCCTCGTGGGGGCCTCTTGGGGCCTCTTAGGGGCCTCTTGGGGCCTCGTAGGGGCTTCTTAGGGCCGAGGGCGCAAAATTTTGTTTCGTGTTCCCTCTCTGGGGCCCCTTTGGGGGTGTTCTTGGGGCCCTCTTGGACCGTCTTGGAGGCTTCTTGGGCCGTCTTCGAGCCCTCTTGGGCCATCTTGGGGCCCTCTTGGGGGCCTCTTGGGCCCTCTTGGGGCGATCTTGGGGGCCTCTGGGGCCGTCTTGGGGCGTCGGGAACCGAAAAGGTGGAAGCTCCAAAATCTTTCAAAAACCTAAGGAAAAACAATGAATTTTGCCTCCGGGGGCCCTCTTGGGAGTGCTCTGGGAGGCCTCTTGGGGCGTCTGGGGGCTATCTTGGGCGTCTTGGAGCGATCTTGTGGCATGTCGGACCCCTCGTGTACCATCTTGGGGGCCTCTTGGGGGCCTCTTGGCCTTTCTTGGGGCTCTCGGGGACGTCTCGGAGCCCTGTTTGTGCGCTCATGGAGCGCTCCCGGGACTCTCTCAGGACCTTGCCGGGGTACTTTTCGTCCGGGGACCCCCAGGGGCCGCCCCGCGCGCGCGAACTAGAGAATTCTTAACCAGTTACCGGAGATCTTAGCACGCCTCTGGCCCGTTGGGCCGGCGAATTTCTTGCCGCCCCCATTCCCTTTTTCACCCACATCCAAAGTGGGGTTCTTGTTTTCTCTGGACACCCCGCGCAGTGACACAGGAACAGGAGCACCCCCTCGTCGTCACTGACTCATTGTCCACATACACACTCACTCACACACGCACGCACGCACTCACATCATCATCATCATCCTCACCACCACATCATCACTTGCACATTCATTCATTCGCTCACACACTCACATTCACTCAACATCATCATTTCTTTACTCACACACTCATTCACCACCTACCACCCACACACTCACACACGTCATCATCAGCACCAGCACCGTCTTCATTAATTCATTCAATGAGCCGATACAGACTTCATGAGCTCTTCTCCCTTCGCACACTTACGGGCTCAATGAGCCAAACACCATCACCATCACAACACCATCAACCTCCTCATTAAAATCCACTACATCATTACCAACATCATTCACACAATCACTCATACCATCATCGCCACCACCCCCGTCATCATCATCAGCAGCATCATCGTCATCATCAGCATCACCATCATCATCACTCACATCGTCATCATCATCATCATAATCATAATCATAATGATCATCATCATCACCATCATCATCATCATCATCATCATGATTCTCATCGCCACTCACATAGCAAGCATCATCAGCATCATCACTCGGATCGTCATCATAACTCGCTTCAGCATCATCATCACTCACACGCGCACGCAGTCATTTTGAGGAGTATCAGGCGGGAGCTTTGTCTGTGAGTGAATTGCGAGGAAGTCTCAGGCGGGAGCCCCCTCCCTTTAGGCCCCGCAGCTCATATGAGCAATCCGAGCGGGTCATCGGCCTCCTGCACTTGTCGTCATGTTTTAGGCCCCTGAGGCCTGGACATGAGGGAAATATCAGGCCGGAGCCTCGTCTGTGAGTGAATTGCCAGGACGTCTCAGGCGGGAGTCTCATCCCTATGGGGCCCGCAGCTCATAGGAGTAATCCGAGCGAGTCATCTGCCTTTCTCAACTGTCATCATTTTTGGGCCCCTGAGGCTTGAAAGTGGCGGAAGTATCAGGCGGGAGCTTCGTCTGTGAGTGAATTGTGAGGAAGTCTCAGGCAGGAGCCCCCTCCCTATGGGGCCCGCAGCTCAT
>CAUYUJ010006736.1:272500-295000 GCA_963575745.1 Prorocentrum cordatum | reverse complement strand
ATGTATTGTATGTCACAATTGCAGGATGCTGGGCACACGCGCGCCCCGAATAAGTGACCAAGTTCTGTGGGTGTGTACCCCACGCCAGTGTAGTAGCCACGGTCGTCCGCACGCCACGAAGTGAAGTGTCCCAACGTCATAGGGCGGGAAGCTGGGTTTGGGTGGTCGCGAAGAGTCGTTTGGATATTTGGTAGAGCTTGAACTGCCCCCCCACGAAGTGGGGGTATTGTCTCGCGTCGCATGAAAACCCTGGCACTGGTGAGAACACTGAGCGTTCGGGTAAAATGATTGTTGTTGTTGTTGTTGTTGTTGTCGTGGTGGTGGTGGTGGTTGTTGTTGTCGTATGAGTAGTAGTAGTCGTTATCGTCGTCGTCGTAGTAGTAGCAGTTGTAGTAGAAGTAGTAATGCTTGTACTAGCGAAACTATGTCGCACGATGCTTGGGCCAAACGCCAATGCATTCGGCCGGGTCCTTCGCCAGAATAATTTAATCTCAATCTTACATCATAGGCCACGCGCGGAGCGGGGTAGGGGGAGGGGGAGGTTTCTTAGAACCACCACTGCTTCTTAGAAGGCGCGGGCCTCGTTTGTAGATGCAGGGCCAGCGGTTTCTAAGAATCAGCTTGCGTCTAAGAAGCCTCCCCCCTCCCCCAGACCCTCCCTCTGAGCGCGCCGCCAATATTAATTGTTATTGCCCGAGGGGCCGCCGCAGAGAAAGCGGGCGGGCGGGACCGCGCAGCGGCCCCAGCCCCGGGGCTGGCAGGCAGGGCAGGCGCCCGCGGGGCGCTGCCCCCCGCGCGCTGCCCCCCGCGCCCTGCCGCGGGCGCAGGGCGCTGCCGGCGGCGGCCATGCCCGCCTGGTGCCGTGCGCCGGCGGCGGCGGCGGCGGCCGCCTTGGTGGCCAGAGGAAAAGGTATCGATACCGCTACCCTGAGATTTTGGCGTCGCCATGTTTTCACAAAGGACGCTTTCGCTTAGTTGCGGGCCCCAGGACCCTCAAAAATCGATTCAATTCGAAAAATGGCGCAGGAAGATGGGGCCCAGAGCTTTGTTCGTGATCTTTTGCGAGGTTGCAGAGTTTTTTCCAACCATCCTGTGGTGTTGGGTCCTCGCTTTGAAGAGACAGCGCCCCGCGTTCCTTCTCTCCTCCTCCCCTTCCTCCCCCTCCTCCCATGCCTTGCACCCTTTACACGTTCGCGCGCTTCTCCCCCACCCAGTACAGCGCTCCGTGGCCCCATAAGGAGCTCCACCGAAGGCCCCGGTGGCGGTGTTCGCATGCACCGCAGGCCCCAGTAGCGGTGTTCGCATGCGTCTCTCCCACCCAGTACAGCGCTTCGTGGCCCCATCGGGAGTCCCGCCGAAGGCTCAACTTCAGTGGCGGTGTTCGCATGCGTCTTCCCCGCTCAGTGCAGCGTTTTCATAGTGGGCTCCATCGAAGGCCCCGTTGGCGGTGTTCGCATGTGTCCCCCCAGCCCAGTACAGCGTTTCGGCCCTCATAGGGAGCTCCATCGAAGGCCCATGTGGCGGTGTTCGTATGCGATTCGCCCGCCCGGCACAGCGTTTCGTGGCCCAAAAGGGAGCGCCACCGAAGGCGTCAGTGGCGGTGATCACGTGCGTCCGCGCCACCCAGTACAGCGTTTCGTGGCTTGTCCCTGGGGAACTCCGTCGATGGCCTCGGCGGCGGTGTCCACATACGCCCCCCCCAAGTTTTGGCATACCCTCGGACGCTTTGTGACGCCATCAGGAACTCCCCCTCCTTCGTCCCACCTGCCTCGCGGTATTAAAGTGCAGATGGTTTGGTCCTTCGCCAGGAAACTTGCGACGTCGGGTATCACGAACAGGTAATGATACGGATTATGAGTGATATTCTGATCAGAGCGCACCCCAGGAGGGGTCGGGGCAGTAGCGGGGTCGATATATTTTAGTTTCCCGAGGTGGTGCTCGCGCACGGCCAAGGCAAGCCTTGG
The DNA here is from genome assembly GCA_963575745.1 of Prorocentrum cordatum. Taxonomy (NCBI): domain Eukaryota; class Dinophyceae; order Prorocentrales; family Prorocentraceae; genus Prorocentrum; species Prorocentrum cordatum. Next base: position 293,036 of record CAUYUJ010006736.1, on the reverse strand, counting down.
CGGTTCAAACATGGAGTCGGATGGGCTCCCAAGGACGAGGTACATCAGCCAGCGTAGAATTCCACTTTTCGATCCGTTCTTAGGACCCCATTTTGAACCCTCAGGATTCCATGTTCGAACCACCGAAATCCAGTGCCGAAGGGTACGCCGCACCAGGGCCCAGCCGGCCGCAAGGGTCGGCATCTGGAGGAACAAACCATACTGTTTTAATATGATGTCTCGAAGGTCCGCGCGGATTCCTCGGGTCGGCGTTGGGCCCCCCTGGCGGCGCCTCGGGCGCCGCCGCCCCTTGCGCGCGGAGAGCGCCAGGGCGGGGGAGACCAGCGCCGATGCCAGAAACACGCGCGGACCTCCGAGAAATTATGTTAACGCAGTTTTTGGTTCCTCTGGGCCTCATCCCCAGGGCCTGGGGAGCGCCTGGAGCCCAGGCGTCACCATGGCAAACAGCGAGGTGTGCAAGGTGATGGCCCCCCTCTGGCAGGCCGGTAGGCGGCTGCTGGGCGGCCCGTCGCGCCGTGTGGAGAGAGGGGCCCTGACAGGAGAGGGCGTCCTGGACCTTGGGGCTTCCCAGAGGCCTCGAGTCCATTCGGCGGCAAAATCCGAACACAGATCAATCAACGAATCAATCAAAACTCGGTGGGCGGCTGGGCTAGGGTCCGGAATTCGTCGAACAGATGGCAAAATCCGAACCCTAGCCTCCGCATCCCATCGATGCAGGAGAATCGATGGTTGGCGGGGGCAGTGTTCGGATGTCGCCACCTACCATAGACGCAGGCTTCACGGATGCCAGGTTTCAGGAGGCTTCTTGGTCCAGCTGGGGAACAAATAGTGGCAGAGTCAGAAAGTTGGGGAGGTCCCTGCTGATTTATTGGATCGGCGCTGGACCCCCTGGCGCGCCTCCGGCGCCGCCACCAGCGCGCTCCGCGCGCCAGGGGGAGGTCCAGCGCCAGTCCAAGAAAGCAGCGCGAACCTCCCAACGTTTCTATGCCATTGTTCGTTTCCCGATCCAGGGCGCCTTTCCTCGGATCCCTTCTTCCCTCATGGCAGTCCTCCGCGGCCCCCCTCACGGACCAGGAGTGCTCGCTCATGCATGAGTACTACATGGGCCCTCACCTGCACCCGAATCTCAAGGATTATGGGTTCAAGGTTCCCACGGACTGCCTCGGTTATGTGGGCATCTATAAGAGCGGGTCCAGCGAGACTCTGTGCAATTTGCGAAACAACCTCGGGAAGAGGTCAAGGTGGAAGCATGGCATGGGCTCGAACTTGTTGCAGAGAATGATACAGATACACATGTTTCCCGTCCTGAACGAGTCGGACGATGCCGTGGTGGACCCGAAATCAAGCTGCGCTGTCGTGCGAATCCGCCGCCTCGCTTCGGCGGGAGCCTGTTGAAGGGACAGGGCGGGGGACGCCCTGGTGGCATGTGTCACGTATCGTTCCATTTTAATGTCTGGAGTTTGGACCATTTTTTATTCCTGGCGAAGCCTGGTGAAATTCCGAGCCTTCCGCTGGCTGACTGACCGTTTGGATTGGACACACTGATTTGGAGGGGCCTTTTTGCAACCCCCTTTTACACTGCCCGGGCGCACCCGCAACCGCAACCAGTGACTCATTTCAACCCGCTAGCGGGCGCATCCGCAACCGCAACCAAGCGACATATCTCAACCCGCCCGCGGGCGCAACCGCAACCGCAACCAAGGGAAACATTTCACCCCGCCCGCGGGCGCAACCGCAACCGCAACCAGGCGACACATGCCAACCCAGTGGCGCAACCGCAACCGCAACCAAGGGACACATTTCAACCCGCCCACGGGCACAACCGCAACCGCAACCAAACGACACACTTCAACACGCCCGCGGGCGCAACCGCAACCGCAACCACACCCAGGCGACACATTCCCACACGCCCGCAGTCGCAACCGCAACCGCAACCAGGCGACGCATTTCAACCCGCCCGGTGGCGCAACCACATCCGCAACCAGACGACATTTTTCAACACGCCCGTGGGCGCAACCCGAACCGCAACCGCAACCCGGCGACACATTTCAACTCGCCCGCGGGCGCAAGCGCAACCGCAACCGGGCATCACATTTTACACCGCCCGTGGGCGCAAGCGCATCCGCATCAAAACGGCACAGTTCAACCCGCCCGCGGGCGCAGCCGCAACCGCAACCGGCGACATTTTTCAACCCGCCCGCGGGCGCCACCGCAATTGCATCCAAACGACACATTGCAACCCGTCCGCGGTCGCAGTCGCAACCGCAACCGGGCGACACATTTCAACCCGCCCGCTAGCGCAACCCCAACCGCAACCGCAACCAGGCGACACATTGCCACCCGCCTGCGGGCGCCACCGCAACCGCAACCAACGGACACATTGCAACCCGTCCGCAGGCGCAATCGCAAACGCACCCAAACGAAACATTTCAACCAGCCCGCAGTCGCATCCGCGACCGGAACCAGGCGAAATATTTCATGCTAAAGTGAGCTGGGACAATGGCGAGAGATAGCGAGCGTTTGTCCGCGGCCGTTTGTGTTCAAGTGGCCGGCCGCCAACATATGATTGCGCTTCATTGCGAGGCATGCTACTGGCCATCGAGACCGAAAACATTCTTCGCTTGAGATGTCCCGTCGTTCCCGCGACGACCCCCTCCGACTGGACTATCGCTACTACGGCACATAAGAGCTGGAGCTGCGCTTCGCCGACGGCGAAGCTTCTAGACAGGTCTGGCGGCCCCCGTCAAACTTGGTAGCGGAGCTCGCCTATGGTGGTCAGATCTCGCCCTACTCCTCGTTATCCACGGCGCCATCTGGTGGACTACTAACATGGTGGAACATCAGGGTGCAGTGGGTCTGCGCGGAGGAATGTACATAATTACGAACAACCGCGAGGCAACTTGCAGTGCTACCTCTGCTCTCGCGGAGGCCTCTTGCTCGAGTCCTACATCCCTGCGCTACAGCGCTCCTGACGTCCACCCACCCACTCCAATTTGAAGCTGCGAAGATGTCATACATGGCAACGTGCGGCGCGATATTGCGTCGCCTCCACCCCAACGCAGGCCCGCGACAAAACACCGCAAACCGCAGTCGCCAACATCCGACTACGACCTACGGGGCCATTGGATGTGCATCACTATCTTTGGTCTTACGTGGGTTGCTATCGGGCGTGGTGTGGGACACATGCGCGGCGGAGACGACGCAAGAACAACCTGCCCCCAGTGGGGCCCGGCCGGTCGAGTACTTTTTTTCCGTCAGTTTGTTCGAGAGGCACCTGCCTGGAAAAACGTGACCACAGGTGCTATGACGCCTTCCCAACGGGCTGCAGCACTGCAGCGTGGTCTGGGAGGCCTCGCGCGGACCATAGCCATGAGATATTCCCTGGCAGTTGTTAATTTTGGCGTCAACATAGGTGGCCGTCATACTGATGGCGCTACCTGCTTCATGTTCCCCTTTAGCACGAAGTTCGAGAACTTAGAGGAGGAACGCCATCTCAACTCGGGCACAGCTCTCATCGGCTTCCGAACCCATGCGGGAGAACGGATCGACCAGACATTGGCGCGGTTCGAGATAGCCCGCTACGAGGCTGAAGCGGCAGGCTTCAACATCCCAACTTCCAAAAAACTGAACGGTTATTCTGTTCAGAGCCTCAGGGGCGGGGACGTCGCGCGCGCAACAACTCCCACAGCCACTCAACCACCAAATGCCGAGATGTCAACAGCACTTTGATTCTCTGCTTGAGCGCGCGAGGTTATGTGCTGATGTCGCTGAGCGAACACCCGGCAATATTTGCGGCATTTTCAGCCACGGACACCGCGGCGCAACGTTTCATGGCGACGCCAATGCAGGGCAACCTGCTGCAAGGGTCTGGAATGGCGATCCGCGACCGACGGAGGCCACCGCGCGATTAGCTCAAAATGGTGGCCCGGCTACGGGGTCGCAAGACCCCGGGCCAGATATCAGGGGCCGTCGGCAACGGCGCCCCTTGCGCATTCCATTGCCCTTGTAGGCTCAACGGGGCAACCCGTTGAGTCTAACTTCGACTCCGGGACCGACGCCGACGCATCGTCAGACGACGAAGCGAATGCCCTAGACTACTCCGACATGCCCGCGTATTCTACGGAAGAACAACAGGCTCACTGGCTGTTTTTCTAGGATATTAGAAGCATAGGCGCAGATGGAGACGGCTTATGAAGAAGCAAATTCGCGAGGTACGACGTACTATCCGACGGGCACTTAGGGGGAAGGGTGAGGGTCGAGGAAAGGGCAAGGGCAAACGGCGGCGATTGCATGGCAGAAGTATGTTAGCGTTCCTGGCACCCCTTACTGGACCACAGGATGAAGAACGATTCCTGAGTGCCGGCAGGGGTCGCAGGCGCACTTCAGGACAGGGTAGGGGACGCCGGGGCAACCCGAAAGACGCTAACGGTAAAACAATGGAACGCGACATGGCACACAACATTTCCGCCGCGAGTGCCCCCGAGGCGATGGGGGAGGCAGAGGTCCGTCGATGCATTTGGCTCACACCGATTCGGATATTTAGCATGTTGAATGGGAGACGCTATTGGCCGACCATGCCGAAAATCCACATGCATTTGTCAACTTCGTGGATGCCAGATACTTAAGTGCCAGTGTGTCCCTCAAGAATTGCGCCGACGAGCTCTTCGAGGAGATATACGTTGGCCATGCTGGGATCAACCTGGCAGACTGGCTAGGCATACCCATCGCGGGGCAACCCGCACACATCGAGTTTGTTGAGGATTTCATCTGCCCGCCGAGGTAGATCAAGGTATGGCGGGGGCGCCCGTGGATTCTGTCGCCACAATTCCAACGGCAGAAAACATGCAAATGATGCTTCATCCTCAGGCCATTGGCAATCCGACAAACATGGAATCCTATGACGGTGATCGTTCGCGGGGAAGCCCGCGAGAAGCTGGCGACCTTTCAGGGCGCATCCAGTGCGAAGCTGGACATAAGCAAGATCGTTCGCGGCTATCGTTCGCTGCTACGAGCGGTTTCCGAGCCGCGAGGGGCGATTCGCCAGCCGCCAAGTCTGGAGACGAGCGAACCGCTCAGGCGATGGCGAAGACGAGCGGGGAGCTGAGGACCGGCGCATGCGGCGCCACGGTCGCGTCCGCAGCTACTCACGCGGGCGCTTGCGCGCGCGCTCCAGCGGCGCTCGCCCCAGCGGCGACAGGCGCCCTCGCCCCCCTGATACACGTGGCCTGGGGGCCCCGCCGAGGAGGGATTGCACGCCCAGGGCCCCGCCGAGGAGGGGGCGCTTGCGGGGAACCCCGCCTCCGCAGGAGGAACCTCCAGCCGCGCCCCAGGCAGGCGGCGCACCGCGCCTCGTCAGCTATGATGATCGTGGACTAGCTCGCCAGCGTGCACCCCCCCAATGCAATGCAAAATTGGCTCGACCAAGGCTGGGCCGTGCACCGCATTCGCCACTGGCATTCACATTGCAATATTGAGCGGAATGATAATGGCATGATAGCCCGCGCCAAAAGAGGCGCGGGCACCGAGGCGCCGGAGACCCCTCAGAAACGGGACGTCAAGAGGGCCATCATCAACGACCGGAAAGGATGCCAAGGTTTTGTCTGCACTTGTTGTCATTATGCCCACCACAGACCTGGTTGCCCGATGAGGCGTCCGTCAAGGAGAACTAACATCAAAAGAACACATTGGGTCTGGCCCCATTGTGGTGGTCGGGGTCACGCTGTAGATCCGACCAAGCATCCACCTGAAGAACAGTTGACGGAAGATGACTACCAGCCGGTGGATGAGCATGAAAGGGTTCGCACCGAAGAGATGCTTCGTCCAAACCAAAGGTGCCGACCAGCCAGAAGGTGATGAGGGGGCTGGTAACCTGATCCTTGCCGGGGCAGCGGGCCCCACCGCGGCTGCCCCCTCAGGGTCTGGCTCGGACTACTCTGGCACGGCCTGCACCTCTGACGCGGACTACACCCACGACGCCGACGCAATCATCGATGTTTGTGGCAGGGTTACAGAGGACATGAACTTCGCCCAGGGCAGGATAGTCGCCTTCCACGGTCCAGGGGTAGGTTGGATAAAGACCCTCATTGCAAAAAGGGTTGCGGCATATATGCGTGATTTGGCTTGCAAAGGTAGGGTCAATATCAAGAACATGGTACTTAGAAAGCCTGGCGCGCCGGAGGTCCCGAATGCCGGGAGTGAGACCAGCTACTTGTCTGCTGGGACACCCGCAGCGGCAAAGCCAAAGGGGCCTCTTCCCAAGTTGAAGCGAGATATGGAAATACATCCACCCCCATCTTCGCACTCTTCAAACCAGCGCAAATCGCTCGAACCCGATCAGCTTGCGCTACCGCCCAAGCAGAAGAAGAGGGACAGTCCAGATGACCCCAATCCCGGCAACAGCAACTCTCAGCGCTCTGCGGGGAAACCAGCTGAGAGACATCGCTCCAAAGGACCAGCGGTGGTCGCCGCAGCAGCAGCGTTCCAGGGCGACAGCGCACCTACTCCACATGATCCTGCATGCCGGCGCGGCCCGACGCCTGGCAGGACTCACGGGGCAGGCCGGGCGCCATCACTGGAAGGATCATCCAAGGATGCCTCTTCATCAAAGGACGGTGCTAAGCACGAGATGTTGGGAATTACTCCGAGGGCGTCAGGAGCGGCTCCCAAGATCAGTGGATGCCAGTTCTTCGACATTCGTGATTTCCGAATTCCCGAATGATCTGGGGGCGCCAGCTCATCGGCAGCGCCAGCAGCGCCTGCAGCGTCAGAGCCAGTGAGGATGCATGGGCAGCTAGCCGTTGCCCCCGCGGGGCAACCCGCCGTTGCCCTCGAAATGCCAGAGGAATTCAGGCGATATTGGGAGCAGCTGGGCACTGCCAACCGAATAAAGATCAACCCAGCGTACAGGCCCTTCACCGACGACGGGTCTGACCGATGCGCTGTGGTGCAGCGCGACGCCCAGCGCGCTGCTGCACATGCTGACGACGCAGCTCGCGCGCGCCAGGTTGTCCGCAACGTCCCGCGGAAGGAACCTGCGTTCAGTGATGATTCCGAGAAGAAGTACCTGAGGGGGGTCCTCAAATAAGCGGGGGCCATTGCAGTGAAACTAAACGAACATGAAAAGCGTGAGCGTTCGGAACGGCTCACCACCGCTATTCGCCACAAGCCGTTTAACCGCGACCATATTGCTGCTGGGTTCGTTACGTCGGTCGCGTCCTTCGACGAGTGCGACGGCTGGGTGGAGCTCGTGGACTTGCGCAGCGACCGGCCGCCCAAAGGCTTCGAGAGTTGGCATAAACACCACCTGAGAACTGTCCAGGGGTGCCTTCGCGACCGCCATTGGGCCTATCAGGCACTGGCGGTTTTGGACCTTATCGGAATGATCGCCCATTCAGGCATGCAGAACAGGATCCAGATAAAGAAGTTCAAATTCACTAGCGAGCCCCATCCGACGTATTTTCTGTGTCCACGCAGTGGGCATAGCAGCCCTGGCATAAAGTGCCCTGAGTCCCCGTGCAAAAGGGTAGCCGACGTGACATCACCAGGGGCACCTTGCTATTTTTTTCATTGTACCACATAGGTCCATATCCCGAACATACTCCACGTCGGGCTGCCATGCCGCGCTGATGATACTATCAATGGAAAGGGGCAGGCAAATCATTAAAGACCCTCATTGCAAAAAGGGTTGCGGTATAGATGCATGATTTGGGTTGCAAAGGTAGGGTCGATATCAAGAACATGGTGCTTAGAAAGCCTGGCGCGCCGGAGGTCCCGAATGCCGGGAGTGAGACCAGCTGCTTGTCTGCTGGGGCACCCGCAGCGGCAAAGCCACAGGGGCCTCCTCCCAAATTGCTGCGAGATGTGGAAATACATCCACCCCCATCTTCGCACTCTTCAAACCAGCGCAAATCGCTAAGAGGAACAGTCCAGATGACCCCAATCCCGGCAACAGCAACTCTCAGCGTTCTGCGGGGAAACCAGCTGAGAGACATCGCTCCAAAGGACCAGCGGTGGTCGCCGCAGCAGCAGCGTTCCAGGGCGACAGCGCACTTACTCCACATGATCCTGCATGCCGGCGCGGCCCGACGCCTGGCAGGACTCACGGGGCAGGCCGGGCGCCATCACTGGAAGGATCATCCAAGGATGCCTCTTCATCAAAGGACGGTGCTAAGCACGAGATGTTGGGAATTACTTCGAAGGCGTCAGGAGCGGCTCCCAATATCAGTGGATGCCAGTTCTTCGACATTCGTGATTTCCGAATGCCCGAAGGATCTGGGGGCGCCAGCTCATCGGCAGCGCCAGCAGCGCCTGCAGCGTCAGAGCCAGTGAGGATGCATGGGCAGCCAGCCGTAGCTCCCGCGGGGCAACCCGCCGTTGCTCTCGAAATGCCAGAGGAATTCAGGCGATATTGGGAGCAGCTGGGCACTGCCAACCGAATAAAGATCAACCCAGCGTGCGACCGATGCGTTGTGGTGCAGCGCGACGCCCAGCGCGCTGCTGCTCATGCTGACGACGCAGCTCGCGCGCGCCAGGTTGTCCGCAACGTCCCGCGGAAGGAACCTGCCTTCAGTGATGATTCCGGGAAGAAGTACCTGAGGGGGGTCCTCAAATAAGCGGGGGCCATTGCAGTGAAACTAAACGAACATGAAAAGCGTGAGCGTTCGGAACGGCTCACCACCGCTATTCGCCACAAGCCGTTTAACCGCGACCATGTTGCTGCTGGGTTCGTTACGTCGGTCGCGTCCTTCGACGAGTGCGACGGCTGGGTGGAGCTCGCGGACTTGCGCAACGACCGGCCGCCCAAAGGCTTCGAGAGTTGGCATGAACACCACCTGAGATCTGTCCAGGGGTGCCTTCGCGACCGCCATTGGGCCTATCAGGCACTGGCGGTTTTGGACCTTATCGGCATGATCGCCCATTCAGGCATGCAGAACAGGATCCAGGTAAAGAAGTTCAAATTCACTAGCGAGCCCCATCCGACGCATTTTCTGTGTCCACGCAGTGGGCATAGCAGCCCTGGCATAAAGTGCCCTGAGTCCCTGTGCAAAAGAGTAACCGACGTGACATCACCAGGGGCACCTTGCTATTTTTTCCATTGTACCACATAGGTCCATATCCAGAACATGCTCCACGTCGGGCTGCCATGCCGCGCTGATGATACTATCAATGGAAAGGGGCAGGCAAGTCATTCTTGGATGCTTATATTTACCTGGAGATATCAGAATCCAGTCCGGCCTGCGCATATATTCCGAAGTATTGTTATGGTAAGTTTTAAACAATTTTTCTCGTGACAATATCGAATTTTGGCGCTCCGCGAATGATATTATTGTGGCGGCAGGTAACGATGGCAGGACCCCGCCTAGCCACATTGTCCAGATCATAGGTATCTTGCGTAAAATGATTCAATATGTAGATGACAGAGTAGGACAGGTGTGGTCCAATCCGTTTATACATCAAGGACAACGAGCAGGGCCACCTGCGTGCTGACAATGTTCTTCCACGGTCCTCATACGAGATCCCATATGACGCAGCTGCGCTGCGGAATTGGCGTATACCTCAGACTCCCTACAACCTGCAGGTCCCCGAGGCGACGCCCATGCGGGGGGTCGAGTTCACTGCCATTTTTTATAATGCAAGAGGGATACCAAGCGGGGACGCCTGAAGGGGGATCAGATGGATCGTGGATCCAGGCCCAGAGCGCGGACGTATCTGGCATGACATCCAACGGGGTTGCGCCCAACGACGGGTTGCATGCAAACGACCCGTGGCGTGCCCAGACGCAAAAGTTGCCAGTACTTGCAGGGCAACCTGATTCGTTCGAACCCATGAGCAGGGCCACGACTCCGTTTGGGACTCCACAGAGTGCTGAGAGCACCAACGGCCGACAGGCGAGGCTCCAGAGTATTCGAATGGACCCTCAGCTTTACCAGGCCTCGCAGGCGACATCGCCATTCGCACCGCCAGGGCCAATTGCGGGGCAACCTGCTTTTCCTGACCACGAAGCTGCCCAGGGGGCTGAGAGCACGACTGGTCAGCAGCAGTGGATGCACAGGCAGATGCGCGAGGCCATGCAGAGCATGCGTCGGGATGGCATTGACCTCCCGAGCGCTGGCTGGACACCCCCATGGAAGTATATTCCGGACCCGAGCCCATCACCGGATCATCCCAATCGGCACGGGTACGTTCCAACATTTTTCAGCCGCCACCCGACATCTGACCCAACGGCTGCTGAGCGACCAACCGCACCAACGATGGATGCACCGATGTTCCCTGACTAATTCGGTCAGGAGACGGGCAATCCACGCGCGGGGTCTCAGCAGGGTATCCCGCGCGTTCGGGCAACGGCCGACGACTTCTACCAGTCTCAGCTGACACGCGGCTCCGGGTACGAGTCTGGGGTACTCGGCCAAGTACCTCACGGATGCTCGGGCGCCCACATGGATCCTGATGTGGTGCACCATGGCCCCGGGTTAGTGGCGCCGTCCTCCGTGGGGGAGCTGCGCCTGGAGATTCTGGCCATCCACGAGGCGCAGCAGGCCAACCTCACCATGCAATTGGCTCGCCAGCGTCGCAACCAGGACCGACAGGCACGCCGCATGATGGGCCGTGCGGGGCAACCCGCTACTTTTATTTCTGCGGGGATGCCTGCTTTCAGTTGGGCGTCGCTTGCAGCCGTGCAGCAGGCGCCGGCCCCGCCGATCCAGCATGTGATTGGCGAGTCCGTTCTGGAGCGCCAGACGCGCATCAGGCCATCGGCAACACCACTGGTCATTAGCGACGGTGACTTCAACACGCGTGCCATTTGCCTGGGCAACTTCGTCAAGCACGACTAGGCGTGGAGGCTTCAGTGTGGCCGCGCCGCACATTCAATGCACAATGCTGGGATCGAGTGGCTCATGCGCATGTGGATCGGCAGCTGGCAGGCACTTCAGAAGGTGCAGCGAGTGAAGCCCCTTCTGTAATTTGCCGGGGCGTGAGGCTCGTCGCAGCTGAGTTGCACATCAGGATGCAGCAATTCGCCATGAAGAGACTCCGCGGGGCCAACGAGCTCGGAGATTTGCGTGAAGAGCTTGACCGCGTCACGGCGATGGTGACGAGCAACGCAGCAGCTGCCGCGACTACACCTGCAGGGCAACCTGCGTCATCATCCAGTGCGGTGCAGGCGACAGCAGTTACTGCGCCTGCCACAGATGCGCCGATGCCCCAGGTAGCCGAACCAGCAAACAACGCAGGCGCACCTGCTGCGACAGCACCAGCGGGGCTACCTGCGAATGGTATGTGGCTGGGGCGCATTGAGAGGGACACTGAAAGGAGCGCGCATCGGTTCCAAGAGACACATGCATACATGCCCTACGGGCGTGACATCCGCCCGCGAAACCAGCGCAGAGCGGACAGCCCGGCGAGCGCACGCAGCGGCGACAGTGCCATATCAGAGCGCGACATGCTGCACATTGTGTTGATGGTTAACACAGATGGTCAGATAGCTACGCGCGCCGATGAAGACACGTCCGCGAACGCGCCGCTCTGATCAGCGCAGCACCCCCACATGTACGGCGAGTACACGTCGGCCTGGATCTTCGAGAAGCACCCCATCACAGAGGAAGAGGCACGAGGGTACATGAACGTCTTCACGTCCCTGACGAGGAACGATTGGGTGCTGGAGCAGAGGCGCCGCAAAGTCATGTATGGAACAACGTTGTCCGCAGTGCCAGGGATATTTGGAGATCGCCATGGACTGGCCCTGGCCGCGAACAGTGGGGCCATGGTAGATGGCATGCTGGCGATCCTGCTGGAAATCGGCAGCAATATCAATATCATTGGTCTGAAGACTGCGCAGACATTCGAGCGTGCGTCACGCTCCCATGGGCACGACATCAAGAAGCTGAACTTGACGAATAGGCTGTGCGTGTCTGGCGCGGGGCATGGCGCCGCCATCTGTGACGAGTCTTTGCGTTGTAAAATTACATACATGGATAAAGGAGAGCTTGCGGGGAAACCCGCTATGGCCCGGCAGGACACCGATGCAGCCAACGTGGCTGGATGTTCCGGCGAGAACCTTCCTGCCATCCTGGGTCTAATTCGTATGTCCAATATGGGGACCATTTCAGGCTCTCAGATGCATGGGCCCCTCCTTGGAGCAGGCGCAAGAGTATTTGATCTAATGAAAACGCCTTCAGGGCACCTGGCGATCAAGGTCGACGAGTACGGGGTCGCAGCGGAGGATAATGGCTCAATGGCATTCACCATGACAGCCAATCCTCACTGCGAAGGTGTTCCATTACTTGTCAAGGAGGGCAGCTCATGCATGGCCAGCAGCAGGGCAACCGGCATCGAGCAGTGCGGGGGCACCCGCCACCAACGATGCCCATGCAGACCTGATGTCTCAGGACACCGATGAGGATTCGCTCGCTTTCGCGATCCAGTCTGTGGTGAACGACACCTTGAAGACTTGGCATCGCGGGAACACGTCCTATGGGAATATTCCGGCACCTGCCGATCAGGACTTCGCCTTGCGCAATGTGCAGGCGAAGGTGTAACGGGCCATATGCGATGAGGGCAGCAAGCAGATGCCGCCCGAATCGACGGAAGGGGCACCTGCTGGAGTGGATGCAGGGGCACCTGCAGGAGCAGATGACGCCGCTGAGTAGTCTGATGCCTTCACTTCGAGCAGTGGATCAGCAGCGCAGCGTGGCACTGGCAACTGGACGCCCCCATCGCTTGAAAATGGGTGACGGGGGCAGGCGCGCGCCACGGCCACTCGCGCTTGCTCCGGCAGGCCGAACGCGGAGGTTCTGTCGTCAGGCGCGGGGGAACCTGCATACTTTTCTAAGGCGCCAGCTGTGCGCGCCAGGGGCACTGGCGAGCCCGGCTGCGAGGCCGCCAGGCCGCCAGAGACAGCGGTGGGTCCGGCTGCGTGGCCACCGCAGCGCAAATGAACGTTCCTCACATCATTATCATTCTCGTGCACTCGTTATCGAAGACATAGAAAAATGGAGGCATGTGTGACCGTACCGCTCATGCAGAGGTTATGACCTTTACAAGTGAACAGTATTTGAATAGACTACCCTCGGGGGATCACCTACAACTGTGGGCGGCAACGCCCGCTGACTGGCACGCGCGGTTGCCTGGGAAGCGGGCGGGGCCACATTGCCAACGTATCCAAAATGTGATGACTAAAGCTCGGGCATTACGTGCGTCGATAGTGCTTGTGGGGCCCCCAGGTTACTTATGGAAGCAGGGTCCCATATGAGACACTATTAAAGATTCACGCTTGCAGGTCATGCGTTTGCGATGTTGGCACTTCGGTTTGAAGTTTGACCGTTCAAGTAGGCCCCCTAGCGGATCGCACCTGCAGGCGGCAACGGCCCATGCGCGCATCCGAGCGATTTCGCGGAGAGGCAAAGGCCAAGCTCCAGGGAAACTCGATTGGCATGGTCAAGGTGCTCAGAAGGCAGATCGGCGCAAGAAACCAATTGCCAGCATGACTGCAAGGCTGATTGACCAAAAAAGATCTGCATAACACAAAGAGGGACCATACAAGTGCTGTACACGTCAGCATCCACACAAGGGTGGATAAATGAGCTCGAACTTACGCCCAGTCTCCTGAGGATGGCCCTGAGTGGGACCATGGCGTGAGATGGGTGACGATGAGTCTTGACGACAATACTTTTATGCGAGATATCAAGATTCAGAACCAACCTATCGGGTACAATTACAATGCGCCTCTACCGAATGGTGTGACAAATATTCGTACTCGACTGCGTTGGGAACTGCCGGCGCCGGTTCTTATCCGACAAGAGGACAAGCGACCACGCCCAAGGCGGGTTAGGTTCGTCAATGACGATCGTCTTCCCCCCCCTCGATTGAGCGTGGCCGCGCGCCCCCCGTATTTCCGAATTTCCGACATTCAGTTCACCCGACGCAGAACAACAGACAGCCTTTCCGACAGATGCCCGGATCAAACAAAAGGAAAAGCATAAAGCCGAAAAAGCAGCAGGCATCAAGCCACGCCAGTTACCCAAAGTAGCCGAAGAAGGCAATGACGAGTGCGGTGACGACCTAAAAGGTCTCGGACGTGGTGCTTACGGCACCCACGTTTCCCTTGACCCCGACATTGAGAGTGACGACGAAGCAGAAACCTTCATCGCGTTACCTGCGGGGCTACCTGCGGATGCACATGCCGATGCGCTCTCCATGATCCCGACCTTGCGTTGCTGACGACAACGAGGTCGACGCGTTGGAACGGCGCGGAGGAAGCGGGGGAATATCGCCTCGACAAACGTTCATATGTTGACTTTGGAAACAAGGACGTCCAGGATGCAGTGGTGCACTATTTAGATGCATTCTTCGTCAATGGTGTTATACTACAATCCAAGTGCAGAAGGACTGGACTACCTTCTTACTTCAATTCCCAAGTCAACTATGACACCTGGCGTGCACATCATAAAAGAAGACCTCCCACTTATCAAGTGTTGTGGGACAGTTGCCGTACGTCAAAATGACCTACGACGGCTGCACTTACGAGAACAACCAGTGGGTATATGGGTGGACCAAATACCGCCATGGACAACATTGGCCGAATTGAAGGACACTTGCAAAGTAAATACGGATCACGGTACTACTTGTCCACGTGACTCCGATGGGGTATTCATACGGAAACCTACCGACTTCTTGGCCAATCACCGTCTCTTACTTGCACCTTTTGAACGGAAGCGGCGCGCTGGCCATCATCAACGTGCCTCGGTGCGCAAAAAAAGATCCTTGACTGCGCAGTTTACTTTGAAGATGCAGTCTCTTTTTGTCGATGCAGTTCAGATCGCGCACGATCTGTTCCTAGTCAGCCGTGATCCTTTCCATGCTTGCCCTTATTAGTCTTCCGTTCTTGTCATCAGCGCACGAGGATTTGATTTGGATGGCCCAACTATCCCTCGACAACCCGCAGGGTCGGTCACGCGGCCGCTCTCAGGCGGATTCGGATGTCCTGCGTTCACAGATAATGTGAATATGTATTCCCGTACACGTTGCAGGTGGTACGACAACCAGGATTACCATTGGGAATGTCTTAGCTGCAAGAAGAACGACGGCCTGCAAAAGCCTGGTCACCTACGGACACTGGGCACATGCAATTTTGCCAAACCTTGGAAATTGCCCGACAAGCACGGACAGGTGCCACAGGCTCCTGCCGAACCGGCAGCGCCACCACCCGAGGCCCAGGCCGCGCCACCCTTTGTGCGGCTACGAGCACCAAGACCTGGGTCCAGGGCTGGCCCCACAGCTGGCGCCAGCAGCCACGACCTCGAGTGGAGCTGGCAGCTCGGGCGATCGTAGACGACTGCCATATATCAGAGCCAGGCGTGGCCGACAGCAGGGGGGAGATCCACCTCCACCACCACCTGCGGGCAACGCTGCTGCGCGCCCACGACCCCCAGAAATGGTCAAGGTTCGATTTCCAAACCAGCCAACAGAAATATGAAGCCTTGACCCAAGCGTGGTAACGCGCGAGTTGCGGGAACTACACTTGCGATGGCCCCGTGCTAAAGAGCCTAAGATGAGACTCGTCTTAACCAAAGCTGGTCTGGACAGCGTCAGGCTCAACCTGATCAAAGGCGTCGGCGACGCGCTTCTGGAGCGCAGGGCTTGGGATAAGCCAGGGCATACCGTTATGCCATCTACTGCACTACCTGGCAAGTTCAACGAAGGAACCGAATGCGACCTGATGTTCTACAAGCAGGAACCTAATATATTTCACATCATTGATCGCTGCATTCGATATGCTACTGGAATGGAAATGCCAGATAACAATGACCAGTCTCCTAGATGCGTGTCAGTTGTGCCGGATGCAGTTCGGACCTGCTCAGGTATTCTACTACGATGGGGATTGTGCCCTCGGACACTGCAATGGCGGTCCTCAAGGTAAAAGGCGCTGAGCTGTGGACGCGCGCGCGTGGGCAACGCGCTACGACAATTGAGGCCAGAAGTGACAGACTACGCCATCTACTTCACGTCATGGAAACTGAACTCAAATGGTTAGATATACCTCTTGTGTTCACACGACTACCGCATGAAACCCTGTTTGCCGCCAACGCAGTCACCTTGCACAACGAGGTGTCTCCATGCAACGCTTTGTTTGGACGGCCACCGGCAATGCTTCCTGAACTGCCCGGTCTGCATCGCGAACGGCCGACAGAGACGTCTGACCATCTCCAAAACAGGTGATGCGCTGGGCATGCACTGCAGCTATCACGCAGGCTACTGCAGTTGCCAAGACCAATCGTGCATTACGTATTAAGACATTGCCGGTCAGCATTACTACGGCGAAGGAGATTCGGTTGAACATCATCGCCCCGGAACTACGAAGGACGACTGGGGAGGCTGAAGTGGCGTTTTCCCGGTTGCGCGGAATGACCCCGACAGGGGTGAAGTCATTGTTCGAGTGGGAAGTCGCGATGTACAAGTCCAATATGGCGACGCACGACACTCGCGCTACGTCGAAGCTTCGCTCGCCCGAGAGATTGGCTCTGACAACGTTGCTTTGCAGACAGTTCTAACATCTGTTGCCAGTCTACCTGCGGGGGGACCTGCTACGGCGTTTGGCGATGTCCCGACCAAAAAGGGAATGCTTCAGATGGCCAGTGCGAGCCGACTATCTCCCAAGGTACATTTAATTCTACAGTACCTTATCAGTAACTCTTTCCGTATCGAGAATGTGGTTTCTGTCAGGTTAGCTAAGAGTATTCACAAGCATCCTCCGGCGGCTTATGCTGACAGCAGCACATTGGTATATTATGGCAACGACGTGAATCCAGGCTTCCACTACTATGAAGCCGAAAACGCAGTGCCCCGACTATGCATGATGTAGCTGGATCAGCACATTCGAGAATCATTCAGTGCCTAAAGTCCACTAAACCTCAAGCGGGCTTCGACCAATCTATGACAGAGTTTGAGGAACTGGCGGACATGCCAACACAAGGCGATAACGCCAGAGAGGCACCAGAAGCTGAACCACCACAGAAGGATTGACGACTTCCCCCGGTATATGAGGAATCGGAAGCCGACCTTGAGGCGCATATTATGGAGGCGCGGCACACAGAATTACGCGAAGAAAGGGAGCTACTGGAGGCAACTCCATCAGATGGCCGTTGCACTGGTAGCTGAAGCACAGCGGGGGCACCTGCCTAAGTGGGTCTACCCACGCGACTCCGACATCGAAGATACGTATCATGTCCCATTATGTTCTACGGTCGAAGACCAGAGTTACGGATTGGACTTGGACAAAAATCGTCAATCTGTGGAACTCTGTTTCACTGAGGAATTGTCCAGGGGGGTCCTATCCGAACAGCAGCATGGGATATTTGATGCCGGCCGTGTAACCACCGCGCGAGTATACGTCACCGCCGCCGCAAAACAAGCTGCGGCGCTCAAGGCAGACGACCTCCTCGCGAAGGCCGACATTCAGGCGCATTTCGAGAAGGCATCACAAGCCTCTATACTGAACTCAAGACATGGTTTGGCAGCAAGTGTTTCAACGTGCGATACATATCTATATATATATATGAAGTGCCAAACAACATGACTTCGAGGCACGCGTGCAAGTTGAACTTCGCGAAGAACGAGAAGGGCGAGATATCGCGCACCATCGGACTGCGCCTGGCACTTCGGGGGTCTATGGGCCTCAGGGCTTTCGACGCGGAAACCTTCTCAGGAACAGCGCGGCGGTCGAGCCGGGGGTTTTGCATGCACGGCAGCGCCCAAGGAGCAATGGGCAGTTTCTCCCTTTGATATCAACGCGATTCTCCTGGAAGGGTTAACCCGCCAGGAACTGGCTGAGGCAACCGGCGAGAAGGAGAGCGTTGCGCGCCTGACCTTGCCGCCTGGATGGGCAACGGCGCGTCGATCCCTTCCGGGATTCGAGCACTACGACGAGTCGAGGCACTGTCTGCAGCGCTCGAAGCACTGCCTGCAGCGCCTCAAGCAAGGCACCGACGCCAAGGATGCACCCGGAGCTTCCTCACTGAAGCGCCGAAGGGCCACGATAGGCGACCAATAATGATGTGAGGTACACAAAGGCCACTGACGGCAATGTTACGCTGGGCCAAGATGAATACATCAAACAGCCACGTCCTATACAACATCTTTAACTTTCCGGCGCAGACGCTGACGCCAAGGCATCCAATATGGTAGCTGACATGTTCGTCAGCCTCAGAGGCGCGTTGGCTTACGCATTAATCACAGGTGCTATTGATGGTATCTGTGCTCTCTCTCTACAACGTGTCCAAGAACCGACCGATATACAAGTGCGACGATTGAACGCGATTACCAGGAAGCTGCAGGCCTGCCCTTAGAATTTCACATTTCAATCGATGACTCCAAAGGGCGAAGTTGACCTGCACAGCGACTCCGGCTATCGACGCCTGAGTGGAGATGCCGATGACGAGGCCCAAGGCTACGGCGCTCGCGGGGCACACTTGCTACGGCGTGGAAACGCGCCATCTTGTAAGCCTGTCCTCCACTTGTTCGATGCGCACTGCAAGTCTCACCGCTCGCAGGTCCGCTCGACCAACTCAGCAGACGCGCTTGCAGCAGTCCACAACTTGGAGGACTACTATCCCACGATCGTGACTCTGCACGAACTCCATTCAGGCCCACGGATACACACTCAGTTGAAAGATCTACTGGAGTTGGGTGGCCTGAGCATTAAGGTCACTCACACCACATATGCTGCATATGTTTCCAAGCCCTTGTCAAGCACAGACCTGAAGAAGCCGACTGGGCCCACTCTTCTGGGACACATCAGTTGGATGCGACAGATGATGGAGCGAGGAATCGCGCATGGCATCCAGTGGTGTGACACTCGCGGCATGACCGCGGACGGTGACACAAAGGGGAGCATTGACATGCATCTGCTCCTACAGGTTATGGGAGGCACGTAATCCTTCAAGCACGATTTAGAACGTCATATGCCCTCTCGGGCTGGCCAGACAACATCGTCGGATTCCCTGAGGCCACCTGGGGAGTAATCGCATGCACAGCAATGTCCTCGCAAGGCAGCTTGCTTGCGGGCTCACTTTCCTCACAGACCCGCCTTTTGTTGTTTTGTGTGTATCTAGCGTTTGCTGTATAGGGGCGGCGGGCTCGCGCTCCGTCTCCCTCCCCCCCGAGTAAAGCGAGCTGGGGCAAGGGCGAGAGATAGCGATCGTTTGCCCGCGGCCGTTTGTGTTCAAGCGGCAGGCCGCCAACATGTATGCGCCTCATTGCAAGGCATGCTACTTGCCATCGAGACCGAAAACATGCTTCGCTTGAGATGGCCCGTCGCTCCCGCGACGACCTCCTCCGAGTGGGACCATCGTTACTACGGTACAGCAGAGCTGGAGCTGCGCTTCGCTTAAGGCGAAGCTGCTGGACGGGCCGACCAGCCCCTTTCAAACTATTTCAGCCCGCCCGGTGGCGCAAGCGCAATCGCAACCGTAACCCGGCGACACTTTTCAACCCGCCTGGTGGAGCAACCGCAACCGCAAGCAAACGACACATTTTAACGCGCACGCGGATGCAACCGCAACCGCAACCGAACGACACATTTCAACGCGCCCGCGGGCGCAACCGCAACCGCAACCGCAACCAGGCGACATGTTTCAGCCCGCCTGCTGGCACAACCGCCCGCCTGCTGGAGCAGGATGCGCTTGAACACGAGGAGGAAACTGCAGAGGCAGAGGAGGACGAAAGGGAACGTCAAGAAGAGGATGGGCAGGACGGCTAGGAGGAAAAAGAGGAGGGCGACGGCGACGATGAGGAAGGAGATGCAGGGGTGGTCGTGGCTAACGCGTTTGCAGGAGCAGGTGCTGGTGGAAGAGGAACGCCAATGGCCATTTATGGCAGAAACATCGAGGGGTTGGAGGAAGGAGGAAGAGGCCGATGATAAGAAGAGGGGAGAAACAACGAGGAGGAGCAGGAGGAGGAGGAGGAGGAGGAAGAGGAGGAAGAGGAGGAGGAGGAGGAGGAGGAGGAGGCGTTGCCAGCGGTTCTCCTCCGGGACATTGCAGCAGGAAATCCCCATTCTACGCTGCTGCCGTTGATTTGGAAAGCAAGAAAACAGAAACCTGGCCAAACAATTGGACGCACGGGGGGCTCGCTGCGCCGGGGGGCATCGATGCTTGCTTCGCACGAAGCGGGAACGTATGAAACAAACCAAAGGATCGGCACACTTGGTGGCGTAGCGCCGTTCTTGCGGCTCCACACGCACACACATACACACACATGCACACGTTTGGGCGTCGCGGCCTCGCGCGCTGTGTCGAGGCGTCAAAGGTCAGGTGGCGGGGCAAGCGCGCGCGCGCGGCCGGTCCACTCAGAAGCCAGGCGCAGGGATCCGCCCGAGGTGACCAAACACACCCAGCAGCTGCGAGCACGGTTTAACGACGCGCACCACGGGGTAGGGGCAGAGGGGAAAGGTTTCTGGGAAGGAGACTCGTTCCTAGAAGGCGCGGAACTTGCCTTCTTCTAAGAGAAGCCTTCCCCCTCTCCTCATGCCGCCCATGTGCAC
>CAUYUJ010006736.1:177500-270000 GCA_963575745.1 Prorocentrum cordatum | reverse complement strand
CCTATCACTACTACTATCACTACTACTACTACTACTACTACTACTACTACTACTGCTACTACTAGTATTACTACTACTACTACTACTACTACTACTACTACTACCACTACCACTACTACTACTACTACTACCACTACTACTACTACTACTACTACTACTACTACTACTTGTGCCGCCCGCGTGCGGGAGCAGACACGAACGGTACTCCTGCATCGCGCGCGCCATAGCGGCTTTGGTTGGAGCTTGTGCCGCGGTGGGTGTCGCGCTTTCAGGGGTGCCTCTGGAGGTTGTTGCAGCGTGCGTGTTGCGCTGCGGCCGCTGCAGCCGCGATGGTTGCAACCGCTGCAGCCGCGATGGCTGGACCCTTGGCGGGTCTTTGGCTGTGGTTTTACTTCGACACGGACTACCATGCTTACACTCAGTGGAGCGCTGGGGACGTGATCGACTTCGTCGCTTTCGATTTCGGCCACCAGGAGCAAGGAAAGGCGGTCATGGTGGTCCTTGGGAAAAGGCCCATTCGACCGCGTCTACGAGGGCGCCGCCATCGGGGCCCAGGACGACTACTTGTCGTGGTAGTTCTTCGAGTCGAACGAGGGCGTGAACCCAGGGTGGTACCTCCTCGCCCGCGACGGCGGAGCCCAGGGCAAGCAGGACGGGGGCCGGTACGTGAACGCCGTCTTGAAGTGTTGCGCGTTGTCGTCCGGAGCCACCCCGGACTGGAACCGCGTTGGGCGGGTCCGCCGCGGCCTCAGGCAGGTCTTCGAAGGGCGGCTCGCCGACGCACTCGCGAGCAGCAGGGATCCTGGTCACGAGTGCAGTGGCCGCCGTGGGGCCCCTTCCGGAGGAGGCGAAAGCGACGGCGCACTTCGTTCTTATCTCCTTGGTGGCGATCGCGAAAGTGACCCGACCCCCGACCCTGGGCGAAGGGGGTTGCGCGAGGATCTCGCTGATCTGCGTCGGAGTGTTGAGCGCGGCCGACACCCAAATCGGAGGCATAGGCGCGAGGTTGGCGGCCCCGACGGTGCTGGTGGGGACGACCTGCTGGGCGGACGCGTTCCGAGCCGGCGGGGGCGCCAGGTGCTTCGCCAAAGAGCGTCCCAATCCGGCGGAGTCGGAGCCACGGTCGCGAGCGCGGCCGGGACCAGTCGGTTCGGAGGCTTCCCCGGCTGCCGCCGCAGGGGTCGCTTCGGAGGTCTCCTGAGGAGCGCCTCAAGGACAGGCTGGTTCGGAGGCCGCCCCGGAGGTCGCCTCCGCGTGCGCGGAGGGGCGCGCGTGACGTCCGCAGGCTTCCCAGCCAGCAAAAACGCGTCGTTGTGGCCCGGTCGCGTTGTCGGCGCCGCCGGTCGCGTTGTCGGCGCCGCCCAAGGAGGACTTTATCACCGTCGCGTTCCCGTTCAGTTTTTCCCTACATGGTTGTGGGGCTATTACCTAACAGCGAAGACTGCCAGGTTTCCAGTGGTGTCAAAAGAGAGCATCATGTCTCCTCAGAGGGGGTCGGGGCGGGACCCGGGGCGGCTGCCGCCGAAACCCAAATCGCTTCGGACATCCTCGCAAAATCGCTCTTGGCGGTGATAGAACTCCATTCCCGGCGTACGTGTTGGATGCCCGGAGCCGACTGTAGGCCACTTCGTGGTCTTCGAGTTTCCAGAACTCCACTCCCGGGCCACATTTTGGGTGCCCGGAGCCAACTGTAGGCCACTTCGTGGTCTTCGAGTTCCCTGAATTCCATTCCTGGGCATGATTTTGATTGCCCGGAGCCAACTGTAGGCCACTTCGTGTTTTTCGAGTTCCCAGAATTCCATTTTTGGGCATGATTTTGAATGCCCGGAGCCAACTGCAGGCCACTTCGTGTTCTTCGAATTCCCAGAACTCCATTCCCGGGCCACATGTTGAATGCTGAGGCAGGCTGAGGCTGAGGCTGAGGCTGAGGCAGGCTGAGGCTGAGGCAGGCTGAGGCTGAGGCCGAAGCAGAAGGCAGACTGAGGCTCAGGCTGAAGCAGGCTGAGGCTGAGGCTGAGGCTGAAGCAGGCTGATGCTGAGGCAGGCTGATGCTGAGGTTCAGGCTGATGCAGGCTGAGGGTGAGGCAGGCTGAGGCTGAGGCCGAGGCTGAAGGCAGACTGAGGCCGAGGCTGAAGCAGGCTGAGGCTGAGGCAAAGGCAGGCTGAGGCTGATGCTGAGGCAGGCTGAGGCTGAGGCAGGCTGAGGCTGAGGTGAGGCTCGAGCTGATGCAAGCTGAGGCTGAGGCCGAGGCTGAAGGCAGACTGAGGCTGAGGCTGAAGCAGGCTGAGGCAGGCTGAGGCTGGTGCTGAGGCGGGCTGCGGCTGAGGCAGGCTGAGGCTGAGGCTGAGGCTGAAGCAGGGTGAGGCTGAGGCAGGCTGAGGCTGAGGCCGAGGCTGAAGGCAGACTGAGGGTGAGGCTGAAGCAGGCTGAGGCTGAGGCTGAGGCTGAGGCTGAGGCAGGCTGAGGCTGAGGCTGAGGCAGGCTGAGGCTGAGGCTGAGGCTGATGCAGGCTGAGGGTGAGGCAGGCTGAGGCTGAGGCCGAGGCTGAAGGCAGACTGAGGCCGAGGCTGAAGCAGGCTGAGGCTGAGGCTGAGGCAGGCTGAGGCTGATGCTGAGGCAGGCTGATGCTGAGGCTGAGGCTGAGGCTGAGGCTGATGCAGGCTGAGGCTGAGGCAGGCTGAGGCTGAGGCCGAGGCTGAAGGCAGACTGAGGCTGAGGCTGAAGCAGGCTGAGGCTGAGGCTGAGGCAGGCTGAGGCTGAGGCTGAGGCAGGCTGAGGCTGAGGCTGTGACTGCGACTGCCGTTGCCGCTGCAGCTTTCATCGCGAATGCGACTGCGACTGCGAGAACAGCAGAATTCTACAACTGGATTATCATGTGAATCTGAAGGGGAATGCTTCCAGAGATGCTCCTACACATCGCTGTTAGGTTGCTTTGCCGGGATAGTGGTTTTCTTGTCTGCCTCGTCGCACCCGCGTCTCACACACACCTCCCTCCTCCCCTTCTCACACTGCGCAGCACAGCGGAACACAGCACAGCACTGCTCAGCACAGCTCAACACAGCTCAGCACAGCACAGTACACCACAGCACACCACAGCACAGCTCAGTTCAGCAAAGCACAGCACAGCTCAGTTCGGCCGCTATCCGCGACGGTCGTCCAAGGCACAGCAGGCGTGGCGTTTTCTCGACACCACGGGGTGCGCACGGGGTGGTCCCTGAACACGGCCGTTTTCTCGGCACCACATGGGGTGCGCACGGGGTGGTCCCTGAGCGGGGCCGCTATAGCGACGGACGTCCAGGGCACAACAGGCGTGGCGTTTTCTCGACACCACAGGGTGCGCACGGGGTGGTCCCTGAGCGCGGCCGCTATCCGTCACAGTCGTCCAGGGCACAGCACGCGTGGCGTTTTCCGACACCACAGCAAGTGCGCACGGGGTGGTTTCTGAGCGCGGCCGCTATCCGTGACAGTCGTCCAGGGCACAGCGAGCGTGGCGTTTTCTCGACACCACAGAAAGTGCGCACGCGGTGGCCCCTGAGCGCGGCCGCTATCCGTGATGCTCGTCCAGGGCACAGCAGGCGTGGCGTTTCCTCGACACCACAAGGGGGTGCGCACGCGGTGGTCCCTGAGCGCGGCCGCTATCCGTGACGGTCGTCCAGGGCACAGCACGCGTGGCGTTTTCTCGACACCACAAAAGGAGTGCGCACGGGGTGGTCCATGAGCGCGGCCGCTATCCGTGACGGCCGTCCAGGGCACAGCAGGCGTGGTGTTTTCTCGACACCACAGGGGGTGCGCACGGGGTGGTCCCTGAGCGCGGCCGCTATCCGTGACGGTCGTCCTGGGCACAGCAGGCGTGGCGTTTTCTCGACACCACAGCAAGTGCGCACGGGGTGGTCCCTGAGCGCTGCCACTATCCGTAATGGTCGTCCAGGGCACAGCAGGCGTGGCGTTTTCTCGACACCACAGGGGGTGCGCACGGGGTGGTCCTTGAGCGCGGCCGCTATCCGTGACGGTCGTCCAGGGCACAGCAGTCGTGGCGTTTTCTTCGACACCACAGGGGGTGCGCACGGGGTGGTCCCTGAGCGCGGCCGCTATCCGTGACGGTCGTCCAGGGCACAGCTGGCGTGGCGTTTTCTCGAACACATCGGGGGTGCGCACGGGGTGGCCCTTGAGCGCGGCCGCTATCCGTGACGGTCGTCCAGGGCACAGCAGGCGTGGCGTTTTCTCGACACCACTGTGGGTGCGCACGGGGTGGTCCCTGAGCGCGGCCGCTATCCGTGATGGTCGTCCAGGGCACAGCAGGCGTGGCGTTTTCTCGATACCACAATGGGTGCGCACGGGGTGGTCCCTGAGCGCGGCCGCTATCCGTGACGGTCGTCCAGGGCACAGTAGGCGTGGCGTTTTTTCGACACCACAAAAGGGTGCGCACGGGGTGGTCCCTGAACGCGGCCGCTATCCGTGACGGTCGTCCACGGCACACCAGGCGTGGCGTTTTCTCGACTCCACTGTGGGTGCGCACGGGGTGGTCCCTGAGCGCGGCCGCTATCCGTGATGGTCGTCCAGGGCACAGCACGCGTGGCGTTTTCTCGACACCACAGCAAGTGCGCACGGGTTGGTCCCTGAGCGCGGCCGCTATCCGTGACGGTCGTCCAGGGCACAGCGGCGTAGCGTTTTCTCGACACCACACGGGGTGCGCACGGGGTGGTCCCTGAGCGCGGCCGCTATCAGTGACGGTCGCCCAGGGCACAGCTGGCGTGGCGTTTTCTCGACACCACAGAGGAGTGCGCACGGGGTGGTCCATGAGCGCGGCCGCTATCCGTGACGCTCGTCCAGGGCACAGCAGGCGTGGCGTTTTCTCGATACCACAATGGGTGCGCACGGGTTGGCCCCTGAGCGCGGCCGCTATCCGTGACGGTCGTCCAGGGCACAGCAGGCGTGGCGTTTTCTCGAGACCACAGGGTGCGGACGGGGTGGTCCCTGAGCGCGGCCGCTATCCGTGACGGTCGTCCTTGCGGCATTGGCGGGGCAGCGGCCACCAACATTATTCTCACATGCTCCATGTCAGGTATCATCACCCCAGCCAAAATATGAGTATGTGGGGTTCTTCAACAGCGTAAGTCACGACGCTTCGCCATCCGCGAGCCGCCACGCCCAGGCGCGGCTTGTGGCTTGGGCGCAGGAGCGCCCAGGGTGCCTGGCAGCCGGTTTTTTTCTTCAGCAGATGGAGAGCCGGGTCCGGCGGGACGGCGAAACGGGGGCCTGGCTAGCCGATTCCATGCCGGCATCGGCCAAGAGCTACTTTTACCGCGTCCTGCGCGTAACGCGCCCGAGCGGCGGCATTCGGAACCACAGGGAGATGGTAACGATCTGCACCGCCTTTGATCACATCGCGAAGGGCAGGCGCTTGCAGGCGGCCGATGTCATGGGGTAGCGTCTCAAGGTTTGGGAGGCTGCGATCGTCGACGGGAGCTTGGACCGGGCCCGGTCCATGGAGTTGGTGGACCCCGATCGCTGATATCGTTTGTCGAGGAATCGCGCGGCGAAACTCTCTGCGTAGCTCTAAGGCCAAGGGCCCTAGTTTGAAACAAAATGGCGGCGACAAGGCGGGCGTGAGAGATAGAGCGGGGAAGCAGGGAAGGAGCAGGAAGGGCACGGGGAGTGAGCGGGAATCACACTCCTCCTGATTGACGCTCGCGGCGCCGTCGAGCGACGATCATCGATCGCAGCTCACTTCATTAATCAGAGCACTCCAAAACAAACACAGGCAAACGGCCTTGTCGGCATGCTATCCGGCTGCCCCAGGGCATTTAACGGGTGCTGCTACACGCACCGGCAAAAAATACATAAATTCTCAAAGCAAACAGCGGCGCGAGTCCGATCGCTATGCGACAAAACTCAAATAGCGCTATATTATCAAGATAAAATCTCAATAGTGTGGTCGTCACCACATAAAAGAAAAAAACTGTGCACACTGAATAAAGCTTCGAACAATGCGGACTAGCGTAATCTGCCACAGGATGTGGCGCCAAATGTAAAGAAAACGAGCTGGTAAGACAATTCGGACTAACGTAGTCTGCCACACGATGTGGCTCCAGGTGTAAAGAAAACGAGCTGACAAAGCGATGCGGACTAACGTAATCTGCCACAGGATGTGGCGCCAGTGATAGAGCGGCGGCGTGCGTCACGAAATCTTCTTTTGAGTTTTCGCCTTGCCGGGCAGTCCTTGTAGCTGCCTCCATCTATTTTGTAAATCCCAGCGCAGACTATTGTGCATCCTCGAAAAGTCTGGCTCATGGGTCATGTGATTCCTGCGAAGCCATGACGCATGCTTCCTGCACGTCCTGCAGGTTATGTAGACACTATGTGTGTTGTGTCCCACACGTATATTGTGCTCGGCGGCCACACATGCGTTCATCTCTGATAGCGAAACCGTTGGCGTCGATCCGTTCCACGAAACCACACTGGCTGACGAGGAACTGTGAACCGTCATCGGCGATGATGGCGCAGAGCTCGCTCCCTGCGCGAAGCTGTCCGGTGATGGGGGCGGTGCGGCTGGCGTTGCCGATCCGCTTGCTGATGATGAACTCCAGGCTGCGACGGCAATCATCGGCGGCTCCATGTAGACATCTCCGTCGACGTCTTCGGGAATGGTAGGCTGTACGTTGTTACGACGTCCAAGGTATCGTCCATCCCATCCTGGATATACTCCGGGCAAGGGAGTGTCCGCGTGCCCGGTGTGGTCGGCCTTGGACCCATTGCTGGTGTTGTTGATGGTCCCGATCTGGATGGGATTGGGGTCGCCTGGCCCAAATATCTCCTTTCGCACCACAAGCCACAGCGCTGCGAACAATGTAAATCCAATCATGATCCCACTGAGCATCGCAATGCATGTCATGTAGTAGATCCAATGTGACATCGGCACTTGCCATTCCTGTGGGGGATGCTGTGCCTTCACGCGTCCGAGACATGTCATCAGCACTGAGGCAAGCATGGCGGCGTGCGGTTGCCTAGTGCCAAAATAGTACTTCTTGGCCCCGAAGAAAGCGAGGAGCACTCCGGTCTCCATGATCTTGGTGAGCGCGTCGGCGACCATACTCCACGTAGGTACCCACGAGAGCTTCAGCTGGCTGTTGGGGTGCACCGTCTCCTTGATCATTGATGCCACGATGCGGAACCGCTTGTCCGTGGATTGACCCACGTCAGACTTGATGTGCGTCACCAGGCCGTTGCTGTCGCTATAGATCTCCCCGGATCGTTTGGTGCTGAGGTCGTCGATCTGCTTGGGCGTCTTCTTCGGGTTGTAGGCCTCCGTAAGTAGCTGTCCGAACCACGTGCTCGACTCGGCGCCCTCCAGAGTGGCATCGCCTTCGGCGGCCAGCGTCGACTTCACGGATCGCTTGACCGTGCCCGAATGCCAGGCCACAGGCAGGCACAAGTCATATCGTCCAGCCACGACGTCCCGCGGCTTGTGAGTTAGCCCAATCGCCATGCCCCACTGGCTCTTCACCCCGTCCACATTGGCGAAGGCCGCGTCGCTGAAACAGATGATGGTGCAAGTGCGCAGGTCGATGATGTTGCGCTTGATGACTATGGCGAAATCGGCGGACCCGTGCACGTAAGCGACGGTCTTGTTCAGCGTCTTGGCGTCGGCCACGGCGGCGGTGTTGGCGCGGCGAGCCGCAAGGCTCACCGGGCAGGCGATGTCCACTCGCGTCTGTACTGCGAGCCAAAGCAGTTGGCCGAGTGTGTGGCGATATCCCGAGACCTCCGAGGTGGCAAGACGATCCTCTGGTGATCGTCCGCGCTGGGCGTTGAGTTCGATGAAATCCACCTGGGTGGCGGCCGTCGCCTGGGTAATGCGGAACTCCTCGTTGATCTTGTTGATTGTCCGGCCGCAGTGCTTGATGATACCCTCTACCTTCTTGAGGTGCAGCCTTTTCTGCAAGGAGCTAATGACTCGCTTCCGCTCGCTGGAGCTCCCGCGCTGGGCGATGAGGAAATCATCCACATGGGAGTGGATCATAGCAGCGAGCCCTTTGTCGTCGTAGAAGTAGTAAAGGCCCTTCTCGAGCTTGCTCTCGACGAGGCCGTGCTCCTGGAACACCTTTTGGGCGTAGAGGTACCACTGGCGTCCGGCATCTCGGGTACCATAGATGGCGCCAGTCGCCATCGCGATCTCGCCGGGCAATGTGCCTGGCGGCGGGTTCTTGGCTGGCATGCGCAGCAATAGCAGCCTCGCGATGTTGCCCGACTGCAGGTAAGCCGTCATCGCGTCGTACGACGCGAGGTCCCAGCCAAGCTGGGCGGCGGCAGCAAGCGCGAGGTAAAGCGCGTCCCTTGACCCGGTCGGCGCGTCCGTACGGATCTGGGACTTGTCCTCTTGACAGCCCTGGACGACAAGGCGGGCCTTCATGAGGTTGGCGGCCTTCTGCGTGAGCACCCAGCGGGTGCCAACTGGTCGTATTCCAGGGTGTCGCTGGAAGATCTCCTTCAACTCCTTGGGCGGTAGCTTCTTGTAGGCCCCGAACTCGGTCCACTTGGACCACTCAACCTTCATGGCCATGTCCATGAGCTTCTTGTCCTTGGCGGAGAGCTTGTCGTACTTGATCTCCTTAGCAGCAGCCTTTCCGGTGAGCATCACCTCCCGGAGTCGGATGGTCGAATGCAAATCGTCGTCGTTGATCTCAAAATAGTTGTCCAAGTAGAGGTCGGTCCTGGGTGTGTCTTTCGGCCTCTTGAAGCACTTGGGTAGGTCGTCCTTGAGACTCTCCAAGAATTCCTTGCGCTTGATGGCTTTGCTGCGGTCGTCAGTTTGATCGTGCCTGTCACGTTCGAGGGCGCGAGGTGCGTCCTCTTGTTGAGCTTGGCGCTGAGCCTTGTTGCCGCGTTGTCCTTCAGGATGTCGTGGTCTGCGGGCAAAGGCTTCTTTGCGAACTTCCTCCTCCGCGGCCTTGCTCCAGTCGCGTAGACCTTCGGATCCGGAGCTGTCGGCATCCGATGAATGTCCATCAGCTTCTGCGCGTCGAGCTCCTGGTGGTGGAAGTCGCGTTCCATCGCGTTCCTCAGGCTGTTCGTCATGTACTTCTGGTTGCACGATGGGTTCTGGAGCTGGATCTTCAGCGCGAACTGGGTCTTCTTGGGCTTGTGTTTGGGCATGAGCAGGGTCATGAGCGGGGTCAGCGGCAGCAGCTGAGTCAGCAACAGGCGCTGGAGGCGCTGGCAGAAGGTCTCCTCCCGAAGGTGCTGGTGCTGAACCGCTGCCTGAGGCGCCCCCACTGGTCGTATATTCTTCATCTCCTTGCCGTCGGCGAATCCACTCAAGAGTAGCATGTGCGCGGCGATTGTGTGGAGTATCTTCGATGTTGCCGAAGTTGTGCTGCTTGATGGCCGTTGGCGGAGGTGGTAGCGCTGGCGGAACGTTGTCCACTCGCGGGCGTTTCTTCGGCGTTTCGCCCGTGAGGTCGATGAATGTATCTCCATCTCCTCCTTGGTCTGATGGTGGTAATCCGCCTCCACCGCAGTCTCTTCCTTCATGTGGTGATCCTTCGCCCCCTCCTCCTGGTCCCGGTGGCTGTGATCCGTCAGGAGGTGGGGGCTGGTCAGCTGGTGGTTGTCCTGGCGGTGGTGGTGGCTGGTCGCCGTTCATGGCGTTGAGTACCTGTCCCCAGGGCACGAGCTCTGAGGCAGTAGCGTGGCGTAAATGTCCTCGGTTGACCTTGACGGTGGTGGAACGATGGCTGACCCATACGTTCGAGGTGCCCTCGAAGCCAATGATGATGCCGGGCCCATGCCACTGCAAAGCCCATTCGCGCTTAGGCTTGCCGTTCCCCCTCCAGTAGTATATCTGGTCCCCCGTTTGATAGATGTCCGACGCGTGCTGAGCTCCATCCGCGCGCGGACTGGTTGAAACGCAGATGCTGGATTGACGTCTGGGCGGCCTTCACGAGGGCAATCCTCTCAGAGAAGGACTTGTCAGAGACCACTCTCTCGTGTAGCGAGAGTCTCCCAGCGCTATCCAGCAGGCAATAGGGTAATTGAAGTCCACGTCCGAGTACCCACTGTGCCGGTGAATACCCACTGGCATTGATTGAGCTATTCATAGCCCAGCAGACAGCGGCGAGCAGCCACTGGATCTTGTGGGCGTTCGCGGGCTGATCGAACCTGATGCTGAACTGGTCGATCAGCTTCCTGGCGTGGACCTTCCACATGCCGCCGTGCCTTTCCACGGTGGCGTTCTGTTGCGGCGTAGCCGCGGCAGTAGTCATAAGGCGACAGCCCATGTCCTCGAGTTCCTTTGAGAACTCTCTCTCAAACTCGCCTCCTCCATCGAAAAGTACCCGTTGTGGTGCCCCAAACGGTGTAATCCAAACCTGCAAAAGCCTCGCGAATACAATCGAGGGGTGTCTTGAAGAAACTGTACCGCATAATGTAAATCCAGAAGCGAGATCGACCACATTGAGAAAAACCAACTGATTGCCGGCGTAGTCGGCGAGAGTGAACAAGTCCACTCCAATGGAATCATTGAAGTCCCTATCTAGCTTGATTCCCCCAGGAAGATGAGGTAGGGGTCGCCGATGGGCGGCGCAGACTTCGCAGTGCAGGTTGAGTGCCATCTCGACCGCTCTTTGGGATCCACCCGTCACTCGGATGGCCCGGGACAACGCGTCGTTGGCAGGGTGCCCCGTGTTGACGTGGAGTTGCAGTATGGCGGACTTGAGCGTCCGCTCCTCCGCTGCCGTCAAGGCTGGCTCTGCGGGGGCTGCCGGGGCAGGCACTGTCCTCCTCGCGGCTCTCCGTCTCGTTGGTTCCGCGGGGTTTGCCTCGCGGTGCTCGGTCATGTTCGTCTTGCGAAGCTGCTTGACCAGCATGGCGACGAGCTTGTCGGTGTAGTTCTCGCTGTCCTTAGCGAGCTTGCCACGGGCCTCGACGTGTTTGTGTAGGCCGTCGCAAAGCTTGTGCAGCGAGTTGTCGATCCCGTAGTGGTCGGTGATAATCCTCCACGGCTTCTTGATCGCGTCCCCGCTCCTGGTCTGAAGGCCGTAAGCGCAGCCATCGAAATCGATGACGCGCGGGAGCTGATCTTTCAGCTTCTTCGCGGTGTAGTTCTTCTTCTGATCCCAGCCGTCGCAGTAGCGCGGCCACTCGAAGGAGACCGCGAGCTGGCTGCCAAACTCCTTCCGCAGGCGGCTCATTGACGTCAGGAAAAGGTCGATCATCCTCGCGGAATACTTCCGGTCCCTTTCCAGCTTCTCAGCCTTGCGGGGGTCGATCTTCAGGATGATGCGCTGCAACGCGGTCCATGGCGCGCATGGAAATGCGGCATGGACCCGTGCACTCTGGCCCTTCCGCAGGCTCTTCCGAATCTTGTCCTCGAGCTTCTCGACGATGGGCTTCCGAGAGAGGTCGTATCCAGCAAGACCGCAACGTACAGCAGCTCCTCCACTCTCAGTCCACTTCGCACTGAGCTTGCTGTCAGGGTTGCAGCACCACTCGTAGAGGATGGTGGTGTTGCTCGAGATTCCGCTCGAGCTCGTAGTTGACTTGGCCAGGTCAGCCTTGAGCGCCTGGCTGACTGTGTGCGGCTTAACGCCGCTCTTGTTGGTGACGATGGCCGACCGCTTGCCGGCGGTCAGCTGCAGCCTTGTCCCTTTCTTGAGCCGACGTACCTTCATCTGCTCCTCCTCCACGATGTTGACCTCCTTCGGGTCGTTGTCGTTCTCGATGTCCAGCGTGACCGAGTTGCCGAAAACACACTCGGAGCAGAACCCGAGGTGGCAACAGTCTGTATAGGACTTGGCGCCGCAGGCCACGCAATCGTCGAGGGGCTCGGCGATGCAGGTAGTAGCCGAAATCATTGTTGGAGCAAACGTCGGCGGCGCGACCGCCGTCGAACAGCAGACCAACGCAGAGCTTACGGCGGCCATGAGCCTTGAGCTGCCGCCGCGTCGCTGTTGAAGTCGTCTCGGTACATTGAGCTCCTTCTTGGGAATGAGTATCGTGATATTCTCGAGCAAGTTGCTCGCCTTCGTAGTGAGGTTGACCGTGGGCTTCGGGGCTGGCCGCTTGGCGATGCCCTTAGTACTGACAGCCTTCGGTCCAAACTCGTGGCCCGCGCCCTTGATGGCGAGCCAGTCCTCCGGGTGGAGGTCGATCGCGGGATGTCCTGCGCTGCTCGTGATGAGCTTCTGGGAATGGTTCCCGATGCGGATCTGTTCCCGCCAGAGCGAGATGTCGATCTTGCTCGGCTGAATGAAGTCCCGGCCGATAAGCAGGCCGAGCGTGGGGCTGTCCACGACGCTGAATACTATGCGACCAGCGCGTCCACACAGGACGAGTGGGGCTGTGACGCGCAGCTTGCTCGGGAGCGTGCCGCCGTTCCCGAACCTGTAGACTTCGTTCTCTGGCTCCTCCAGGATCTGGTCGACCAGACCCATCTTGGTGAGCTTCTCCTTGTACTGCTTGTACCAGCTGAGCCCGCCAACGCAGAAGAGACAGGCAGTGTCGATCACGCCGACGCCGTCGTCGTTGGGCTTCTCGCCAGCGTTGGTGGTGTTGATGGTGGGCAAATCTGGTACCACGCGCTCGGAGACCAGAGTCTCGGGGGGCGGAG
The DNA here is from genome assembly GCA_963575745.1 of Prorocentrum cordatum. Lineage (NCBI taxonomy): Eukaryota > Dinophyceae > Prorocentrales > Prorocentraceae > Prorocentrum > Prorocentrum cordatum. Next base: position 257,392 of record CAUYUJ010006736.1, on the reverse strand, counting down.
TGATCGGACCTTCTGGATGAAGAATCACTTCTTCGTCACCGAACTCCGCGTGATTCTGGTCGTGGACCTGCTCGGTGATGTTGGCCTGGCGGTGCGAGCGAGCTCCGCCGCCTCGTCCTCCGCCCTTTTGCTTAGAATTTGGGGCGAACTTCCGAGCGCCTGGTGTCGGGCACTCCTTGTCACCGGTCCAGTGCCCCGCCTCGCCGCAGTCCCAGCACTTGGAGTTCTTCTTGCGCTGGTCCACGCGGCCTTGTAGCTTGCCCGCGGGTCGGCGCTTGGGCGAAGCCTTCCCGCGGCCCTCGATAGCCTCCCGGGCCGACCGTATGGTCGCCATGGCCTCGGGAATCGCGGCGAGCTCCGCCGCGGCAGCCTCCACCTTGGCAGATCGCCCCGATCGAACACCTCGCCGAGGTCGTAATTGGACTGCTCCAGCTCGGCGCTGAAAGCCTCGAGCTCCTGGCGCACGATGTCCTGGACGTCTGCCTCCGTGTCATTGTCGTCGCCGTCCTCCGAGTCCTCATGCTCGTCTTCTGGCTCGTCAGCGATGTTGGCTGAACGTGCTCGGCTTGGCGGTGAGCGCTGCCAACTACTGTTTGATCGCTGCGGCCAGGATCGTGACGGCAAGCTTGCGTGTCGTTCAGATGTATGGATATCGGGGAACATGCGCACCAGCAGGCCCCTGATGCGCTGAAATGAGTAGTGCTCGTCCGGCAAGTTGCCCACGACGCGCCCACGGCGCTCGGCCGTGAGCCCAGCCTTGCGTAGCAGGAACCAGCCGGCCACGTCGTCAAGCGTAGTGAGGTCGACCTCGTTCTCACGTAGTTGCTGTAGTCCCGCCTCGAATCGCACGAGCCAATCCGTCATGCGTTCTCCACGGCGGCGATGGTGCTGAGTCGACTCGAAGAACTTTTCTAGCGTCTCTCCCTTCTGCACCGGCTTCTGCTGGCCTAGGTTTGCCTCGAGGTGCATTAGCACGTTCTCGATGCCCTTCTGGTTGCGATCGCGCTTCTTCTCGTTCGCATCCTCGATGCCGTCGCCCGGCGGCGGGTGGAGCTCCTGCTCCGTCATATTGAGAGCAGCCGACCTGGCTGTACCCGTCAAACGCAGGACTAACTTCCATGCCAAACTTTGTGTCACTTCCAAGTTCTCACTGAGCTTCCACAATTTTACCTCCTGTTTGTAATCTCGCCATTTCGCTGGATCTCCATTCCAGCTTGGCATCACTGACTGGTTGTGCGTGAACTCCGTCATCTTGACACCGTCGTAGGTGAAGTATGTGGCGTCGCTGACACCGTCGTAGAAGAAGTATATGGCGTCGCTGACACCGTCGTAGTAGGAGAAGTATGTGGCGTCGCTGACACCGTCGTAGGAGAAGTATGTGGCGTCGCTGACACCTTCGTAGTAGGAGAAATATGTGGCGTCGCTGACACCGTCGTAGAGGAAGTGTGTGGCGTCGCTGACACCGTCGTAGAGGAAGTATGCCGCGTCGCTGACACAGGCGTAGGAGAAGTAGCTGTCGTCGCTGCTGAGGGTGGGAAAGAAGATGTGGTTGCTGGCGTCGCTGACGCTGGCGTTGGAGCTGGCAGGGATGTAGGCGTAGTAGGCGTTGGTGCTGGCGTCGCTGACGCTGGCGTTGGTGCTGGCGTCGCTGACGCTGGCGTAGATGCTGGCGTCGCTGACGCTGGCGTAGGCGCTGGCGTCGCTGACGCTGGCGTAGGCGTAGGCGCTGAGCAACAGCGCGAGGAGGCCGCTGGGCCTCGATTCCAATATGGAGTGCGACGTCGCGGACGTCGTCTTGGGTATGCGGCCCCGCGGGCCGGGATAGCGAGCCTCGCTCCAAGCTGCCACTGTGATATGGATATCGCTGATATCGTTTGTCGAGGAATCGCGCGGCGAAGCTCTCTGCGTAGCTCTAAGGCCAAGGGCCCTAGTTTGAAACAAAATGGCGGCGACAAGGCGGGCGTGAGAGATAGAGCGGGGAAGCAGGGAAGGAGCAGGAAGGGCACGGGGAGTGAGCGGGAATCACACCCGAGGGCCCGCTGCTGGCGGGCCGGGGGGAGCAGCGCATGAGCCACCGCGAGCTCGATTTCCAAATGCGCTTCTCCACGCGGGGCGGGTGGACTTCCTCCGGGCCAAGCTCGTGGAGCAACGCAGGGGGTGGCTCCAAGGGGGGCGGCCGAGGCAACAACGCCAAGGGGAAAAACAAGGGGAAGAAAGGGTCTGGGAAGGACGCCCCCGATGCTGCCAGGAGTGCCCAGTAGTCCCTCCTGCGGAGGGTCTCGCCCAAAAGGCGAGCGGGCTGGTCGCTGGGCAAGCGGTCGGTCCGGCTGCAGGGCGCACCTTCGCGGCCGTCTCTACGCGCCAGGGGAAGGACAATTGTGCGGAGAAGGGTGGTGGCGACAATTGCGGTGGATTGTCCGAGGACAGCTCCACGGAGAAAGGTGGTTGCGACAATTGCGGTAGATCCCCCGAGGAGGATCCCGAGTGCGCCAATTACAAGGACATGCGCTACACGGTTGGCAGCTACAAGGACATCGGCGCTGCCTCGGCCAGGGCTGGGGCCTCGGCCGGCAGCGCAGGGCAAGATGAGCATGCGTGTTTTGATCATTTCCGGGCCCTCTTCGGCAAGGAGTTCAGAGGGGTCAGTTACTTCCGCGGCCGCGTGGCGAGGTGCCATGCAGGTTTGCGTATCGGGCTGCCGGGGTCTGCCAGGGTTGGGCCCCTGCCTGCTTGCGGCATGTCGCTCCGCCCCTTCGCGGATCGCTTTCGCTGCTGATTCCTCGATTTCCGCCGCCCGCGCTTCCGGCGACCCGCCGAGCGCGAAGGGGCGCGAGTTCCTCCCGATCGAGACGCTCGCTGCAGAGAAGGCTTTGCGCGAGGCCGTCGACGCCGAGGCGCGGGGCACGCTTGCCGCGCACGCCCTCAATTTCCTCGCACGCGCGGGGCGGTACCAGAGGCCTGCGTGGTTTCGCGCCTCCGCCTCGCTGTCGCGCGAGCAGCGCGGCGTCATTGGTCGCCTCGTGGAGTCCGCGGGGCGCGTGCTTAATAACTCGCTGCAGGCGGTTGATCCTGCAACTGCCCGCGATGACCTCGAGGCTCGTCGCGCGGGTTGCGGCGGCGGGGTCGCGTCCAAGAAGCGGGGCTCGGTTTGCGACCTGGCAGTTCCTGCCTGGCCAGTTGCCGGCAAGGCGGCCACCCTCCCAGTGGAAGATTTCGTGGACGGGGGGTTCCGCGACGATTTGCTCGACGCGCAGCGACGCCTGCCCCCGCGTTCGGAATGGCCGGCCGTCGCTCCGCAGTCGCCGGCGCGCGCTGGCGACGCTGAGCGGCGCGAGATCGCGCAGGTCGGCATCGAGCGCGGCGTCGTGGTGGAGGTCAACAAGGACGACGGACTGAGGGGCGGCAGCGGCAAACTAGTGCTCAATGGCGCGACGGGGGCGTGCAAGTTCAATATCGTCGGCGGCTTTCGAACGCAGGCTTCTGCGCTTTATCTCCATCCTCGTGCCTTCGAACTCGCTGCTTCGTCGGCTGCGCGGTGGCAGTAGTGATCTACCGCACCTGGGTCAGCTCAGCCTCGTCGTATTGCAGCTGGGAGAAGACGCGTGGGTCGATTCGGAGGACATGGAGCCTTGCTTCATATGTTTCGCACGCCTACGGCGTGGAGGGGGGCGTCTGCGTTCGGCAAGCAAGCCCCGCGTAATTGGCGTCATTGGCGGGCCAGCTTCGCAAATGATGCACGTCGCTATTCGAAGGGCTCCCATGGGCTGGCTCGGCGCGGTCGACGTCGCGCAGCACGCGGCACGGCAGCTGGTTTTTGAAACTCGCGGGGCCCTTGCCAGCGCTGAGTCGCATGATGATTGCGTCGCGCCCCCTGGCCCAGACTTCGCCGTCGCGCGCGCGGACGGCGCTGACTATTTGCGCAACGCGGCGGCCGCCGCTAAGTGGGCAGGCGGCCCGGGCTAGAGTCCGGGGCGCGAGCGTTTTGCGGCGGCCTGCCGGCGGTTGAATTGCCGCTCAACTATGGGAAACGCGTTGCGCGCGCAGCGCATGGGGCCCTGGTCTGTGGAGAGCTCGATGGGTTTCGCGGCTGGTTGTCGCGCGGTCGAGACAAAAGCGCTGCTGTTGAATTTGAGGGCGACGTGCTTTTGGGCATGCCGCAGTGGAGTGGCGGTGCTATTCAGCATTGGCAATGTTGTTTGTGCGATGGGGCCTCCTTCCGCGGCCCCGTTTTCGCGGCGCTCCAAGAGGCGCCCCTGCTGTCTCCGCAGGGCCAAGCGTCGCGGAGCTCGGCGTGGAGCTCTTGGACGAGGCGCTGCTCGTGACGTTTCTAATTCCGTTTATGTGCGCGGACTTGCGCGCCGAAATCGGCGTTCAGCTGCGTCCTCAGCCGATGGCGGGGCCTGCGAGGCCACTGAGTTCGTCGACGCGCTGGACGGTGGAGCGGAGGGTTTTGCAGAGAATGTCGTTGCGCCCCGTCGAGGAGGCAGGGCAAAGTTGCGAGGCTCCACGTCGAGCAGCGGTGCGCGCGGCCTGCGGGTGCCCCCTGCCGGCCGACGCCGGCAGGCGTTGCATGTTGGGATGCAGCGCGCTAGCTTGCAGGCTTGATTGCCTCCTGAGGCGTCGCGGGAGCTGCGGCGCGGAGTGCCGTGGGCTCCCCGCTTGCGTGGCGCGCGTCGCAGGGGCCTCACGCGGCTGTCTGGCGCGGGAGGCCGGGGGGCGTTGCGTGCCGGTCATGCCCTCGCTCGGCGCGCAACGTCCGTCACGGTCTCCGCCGGCGGTCGGCGCGGCCAGCCACCGCGATCTGCCGGAGGCAACGTGGATGCAGTGGTGTTCAGGTGCTCTGGAGCTCCAGGTGCAGCGCGCGCATGGGCGCGCCCTCCGCGACGAGGCCCACCCGGTGGGTCGGCCGCGCCTGCCCAAACGCTTGCGGAGCAGGATCGCCAGAGGCAGCTCTTTTGTTAAATCGGCATTGCGTCTTCTCGAGGCACAGCTGGCCAACGGGCGCCTGGGTGCCATCGGGCTGCCCGGGGGATCTCGCGTCTCCCAGGTGCCTTTGGTGTCGACGGCGCAGCGGTTGAACGGCGTCTTCTTGGGCGCGGTCTGCGCCTCGTGGTGGGGTGGGCCCGCGGAGTTTGGACTTTGCGTGCTGCGTTGCTCGGGTGCCCTTCGCCGCGCATTGGTGTCTACGTGGCAGCGCCAGTCTCCGTTGCCCACCGGCTGGCGCAGAGCATGGCGCGCATTTGCTGGCGCGATTATTGCCGATGCCCTGCAGGCGCGCCACCTGGGGCAGTTGCGGGCCGCCCCGCCCCTCCGCGAAGGTCGGTTGCGGCGCGAGTTGCGTCGCGGCGCTGCGAGGCTGTCCGAGGGGCCATGCCTTTCGGCAGCAGCGCGCGCGCTCCTGGACAGACTTCGGCGCATGATGCGCGGTGCGGAACTCGTGCATCTGCGGGGTCTTTTCCGCGAGGCGGATTACGGGGGGTCGAGCGCGCGCATTTTCACGGGGGGGCCCATCGACGGGCGTCGGCAAGACCTCCCTTGCCCAGCGCGAGCCTGGAACATGGAAAACAGTCCAGGCGCGCCCGCGGCGCCAGGAACAGCGCGTCAACGCGCTCGAATTCACGGCCTTTTTAATTGATGCCCGGTCTTTGGCGGGCTCGCCCAGCTTCCAAAATAGACGCGGCCTCCATGCGTTCGACAGTCGGTTCGTTGCTTGCGTCGCGGACAAAGAGCGCAGCAGGTCGAAGGCCCTGAATTCTTTCTCGAGTTTGTTCTGGGCGTGCGCTCTCGCTGCCAACTCGTGCGTGCTCACGTTGTGGGCCGTCAGTCATTGGAAGTGCTATGGCGCAGCCAGCTGGCTGCATCGCGGCACTTATGGGCAACGCGCGACGCCGGTCCAGGCGGGCCAAGCGTTCGTCGGGAGCCTCGAGACGGGGGTCAGTGCAAACGGGGGTCAGCCAGGGCGCCGGATCCTGCAGGATCCTGCGAAGGCCCTCTCTGGCTGACCCGGGTTAGGGAGCCGCTCGTGGCCGCGAGGCGGCCGCGCGCATTGGCTGACCCGGGTTTGCGGGGACCTGCGTTGCATTTTTTTTTCTTGCATTGCAGTTTTTGGTTTCTTGCTGACCCGGGTCTGGATTGACCCGGGTCAGAGGATCCCCGAGTTCGCATATCAAGTAGGAGGGTATTACTGATCGAACACTTCAACGTCATAGGAAGCTGGTGGGCAATTGCTTCAACTACGTGCATGTGCGTGGTCTCCATCGGCCGGATAGCATGGCCGATTTCGATATAGCAGCTCCGGAGCGCGCCGACCATTCGCACATGGCAGGCGAACCGCGCGGGCACGCGCGCGACTTCGTGTCCAGCCTCCGCCGGCTTCTACCTGGCAGCCGCAACCGCGTGGACACGGCGAAGTTGCATTGCTCGCATTGGGGTCGAGGGCTGAAGCGGCGGCGGGCGTTGCCCATTCCAGCCGGCGCCCTGGTTGGGATGGTTGGTGCGGCTGTCGCCAGCAGCGAGGACCGCGTCGCTGTCATCTTCCCTTCTAGGTTTCTTGTTCTTCTCCGTGCTGGCGAGCTGTTGGCTCTCGCCCCAAAGCAGGTCAAGGTCATCGCCGATAATTTGTGCGTGTGGTTAGTTTGCCAGGCTCGAACTGATTTCAGAGGAGAGGTTTCGACGTGTGCGCGCTGTTGCATGACCCGCTCGCGGTGCGGCTCATTTCTCGAACATTGTGGAGTATGCCACCTAATGACCGGGTGCTCCCGGGTACTTGTCCGTGACCTTGCGAGCGCGATCAGGAAGTATACCGGCGATGTCGGTATAGATGGCCTTTCGCGTGCACTTTATTGTCTTCGACGTGGTGGTGCAACATGGCGTCGTGCTAAGTACGCCTCCCTCGATGCCACGTTATCGTTAGAGCGGTGGGGGCACGCCAAGACTGCCAACATCTACATCAACCAGGTGGTGTCTGATGGCGTAGCGGCGGCACTGCCGCGCTGCAAACGGCTCCTGGCCATTCTCGCTACCGCCCCGACCACCCGCCTATAGGGGGGCATGGGCTGGGTGCCGCGCGCGGCATTTGCTCCCCTCCAGGCAGGCGGGGGAGGAAATCGCACGCGGGTCATTGGTCATGGGCGTGGCTTCTTGAGGCCCTGCCTGGAGGTGGTCGGCATGGGCCGCCCAGCCTTCGCGCCGCGCGCGTTGCAGCGAGGCCCGCGCGCTGGGCGCCCATGCCTCTTGAGGCCGCGCCCTGCGCGGCGACGGCGCGCGTTCCCCGGAGGGGCGGGCTCGCCGCGACGGTCTGGGCTTTTTGGCATTGGCCGTCAGCGCGCGGAGTGCTGAAAGCGGCCGTAGGGCGCGGGCCCTGCGCGAGGCGGCATCCGTCGCGCGTCGTTCGTTGTCGCCGCCATCGCGCTCGCGCAGCGAGCGGGCGCGGGGCCTGTCGCGCGGGCGCGCGCAGACCCTCGAGGGCGACGCGGGCGCTGGAAACTGAGCGCGGGGCGCGCGCGCGCGCGCTGCGCCGCGCGCGCGTGGGGGCAGGCGCGGAGGGCACTCATGCATCGCGCGCGCCACTGCTGCTTTTGCCCGCCGCCCGCCCCGCCTCCTGAGGCAAGCGGGCCATTGGTCATAGGCGCGGCTTCTTGAGGCACCGCCTGGAGGCGGTCGGCGCGGGCCGCCCAGCCCCCGCGCCGCGCGCGTTGCGGCAGGGCCGCGCGCTGGGCGCCGACGCCTCCTGGGGCCGCGCCCTGCGCGGCGACGGCGAGCGTTCCCTGGAGGGGCTGGCTCGCCGCAGCGGCCCGGGCCTTCTGGTCTTGGCCGTCAGCACGCGGAGCGCTGATCACCGCCGTAGGGCGCGGGCCCTGCGCTGCCGTCGCGCGTTCTTCGCGCTGTCGCCACCAGCGCTTTCACGCAGTGAGTTGTCGCAGGGCTCGCCCCATGGGCGCGCGCAGACCCTTGAGAGTTGCGTGGGCGCTGGAAATGGAGCGCGCGGTGCGTGCATGCGTACTACTACTACTACTACTACTACTACTACTACTACTACTACCACTACTACTACTACTACTACTACTACTACTACGACTACTACTGCTACTACTACTACTACTGCTGCTGCTGCTGCTACTACTACTAATAATCATAATAATTCGAATACACATACTGCACCACTACTATTGTTACTACTACTTGTGCTACTATTACTACTACTACTACTACTACTACTACTACTACTACTACTACTACTATTACTACTTTTACTATTACTAATACTATTACTATTACTACTACCACTACTCCTGCTGCTCCTACTACTACTACTACTACGACTACTACTATTGCTAGTACTACGGTTCTCATATTACTATTACCACCAACGCTATTTTTTAATACTACTACTGCTGCTACTAGTGCCACTACCTTTTTTTTCACACTACTATACTCTTCCACAACTACCAATACTACTTCTAGTTCTACTACTACTACTACTACTACTACTACTACTACTAGGACTACCACTACTACTACTACTACTACTACTTCTACTAATACTATTACATTTACTACTACTACTACGACTACTACTACTACTACTACTGCTACTACTACTACTACTATTACTGCTACTAGTACTAGTTTTAGTACTAGTATTACGATCAATTCTACTACTACTACTACTACTACTACTACTACTACTACGACTAGTAATATGACGGCGACTACTACAACTACCACTACTAGTCCGACTACGATTATTATTATCACGATGTTGATTACCACTACGACCACCACCACAACCATTAGTACTGCTATTACTACTACTACTACCACTACCACTAGTACTGCTACCACTACCACTACTACTACTACTACTACTACTACTACTACTATTACTGCTGCTAGTACTAGTATTAGTACTAGTATTACGATCAATTCTACTACTACTACTACTACTACTACTACTACTACTACTACTACTACGACTAGTAATATGACGGCGACTACTACAACTACCACTACTAGTACGACTACGATTATTATTATCACGATGTTGATTACCACTACGACCACCACCACAACCACTAGTACTGCTATTACTACTACTACTACCACTACCACTAGTACTGCTACCACCACGACCACTGCTACTACTACCACTACCACTAGTACTGCTATTACTACTACTACTACTACTACTATTACTACTACTACCACGGCTACGTCGACTTCTACTACCACTGCTACTACTACTACTACTACTACTACAATACTACTACTACTACTACTACCACCAACACTACTACTACTACTACTACTACTACTACTACTACTACTACTGCTACTACTACTACTACTACTACTACTGCTACTGCTACTACTACTACTACTACCATTGCTGCCACTACTACGGCTAGTATTACTACTACTACTACTACTACTACTACTACTACTACCAGTGAACATTCCACTGCGACTACCAACCGTATTATTATGTTTATCATTACTACTACCCTTACTACTACAGCGACTACCAGCTGCTACTACCACTACTACCGCGACTACGACTACTACGATTACTACTACCACGCATAACCTGATCATTGTTCGCACCACCACTATTACTACTACTACTACTACTGCTACTACTACTACCACTACTACTACTACTACTACTACCACTACCACGACGTACACGAGTACGTCACGACTACGACTGCGACCATTTCCATTACTATTACCAGCGCGAGCACTTTCAATATTATTAATACTACTACTGCCACTACTACTACTACTACTACTACTACTACTACCACTACTACTACGACTACTGCTACTACGACTGCAATGACTACGACTATTACGACAATGTTTACGGCAACGACTAATATTTTCTATTCGTAGTAACACGAATACTAATGCTACCACTACTACCATTACTACTACTACTACTACTACTACTACTACTACTACTACGACTACTAGAACTATCTAGTACTACTAGTACTGCTACTACTAGTACTCCTGCTACTACTAGTACTAGTACTACTACTACTACTACTACTACTACTACTACTACTACTATAACTACCAATACGATTACCGGCACTACTATGACTACGACGTTTCCGATTACCTTTAATGCTTTTAGTTTTAGTTACAACGGTTACAATTTTACGACTACACTTACGACTACGGCGACGACTCGTACGAGTACGAATGATATTACGAATGATGTTGTTGCGACTGCTACATCGACTCATGTGGGGCGCGCATCTGTACCAATGTGGCGTTGCGTGCAAATCCGTGCGGGCGCGCACGTAAACTCAGTGAAGCGGCGCTCCCCGTTATTGTCTGGATAGGTTCCCCAAGACACGGCCGTGCCGTTTTGGACATCTTCGAACACATGAGACATTGGAGGGCGCGCTTCAAGATGGTGCACGTCAGACCTGAGGATCGCGGTGGGGACATCTTAACAAAACGAGATGTCCAGGGATCTTGCGAAGTCGTCGTGAGATTAAAGATGCGGCTGTCGCCCGAGACATCCTCGAACACATGAGATGGTGGACGAGGTGTTGAAAGACGTCGTCTGTTCAACGTGGGGCTCTCGATCGAGCCATCCTCGAAACATGGCGATATCCAGGGAGCTTGCAAACCAATAGGAGCAGGAGGAGGAGGAGGCGGAGGAAGAAGAGCAGGAGGAGGAGAACCAGGAGGAGGAGGGGGAGGAGAGGGAAGAGGAGGAAGAGGAAGAGGAGGAGGAAGAGGAGGGAGGAGGAGGAGGAGGAATAGGAGGAGGAAGAGGAAAAGGAGGATGAGGAAGAGGAGGAAAAGGAGGAGCAGCAGGCGGGGGAGGAGGCAGGGGAGGAAGTGGAGGAGGAGGAGGAGGAAGAGGGGCAGGAGCAGGAGCAGGAGCAGCAGGAGGAGGAAGAGGAGAGGGAGGAGGAAGAGGAGGAGAAGGAGGAGTGGGAAGGGTAAGAGGGGGAGGAGGGGGAGGACTGTGAAGAGGGAGAGGAGGAGCGGAAGGAGGAGGAGGAGGCGGAGTAGGAGGAGGTAATCGACATGTGAGTTTGCTTGTTGTTGGGTACGTCTCATACCATGTGTGGGTGTAGCGGCTGGTGGTGGTTGAAACCTGGGTACGTTTGGTTCGGCCATTCTGCCTTTAACATCTTCGTTGCCAGTTGCTCTTGATTGTTGACCGCGTTTGCTACCATAGTGTGGTTTAGCTGCTGGTAGTTGGTTAAGTGTGGGTACGTTTGTTGTGGCCCTCTTGCAATTGAAATATGATGTGCTCGCTGCCCGTGGCAAGTGAAATGCGGGCACGTTTGCTCCTGAGTGCGTTCGCTGCCATGGTGTGGTGTAGCTGCAGGTAGCTGCTGAAATGTGAGTACCCCGTGTGTACCCATGTCGCGTCGCGTGCAGATCCGTGCGGGCTCGCACGCAGACTCAGAGAAGCGGCGCTTCCCGTTCTTGTCTGGATCGATTCCACCAACAACGGCAGTTTCGCACGAGACATCTTCGAACAAGTGAGATCTTCAAGGACGTGTGTTAAGACGTCTTGCGTTAAGCATGGGGCTCCCTCTCGAGACATCCTCAAAAAGATGAGATCTCCAGGGATCTTGCGAATTCGCCGAAATCTTAAAATGAGGCTCTCGCTCGAGATACCCTCGAGCACATGGGATTGTAGACGAGTTGTTTGAAGACGTCTTATGTTCAGAAAGAGGCTCTCGCCCAAATCCGCTCCCGCGAATTATTTCTTTTCGTTTCGGTGCTAACTATAACCCAGGGGGGGTCCTTCATTGCTTCCTTGGGTTAATTGGTGTCGGTCCCACCGCCAGGCAGATTCGATTCCTTGATGCACAGTCACTGCCGGCATCTCCAGGCGCTGGTGAAATCAGTTGCATTCAGTGGATTCGCTACCCTACGCTTCTGTTGACCACCCTGGGAGAGGCCAGGGGAGGGGGCGCGGGAGGGTGCCCGCGGGGGGGTGGGGGTGGGGGGGCACGGAGGGTGTCACCCGAATCTTTTTGCGTGTTGGGGCCATTTGCTTGTTTGGAAAGCAGAGCGCAGGGATGTGCTCCCCCAAAGCACCAATTCATTGCGGGCACGACGCGTCGGTCGGGGACAAACTTGTTTCCGGGCAACAGACGACACTAGGGATGATCCGACACACGGACCGCTACGAGCGCACGCGGTGGCGGACTTCACGATCGGGGAGCCGTATTTCTTTTACGACTTTGTATTGCACAGTCCGAAACAGCGAGAAAATTATAAGCCCGGCATGATAGTTGAGCAAAACAAGAAGTCGTGCTACGGATGTTCATTCTGGCAGAGCGAAGTAAATTCGACTTCCCGGGCCAAGCAGTTTGTGCTGGACTTCTTGATGCTGGGGATGCGACCAGATTTTTTATGGCGGCACATCTTCCCACAGGTGGCGCAAGCCAACGTCTTCTTCCGATCGGCTGGCCCCCTCGATTTTGTCTGCCACCTGGAGGAGTTTGAACGAGGCTGGGAGTTCGCGGGCATGATGGCCAACAGGTCACTGGATACCTTCAACAGGGGCTGCCGAGGCCACGCCTACTCTGGGTCCGGGTCGGGGTTCGAGCCGCGGGAGGCCATGACCCGCGCCATCTTCACCACCGAGGGGGGGCCCGCCGAGAACTGCGCTGCGGACGGCGAGGCATCGGGGACCTGCGGGGGCCCGCAGGTCGACGCCGACCGCGCGCTGGCGACGCTCCGGGAGGCGCTGGCGGGCAGACCCGGGGTGGAAGGCGCCATTGGCCTCCTCGGCGACGCCCTCGCCGAGCAGCGAGGAACAGCCAACGGCCCAAGCATGGACGGTCGGAGCTCCGCGGGGACTTCTTGGGTCGGCGCTGGGCCCCCCTGGCGCGCTCCCGCGCGCCAGGGCGGTGGGGCCCAGTGACGGCCCAGGAGATCCGAGCGCAGCTCCGAAGGTGTATGCCTACAGGGCTTTTCTTTTTCCTCGCCGAGCAGCGGCGGGGGGACGGGCGCGGGAGCGGGGGCGCGAGCGGCGCATCCGACGTGGCCACGAGCTTGGGCTGCGCGCTGCTTTTGCCGGACTACGTCTGTTTCGGGTACAGGAATGTGGCGGACCCCGCGGCCTGCGTGGCGGCGGGTTTCGCCGACTCGCTCGCACAGTGGGACGAGATCCAGTCGGAGGTCCGCAGGGTGATCTGCCCTGGGGTGCGGAGGTGGATTGGCGGCCAGTACGACTCTGGGCCCCTGGACACCAATTCTGGCAGAAGAAACGACTGCATGGAGATACGTTTTCGAACCTGCGCGCGAATTTCTTGGATCGGCGCTTGGGTCCCCCTTGCGGGGCGCCTCCAGCGCCGATCCAAGACATCCGCGCGGATCTCCGACAGTGTATGTTTATGCCGTGTTTTCTTCTTCTGCATACGGTCCGCGAGATCTTCAGAGAGAAGTTGGCCGACGGCATGTAGCTGGCCGTGCAAGGCGGCTTTGGTGGGTCTGCTAGCCCGCTGCGTCATCGCCTTTCTCACCACCAGGTCTCATCCTGCGGGCCGCTCCGCGTTCGGGCTGGAGCTCTCTCAGGCAGTGATCTCCGACATTTTCCCCACCTCGGGATGCGAGGAGAAACATGAGGGCCGGATGTGGGGAGGGCGGGGGAGGGACGCTCGGCGGTTGAAGTTCTCGCCTCCGCGCGCGTTCGCCTCTACGCAGCTGAATGCTTGCGTTTCGCAGGATCTCTGTCGAGAATACCAGAGAGAGAGAGAGAGAGAGAGAGAGAGATGTAGAGCCATAGCGAGAGAGAGAGAGAGAGAGATCATGAGAGAGAGAGTGAGAAAAAAGCAAAGTGTTTATCACGTTCTTGTTAGTCTGATGTCTGAAGGGTTGGCCGTCTTGGGGTCGCGGCGTCTCGATCCGTTTTCTTGATGGCTCAAGCGCGCCCGATTCGCGTGGAGCCGAGTGGCCGACTGGTTGAGAGCGCGCGATATCTCTTACCTTGGTTCGGTGCCCAGCCGCACCACCGTGCCCGCGTGCCCGCCATACACTTGTCAGCTGACTTGTCCTTTCGTTTCGCCTGCTGCTGGCCGCCTCGTAGACGTCTCGGCCGGCGTGATCGACTTGACCAGCCTCACCCGTTTCATCGCCACCGTCGGCTTGTGCAGCGCCAAGGGCTTCGCGCCCACTCGCCGCCATGGTGTCCAGAGTCGTCCAGCTCTGGGCCTGGATCCTGCAGTGGGGCCTTTTGCAGCCACTGGGAGCGACACCAGTCAATGACCGACCTGTGGTGTGCGCCATGTCCGACGCAGGCGTATACTTCGAGCTGCTAGGTGAAGTCATCCATGACTGCCAGGCCATGAGGTTCTCGAGTGATTGCCGCCCATCCCGCCAGGAATCGATCGCGGACGGGCGACAGCCACCCTCGTGCCAGCCGCCGTCCCCGTCTTAACCGCCGCGCAGCGGGTCACGGTGGAGACGACCGCGTTCACCTCCATGGAGATCCCCGTCATCATCGGCGTGGCGGGCACCGAGATGGGCGAGGTCGGCATCTTCACCACCCCGTCGGGCAACACGGTGCTCGGGCGCGACATGCAGGCATACCCCGTGGAGGAGCACCGTGTGACGGACAGCGCCCGCGACGCCAGGCACCATAAGACCACGACTATGACGACGAAGGAACTGTGCCAGTCGCCATTTCTTGACTGGCCCGTCCCGATGCCACAGACTGTGAAGTGGTGCCGCGAGAGGCTCGTTAGTCGACAGGGAGGGCCGCTGGAGCACCCACGCTCGCTGGTCATGACCTTCGGGCCGCGCACGAACATGTCGGGCTTTAAGGTCCACCGCACTATCATGAGGTGCCTGGACGAGGGTTTCCGCGGCCTGGTGGATGTCAGCGACAGCGCCGCCGTTGAGCTGCTCCTCAGTGGGGCGGGGCTGGCGGAGTACGTTTACCAGTTCACCACATGGACGTTTTGGCTACCCGCGGGTCCAAGGCCACGGGCAAGGGCAAGGCCGCTGCCGGTTCTCCAGCATGCCGTCTTCGACGAGTCGGCGATCCCTTCCGAGATGACCAAGGACTCGGGCTTGGCGATGCTCCGCCCGAGCTTCGTGGCCCACGTGGCCCCAGAGGTCGAGCATTACGCTGCCATCCTCGAGCTGGTCAGCAGGGCCCGAGAGGAGAGGACGGTGCTGGCCACACAGAGCCGCAGGAACGACCAGGAGCAGGCGTAATGCTCACCCCTCCGGGGCTGGGACCGTCTCCCTGCCAGCCCCGGCTTGTCCGTCCTGTCCATGGCACGCCGCCGGATGATATGCGTGGCCCAGGGGCCCGGGCGAAAAACGCTTACGGCGAAGGTGCCGTGATCGCCCCCCTCAGCGCCCACGCTGTCCACCTGGTCGGCCTGCCCGTTGCTGGGCCGAAGTCGCGCTCACTTGAACACCCAGCGGGACATCGGGGCACAGAGATTGCTGAGCGACTAGTTCAATTGCGTTTGCCAGAATCCATTGGCAGGGAGAATGCAAAGTTTCATGGGCCCGCCCGACGTCGGATCCAGCCCTCAAGTGGTCCCCAGCCCTGTGTGCGGAGCTTTTTGCGCCGGGTGGCCGACTGCGACGCGATCGAGTGGCATCTATCGGGCGAGGTTTCATGCGGCTTAGTCTTTGTCCATAAGAAGTCAGGGAAGTATCGTTGATGGTCGACGGTCAACTACCATCATGCCACTTCCGGGCCAGTGACCCTGTCTCGCTGGTCTCAGGGGCCTCCGTTTCCGCCATCGAGGTAGACAGTGCTGCGCCAGTCCAGGTCGGTTTCGTCGATGTCGTTGGCGTTTTGTTTTGCGTTTTGAACAAAACTGTAACTACCAGAAGCTCTTCGAGGTCTGTTTGTCGGATCCACGCCGACCTGGCGAATGTCTCGCCGACTCAAGGCCGGGCTATCAGACGAGGCCAATACATTCCCGATGGGCCGGGAGTTGTCTTTTTGGGCGTGCCGACAGGTTCTGGGGCGCCGGGCCAGGCTCGTGGCCGACGTCTCTGAAGAGCACGCGCTCGTCGATGATCTGCCTCCTTCCAGCCTGGCGCCCTTCGCCCGTGCCGAGTATGTAGACAACTTCTGCGTTTCTGGTAAGGATCTCGAGGTGGTCGGAGCAGTGGCCGAGGCTGTCCAGCAGGAGATGCACAGCGTGGGCCCTCCCATTCCCCCAGTCGAAGCGGGTCCCAGAGCACTGCGTCGGGTTGGACCTTGCCGGGCGAGGATGCCACCGCGGGGCCCGCTGAGCCCTCGCGCGGCCTGGCGGATCAGGCTAGCCATCCAGCAAATTCTTAGCGAGGGGTTCGTGCGTGGGGACATCAGCATGTCGCATTGCATTACTCGTGTTCTTTTACGTCGTGAGTTGTTTCGCGTGTTGTCCGCCTGTTCTTCTTTTGAAGCTGGCGCTGGGCCCCGTCGCCGCCGCCTGGGCCATTCTCCTTGCCCCGCGGGGTCTCGGGGTCGCTTGGTCTGAGAGCGTCTTGGCAGTCGGCGCTTCGTCCCAGGGGGGTTGCGCCACTCAGCGCAAGGCGCCGCTCGGCATCGTCAAGTCGCTCGGTCAGTTCAACCGGGGGCGGCGGTTCTCTCCACAGAAGGAGATAAGGGATACCGCCCTCAGGATCATTTGCTGGCCTCGGCTGGACTTGGCGGGCACCCCGTCGGCGGCCCTGCTGCCGAGACCCCCGCAGCCCCCGTCCGGGCACTCGAGCTCCCAGGCCCCCCCCCGGACATCGACTCCGACGCGCGGGGCGGGGGCTGGCGCCGGGTTTCGGCTTGGAGATGGGCCCGCTTGGAGGCCTGGCCCAGGTGATCTTCGAAGGCCGCGTCGCGGTTTTGGTCCACCTCCGCACGATGCGCTCTCCGGCCACTTTCGGGGAGCGCCGCCTGATGTTGGGGGGCGCCATGGCTGGCATCCAGCCGTGTCCGGGGGTCGATCACCCTCGAAGCTGATGCGAGTCTGCCGGTGGATTGCCGGCCTCATCCTGGCCGTCGGCGCGGCTGCCCGCCGCGGTTCGAGGCTCGAGAAGGGGGGTCTGGGCCGAGGCGTCCACTCGGCTGCGAGGGGCTGACCAGCCGTTTGCCCGCCTGCCGGGGGCGCCCGCGGCCAGCGAGACCGGCGCGCCCGCGCCCTCGCGGCCCAGCTCGGTCGGGCTTTTGGCGTCGACGACGGCCCGTTTGGCGAGCTCGCGCCCTCGGCAGCCGCTGGCGCCTCCCTCGCGCCAGAGGTGCCGCGAGCGATCTGCGTCGAGCCAGCCGCTGCTCGACCGCGGGGTCGAGGCGAGCCCGCGGGCCGCCCGCGCTGCCCCGCGCCAGCGGGGCTGCGGCGGGCGGCGGGCGCCCCGCGACCGACGAGCTCGGCCTGACTGCGCTCGCGAGGGGCGCCTTGGAGAAGCCTCGGGGGGAAAGGTGCGATCGCGTAGTGGGCCAGGTCGACCGGCGGCGCGAGACTGCGGCGTGGCAGTCGACCTCATCTGGCAGCTAGACACAGCGATGGCGGCCCTCCTGCGCGAGCAGTTTTTCAATCCCCCGAGCTTCGTCGGCGCTTTCTGGCTGGCCGCCCCAGCGCGCTGCCGGCAGGGCTTGTCGCCCGAGGCGCCGGAGCTCTCGCCTGCAAGGCGGACCCCTCTGGGTTTTGCGAGGGGCGCGCCCCGCCGCCCGCGCTGGCCCCTCCCGCGGCCGTCCGTTGCGCCGGGGTCCTGTGCCATCCCGTTGCAGGTTCCCATTCGGTATCGCATCATCCCTATCGAGTGCCCCAGTAATCCTGTACCTCTCCTAGAGATCGATCAGGAATCCAGAAAAGCTCGCCCAGTTAGCGCGCGCGTCGATGTTTCGGCTCAAATCCCATCGGCGAGGGCGTCTGCCCTATTCACTCACACAAACTCATGCAGGACCCGAATTTGCGATGTTGCGAATGCGCCCGCCCCCCCCCCGCATTTGGGGGCGGGGCGCCGGGGCCCCGCCCTCGCCGGGCCAGGAGAGTCCGGGGGGCGGCGCCCTGGAGGTAAGGTGACAGGATCTCGTTGTCGTTTTGCTGTTGTTGAGCTGTCACTAACTACTGTTGATCCACCACCTCCCGGGCACATTAGGTTGCCCCGTTGAAGTGCCCCTTCCAGGGGCTCGCATTTTGTTTTTTCCCATTGAGGGAAAGTCTCGGGCCTCAGACTTGCGCCCTTGGCCTCCGGTCTACATCAACAACCCCAGACGCTCAGATCAGACAAAAAATTAGAAGATCCAGCTGGACGAATAAAAAAATATAATAGGGATAAAATTCAGATTCCGTTATAGAAATGTGAGAAATTATTTAGTAGATCGGCGACTAAAATTTTATCATATCAGTTTATATGATATAAGCGTAGATAAAATTATATATATATATATATATATATATATATATATATGACCTATGTTTATACATTTAGTCAAGGATGACAGTGCAATTTCGATTCGCGTCGCCTGATTTGGGCGCCTCTGCAAAACTCGAGGGCGGGAGATCGGAGAGGAGGCCGAGCGTCCCAGAACGTCTCGAAGAGCTCTTCTGCCTGGACCCCTCGGCCAAGCAAAAACCATTGCCCGCGGAGCAGTTCGCGAGGGTCCAAGTGACCCCCCCGTGCCGAAAAGCTTCAGTGAAGCTTTGCGGGCACCTCCTCGAAGAAGAGGGGGAAGGAAATAAAGGGACTAGTAAGGAGGAGGACTGGGGGAACGGCAGGAAGAGCAGAGAGGGAGAGGAGAGGGAGAGGAGAAGAGGAGGAGGAGGAGGGAGAGAGGAGAAGGGCAGGAGGCGTACTGGAGAGGGAGATGATTCGGAAGAACATTTTACTATGCACCTCTAGCTACTCAAGTTCACGAAGAGCGAGCGGTTGACACATGTTTGTTGTTTGCATGTTCTTCTGGTCGTCGTCGTCGTCGTCGTCGTCGTCATCGTCGTTTTCTTCTTCATCATGTGTCAACCGAGCGGAACGCACCGCGCAGCTCCGCAGCGCCGTTACCCCTTGAAACTGCGGGCTGAACGGGCAGCTAGTTCGGGCGAAAGTCGACTAGATCGCACGCCCGATACTGCCGAATGACCTGGCTGCGAATCGTCTTGCAGTGGCAACACTTCGCCCTAGACGCTGCATCCCCGATTTCATTCTCGTCCATGTAGCACCAACTACTCTTAGGACACCCAGAAACAGCTACACTATCTTCGATAGCGTGTAAAAACAAATGGTGTTTGGGGAACATCCTCCAAAGTGTGGTGTCCCTGTCGGCCTCTATGGCCTCCCTGGACAGTTCACTATACAACATGATGTGTTGGGTCCCGAGCCTGCGCAGAGTAGCTGCAGACGCGCCTGAGTCCTCCCAAACATCCATGCACCTGTACGCTTCGGCTAGCTTGCAAACGCACCTACACCTCAACCTCTCATGTGAGGTTCCGTTGGGGAAGAAGTTTAAAACCATGAATTCAGTGCACTGCAAGAGGTATCGGGCTTCCGCAGCTTTGACCTTTAGCTTCGGGGGCTGGCCCGAAGTCTTTATCATCCCCACTGTGAGATTGTTTAGCGGTGGCTCGATGCCCAACGTCTTGGCGGCGATGCGGACCATCGACAATATGTTCGATGACACCTGCTTGTTGTGGCCGCCCTCCCCCGTGGACGTATTGCCCCCCATGTGCTTCCAGAACTCCCACCATACGTTACCGAGCAAGTACAAAACCACGCCTGGAGAATGTTTGAGGGCGCGACTGTTTTTCTCGGCGAGTCCAGCCGTGGCGACGATCCCACCCCGACAGATCAAGAGAGGAAAAAAACAAAGAAGCTATCCTAGGTCCCCAGCGTGCATGAGATCCACGTGCACGTACTCCAACTGAAAGCCAGGCCATTCGAACACGCAGCTGACGAAGCGGCCCTCGTCAGATGCACGGCGCAAGTATTCCTCGTGGGAGTGCCGTTCCTGTCTCCACGGCGCCTCGAGATCAGCCCTGCGGAAATCACGCGTCGTGTTGTTAGCCGAGCATAGCCAACAGCAGTCGCCTCGCCCCCCTTCCCCTCGCCATCCAGTAAGCCCGAATGCTTGCTTCATCCAACTCCAATCCCCCCTCATCTGAATGGCTGCCCCTCGTGCAAGCATGGGCTTGCCTGCCATGCCAGCGCGGTCCCGATCGTTGTCGAAGGGCGAGCACGAAAAAGGGATGCCGTCGTGCCGCCTGTCTGGGTATTTACCGTCTTTGAAACTCTCGAGGCACCACTTCATGACATGCCACACGCCTTCAAACGTGTGCTTGCCGCTGCAGCCGCAAGCGCAGGTCTGTCTGAGAGGGCTGCCAAAAAGCCGGGCTCCGCGGCCCCGTAAAACGCATTCGGAGCATGCCCCGACTCCAGGCACAAACCGGTGCCAGCAGCGTTTCAGAAATCTTGCAACTCCCAGAACACCCAATCATTCCAGAATAATTCCAGATAGATTCGAGAAAACACATCAAATTCCAGAAACATTCCAGACACCCGAACAACCCAAACAGTTAACATTTCGTTGCGATCTGGAAGCACCCCCATCGAGGACAACCATAAACCATCAGATCAGGCCGATTCCAGGAAACATCACAGGCACGCATTATGTGTTGGCGTTTTTGCCCTGGGGAGCCTTTTAGGAAACGACGCAAACCAGAACCTCTTGTGCTTGGAGCCGCTCACCACGTTCCACAACATCAAATATATCGTATCGCGATGGGCGTACGGCGCAGCGTCGCCCCACACGCCGAGGGCCAGAAAACGCTCATCGAGAGCCCGAATTCCGACCCTATCACCCCAGGAACTCAAGGTGTCTTTGAGGTACCGCTGATCGGAAGAAAAGCTGTGCCAGTCACTAATGTTATCCTCTGTGATATAGTGGTTGAGGAGCTCGGTCGGCAGAAGGAACGATACCAATATTTTCGTTTGCGAGCCAGTTTTGTTATCCCACCCTGTTAGATAAGCATCGTATGTATTGGGTAGTTCGCTATGCATGTCAAAACTGCGCATCACCTTTCGGTACTGGTTGCGGGAGGTCTTGTTGCAGGACCCGAGCTGCTGCACAAATTCAGGGCACTCCGACGGACATGATACGTGCACTGACTGCGCCCCCTCTGCCACATCCGTAGCGTGCAGCTTCCCCTTGAAGAATTTTCTCCTCAAGAAACTGTCGAACTGGGTGGCGCCAGCGCGTTTGAAGTCGGCGGCCTGCTGGGGATGAAGGGTGATCGCCAACGGAATCGAGGTATAAGGGGGTTGGGCCTCGATCTATTGCACCCCCTGGGGGTTGCTGAGGGGTGGGGGGTCGGGGCTCGGGCTGGGGCTCGGGATTGGGGGTTGGGGCCCGTCGCCTCTGGGAGCTGCGGCGGCGGCGGTGTAGATGCACTCAACTGCTGCTTGATGCCACCGCGGAGCGGCATTGCCCGCCCGAACAGGCACTAACCAGCTGAAACAAATGGCAGCAGGCCACCACATTCACTCCAGATCAGAATGGAGGCTGGAGGAGAGAGAGTGGGAGTGCGAGAGAGAGAGAGAGAGATGGAGAGCGAGGAAGCGGGTGAGGGGGGCCGAGGGAAGGGAGCAGGATGTGGTACGAGTGAACAGGGACGAGGAAAGGGAGAGGGCAGCGGAGGGGAAGTGCTGAGCATGGTCACGGAGGTTTCACACCCCTTACTCTTCGGATCTGGTTTTCGAATCCCAGTGCTCCCCCCGCTCAGTTCTCACTGGGTTCTTGCCCGTGGGATGCACCGCGCCGCAGACACTATGCAAAATAAAAATGTGGCATAGTTCGCCCCGAAGCGCTCGGCGGCATATGAAATTTAACGTGCGAGGGAGTCGTCCTGCTCCTCCTCCTTCTCATCCTCCTCCTGATCCCCCCCCCCCCCTCCTCCTCGTCACCCATCCTCCTCCTCCTCCTCCTCCTCCTCCTCCTCCTGCTCCACCCCCTCCTCCTCATCGCCCTTCCTCCTCATCCTCCTCCTCCTCCTCATCCTCCACCTCTCCCTCCTCCTCCTCCCTTCCTCACTATCGTCCCCTAGCTTGGTTCCTTCGGCCCTGGGCGCCATTTGTTTCTGTCGGGAACCTTGCATTTATCTGTGATGCCGCCCAGCCTCTCCTCAGGAGAAGGGGTGACATCTCAGACTAGCTCAAGATTCCCGAACAAAAATATTACACACTCCACCCTCTAGTTAGCGAGGCCTCGCGAAAGGCCTCCTGCTCTCACTTGCCCGACATCCTCTTGATGTCGTCGAGGCTGGCCTTCTTCCAGGCGTCGTACTCCGCCTGCTGCGGTGGGCGGGGGGGGGGGGGGGCAGCTTGCAAGGAGGATGAGCAGAAGCAGGGGGGTGGAGAGGAGGAGGGAGAGGAGGAGGCGGGAGAGGGGGAGGAGGGAGAGGAGGAGGAGGAGGAGTGAGCAGGGCACAGAGGAGGAGACGAGGCAGAGGGAGAGGAGGATGAGGAAACGGAGGGGTGGGAGGAGACATAGCAGGATACGAAGGAAGAGGGAGGTAATGAGGATGCTGGTGATGTTGATGATGATGATGATGCTGCTGATGCTGATGCTGATGATGATGATGATGATGATGTTGATGATGATGATGCTGATGCTGATGCTGATGTTGATGATGATGGTGATGATGATCAGGCGGAGGATGAGAAGGAGGAGGTAGGGGATGATGGATAGAGGGCGTATCGGCTCGAGCCTTGAACTTCTCGCGAGCTTCCTGCAGCTTGTCCACCTGGGCCTGGATCGCGTCGGGGTCGGTGGACTCGTCGACCTTCTGGAACCACGTCTTCACAGGCGTGTAGAACTCGGCAAGCAGGGTGTCCACGCTCTTCTTCATGGTGGCGGACTTATCCTTCAGGAAGTCGATGAGCGCCTCGGGGTACTCCTTGGCGCGGAGGCCCTCTGCCATGACGGGCACCTCCTGGAGCGCGCTGCCAACCTCCTTGCAGAGGGCCTTCGTCTTGTTGATCTCCACGCGGAGGTCCTCGGTAGTGGTCACCCTCTTCTGCGCTCTCGGCGACTTCGCCTCGAACTCCTCCTTCTTTTTGCGAGCGTCCTCCGCCTTCTGTTCGGGCGTCTTCCCCTTGGCCTTCTTCCCAGGCGTGTGCTGCGCACCTGCCACCTCAGGCTCGGCGGCGCGCGACCCCTCGGTCGGCTGCGCGGCTGGCGGCTGCCCAGAAGAGCTCGAGGCAGAACTCGAAGACAGGTGGCGGCAGCCGACGCTGGTCTCGACCATCATCCTCCTCACCTGCTCGAAGGACTCGGGGTCCATGTCGGACTTGGAGGTCACGCCAGTCTTCTCCTCCTTCGTGTCAGCGTGCTCCTCGGTGGTCTGCGACCAGTCGTACAACAAAATCCCGCGCTTCTGAAACTCAGGGTTCTCGTGCTCCTTGGACGGGAGGTAGGACGCGTAGATCAGCGCGTGCTCCATGTTGCCAGCGTACTTCGGACCTGCCATCTGGGCGATGGTGAGCCAGACCCGCTTGGTCGTCTTCTTGATTGTGGTCCCCATCTGGCGGCGACGGCGACGACGACGACGGCGACCCTGCTCCCGCTCGAGACTTCCTCGCGCTGTATTCTAAAGAAGCAATGGTTTAACGCTGCTTCTTTTGAAAGTGAGAATGGGGGACTTCCCGCTCGAGGCTTCCTTGCAAAGTATTGCAATGCATTGCGTGTGTGTGTGTGTGTGGGTGTGTGTGTGTGTGTGCGTGTGTGTGCGTGTGTGTGTGTGTGGGTTTGTGTGTGTGCGTGCGTGCGTGCGTGCGTCCGTGCGTGCGTGCGTGTGTGTGTGTGTGTGTGTGTGTGTGCTCGTGCGTGCGTGCGTGCGTGCGTGCGTGTGTGTGTGTGTGTGCGCGCGCGCGTGTGTGTGTGTGCGCGCGCGTGCGTGCGTGCGTGTGCGTGCGTTTTTTTTGTTCTGGGATGTTTCCAGAATTCGGGAGTTGCAGTGGAATCATTATGGGATTACGTTCCAGGAATCCCCCGACAAGTGTGCAACACAAGTACAGTGGCAGATCCCAACTTGGACTAAATCAGACCACCGTGATCGTGCTCTCTCCCTCGCAGCCTCCGCTGCTGGGGTCCACCAGGAACCGCACGAGCCACTTGCGCCGTTCTTCGTCGTTCCTCGAGAAGGGGCAGGAGGCGGCCCCGCAGTAGGAGGAGGAGGAGGAGGAGGACAGGAAGATGGGTGAGGAGGAGGATGAGGAGGAGGAGGAGGAGGAGGAGGGGGAGGAGGAGGAGGAGGAGGAGGGGGAGGAAGACGAGGATGAGGAGGAAGAAGAGAGGAAGGCAGAGGAGGAGGACGAGGAGAGACGGGAGGGGGGAGAAGGAGGGGGGGGGATGGGGGAGACGCCTCGTCATATCGTTCCATTATCCTTCCTCCTCCTCCTCCTCCTCCACGTCTTCCCTCCTTTCCCTTTCCAGACAGCGGTCCGAAGGGCTTTGTACTTTGCGTGGGTCATCGGCGCAGCCGTCTTGAGCGCGTAGCTGACCCCCGCGTACAAGTCCGCCAGCGTTTTCGCATCGAGTTTCTTCAAATCGTTGGGCGTGACGGAGGCCAGCTCGATCCCCATGCCGATGAGGCTCTCCTTCGCGCGGGCGACCCCTGCAGGCGACTTGCGCTCGGCCAGGCGCTTCTTCTCCTCATCCGTGATGGGCTCGCCCGCGGGCTCAGCCTCGGGCTCCCCCCCCCCTGCCTTCTCCTCCTTCCCCAAGCCGCCAGTTCCTCCCAGTCTCATCCACAGTTTCCCTCCCGCCCGTCGACCTCCCCTCATCTTCACTCCTTCAGTCGACCTCCCCTCATCTTGCCTCCTCCTGATCCTCCCCGCATAGCCTGAGCGATGACGTTGGCCGCCGTGGGCTGCACCTGGTTCTTGCCCAGCGTGGCGTCGACCGCGCCCTCGACCTTGACGGGCACGAGCTGCTCCTCCTTCGTTGTCGGAATCTCGGTCTCTGGGGCGGCAGCAACGTTTGGCTTCTTGGTCGGGGGCTCGGTCTTGGGCTCGTAGGTTTCTGGGGCACCTGCGGCGGCTGGGCGTTTCATGGTCGGCTTGGCCAGCGACTTCGCGGCAGTGGGGGTCTTCTTCGATTTGATGGCCGAGAGGGGCACCTCGTCCGAATCGACTTTGCCCTTGCAGTTCTCCTCCTCATCCTCCTCACTGCGAGGGGCAGCGTCAGAGTGAGCGCTGCTGCAGTCATCATCACACTGTGCACCCCGACGTCCCCTGCCTCTGCCCCTGCCCTTGGCTTTGCATTTTGCTTTAGCCTTGCCTTTCGGTTTAGCCTTAGCCTTGCCTTTCTGAACTGCCTTTTTCTTGTCGGCCATTGGCTTTCTGGGCTGAGCCTCGCCCTGATCTCGCTCGTCATCGTCGGTTGGGCTGGCGGGCATGTGATCACCAGGCATTGCCATCTGCTCTGCTGAGTGCACGGGAAGGGTCTGGGAGGCCAGTACGACAACCTGGAAGTGGTCTCGAGCCCGAGGCGCGCGGCAGCAGCTTTGCTCTTTCCGACCCCACCGAGGGCCCCGCCCACCCCACTCGAGAGCCATTTTTTCTGGAATTTTTCTGGAATCTGGAATTTTTCTGTAATTTTGTTTGTGTGAAAATCAATAGAAATCATTGTTTTTCATTGTTTTTTCAATGTTTTTTGATGATTTCTATACCAACAAAAATTCCAGAAAAATTCCAGATTCCAGAAAAATTCCAGAAAAATCAGCCAGCCAAGGGCCGCCGAGGGCCCCACGAGGGCAGCCGAGGGGCCCCCGAGGGCTTGAATCTCCGGAGGAAATTCCCGATTCCAGAAAACAAACGGGAAATTCCTGGAAATTTGCCCGCCGAGGGCAGCCAGTGAAATAAAAACTCGGCCTCGAGTAAGGGCGGAGGGCCCTGCAGAAGGAGGGCTCGGATTCACATGTGAAGCGGTATTCCGGATGAATGTTTCGAAAGGGCTGGGGATGGGGGATCGGCCGTAGCGCTTGTTAAGAGAGACCCGTCCTCCAGAACAGCAGGTATACCGAGTTGGTCGCATATGAAATCCCAGCGTGAAGCAATGAACTCAGGGTTCGATTGAAGCGCCAGGATGTCCGCCATGTCTTGCGCGCTAATCTCTCCAGGCGCCAGCTCCATAGGGCCTGGCGCGGGGCTTCTAATATGTGTTTCTGCCGTGCCGTGGATCCCGCGCCAGGCGCCCCCTTGCAGGCGCCGTGGTGCGAGATTACGCACAGGACATGGCAGCTGTCTTCAACGCGATTTCCCCCCACCCCCTGGTGGCCTCCGCAGAGCCAGCGAGAAGGCAGCTGCTCTGGGCGCCGCGCCAGCGGGGGCCGTGCACGGGGGGCAAGGGGGCTGCAGCGCGAGCGGCCCCAGAGCAAATGGATGAGAAGAAGAGGAGAGGAGGAAGGCAGGAGGATTGCAGAAACGATCTAGCAGATGAGGAGGGAGGATATGAAGAAGCAAGAACGCCGTGCCCGCTTCTCCCCGATCAGAACTGCGACGACAACGCCTCGGCTTCCGCTCGAGACTTCCTCGCACTGTATTCGAAATAAGCAATGTTTAAAAGTTGCTTCTTTTGAAACCCCGCTCGAGGCTTCCCCGCAATGCATTGCATTGTATTGCAACGGCAACGACGACCACAACGACAGTGCTTGTGTTTTGTTTGGAGGTCTACACTGTAGTGGGATCTCCTCTCCGCGAGGGCGAGGCGCACGGCTCAACGCTGAAACATACACTGAATTGCATTCGAGCGCTCAGCCCGACGATCGGCGCAGTCGCGCCGCCCTCTACTCCTGAAAATCCTGAAGGTGCGGGAACGGGCACTTTCGCTTCCTGGGAGTACTCGCTGCGGAGTCCTCCCTCTTCGGAACGCGGCTAGGACGGCTAGGGGACTCAGAGATCAAAATGGGTGCCTGGCTGCTTGAGGCTGCGCCCTGACTCTGGCTCAGCTCTTTGGCCATGGCCTCGTCAGCCTTAAATTGCTCCACTGCCCTCACGGCAGCCTCCCCGCTCGACTCCTCGGCTCCCGAATCATCGCTCGCTTGCGTCATGAAGGCTTTCAGCGGATCTGGTGGCTCTGCTGGCTTCGCCGACGACGATGGTTCGGGCTGGCCCTCGTCTTGCACGGATCCCTCGGGATCCACAGCCTCAGACTCGGAGGAAGAGCTCAGCGTGTCGAAGAATGCACTCGACCCGACGTCGGCCAAATACTGATCATACCTCGAGCTGCTCTCAATATCGGAGGGCGCGTCGGGAGCGGCCGCAATGCAGAACGGCTCATGGACCACCGTCAAACACCCGCCCTTGCGATCGATCTCAGTCACGACAGCGTTGAAGGTGGGCTTGGGGAAATCGACGGGCATTCGCCTGCTGGCATTATTCTTGAACAGGCAGAACACCCAGATGGCGAGCCTCGATGGGGGCTGAACGGGGAATGGGGGCTGCGGGGATAGAGGGGCTGGACGGGAGGGGGGAGATGAGGGGGCGGGGGATGGGGGGAGGACGGAGTGGAAGGACGATGGGGAAGAGGACGGGGGGGGGGGAGGAGTGACGGGATGGGAAGATGGATGGGGCAGGCGGGAGAGGGAGGGAGGGCATCCCCACCCCCAATTGTATCGTAAACCAGGAACTTCTCGAGTGTATCATCTGACAGGAACACTGGAGCGTTGTCGTGGGCGCCTGGGCCGTGGGTGCACTTGTCAGCTATCAAATACGTGAACCAACCATTACCCACGAAACGTATTTTCATCAAAGGGACTTGATGGGGTCGAAGGGCGGCTAATGTGCAGACAGCAACATCGCTCGCTCGAAGCTCCAAGTGGTAGATCGCCATCTGCATGAGAGGAAATAAAAACAATGAGCTGGCCGCGGGGTGGGATACCAGAACGTTGATCTTCCTCTTGACGGCAACAACGATCAGGTACACGAGCTGGCGGATCTCCTTGCGTGCCTAGGGCGCGCGGGCGAGGGTATCTTTCTCTCTCTCTCTCTCTCTCTCTCTCTCTCTCTCCCTCTCTCTCCCTCTCGCTCTATCTATCTCTACCGTTGTTCTGTCGCTATGTATCCCCTCCTCCTCCTCCTCCTCCTCCTCCTCCCTCTCCTTCCCTCTCCTCCTCCTCCTTCCCGCTCCTCCTCCTCCTCCTCCTCCTCCTCCTCCTCCTCCTCCTCCCTCTCCTTCCTCCTCACCTTTCCTCCTCTTTCACCTGGAGGTTTTGGTTTGGGCCCTCCCCCCTCTGATGAGCATGACCTTAACTCATCCACCCTCTCCTCCTTGTCCCTCTCCTCCCCCCACCGTTCTGGCCACAGCAGTTCCCAATCGACATTTCCGAACCTCCCCCTTCTGCTCTCGAGGCCAATGGAAGAAGGCCAGCCTCGACAACGTCGATCGTGCGCTCAAGACCGCAGGAGCGGGGCCGTGAGGAGCAAGGGCAAAAGGAGGCGAGGTAGATAGGGCGGTGCAGAAGGCGAGGAAGGGGGGCGAGGGGGGAAGTGGTGCGTAGGTCGAAGAGGCAAGCGGTGGCGAGGGAACTCACGGGGGGGATGGGGGAGGAACAGCAGGAAGGACGGCGTTGAGTCCTTGCGATAAACGTTCGCTCGACGCCCCCAGCTGCGAGCTTGCGACAACGGCAACAGCGCGGGGCCTGCGCAATCCACCTACAGATGATTGCCGTGCTGCCCTCGTGCTCAAATCATTCTCCCATCTATCACTCGGAGGCCTCCGCCGCGAGCACCGCGGCCTTGCGCTCGCGCGCCATGGTGCGCAGGTTCGGGATGTAGTCGTCGGGCAAGTCCTTGAGCTTCCCCGTGGGCCCCAGGACGGCGGCGCTGATGTGCATGAGTAGCGAGTCCCGAACCCGCTGCGCCACCTGCAACGGGTTCTTGGAAGCAGACTGCCCAATCTCCAGGATCTGCTTCTTGTCGGCGCTCGTTGTCTGGATCACGAGCGTGCTGCTGTTGTTGTGGCCAGCCGTGATGGTCAGCCTCAGCCGCTCTCCAGCTGCGGGGCCAGCAGGCGCTGCTGCAACGGCTGGCGGCTCCGCTGCAGCGGGCTCCGCTGCCTCCAATGCGGCAGCTGGTCGCTTGCGCGCGGCTGGCCTCTTCAGCACGGGCGCCTCCTGTATGTCATCGGCCTCGTTCTCGGCAGCCTTCTTGCGCTTGCTCTTCCGCTGCTCTGGGAGCGGCCTGTAGGGAAAGAAACACCACGCACATTCCAGAATAATTCCAGAATAATTCCAGAATTCTGGAATAATTCCAGAATAATTCCAGAATTCTGGAATAATTCCAGAATTATTCCAGAATTCTGGAATAATTCCAGAATTATTCAAGAATTCTGAAATATTTCCAGAATAATTCCAGAATTACTCGAAAATTCTGGAATAATTCCAGAATAATTTCAGAATCATTGAATAATTCTGAAATATTGCCAGAACTTTTCCAGAATAATTCAAGAATTCTGGAATAATTCCGGAATAATTCCAGAATCATCCAAGAATTCTGAAATAATTCCAGAACCATTCCAGAGTAATTCAAGAATTCTGGAATAACCCCATGTTAATTTCAAAATCATGCAAGAATTTTGAAGCAATTCCAGAACAATTCCAAACACCTTCAATAATTCTGGATTAATTCCAAACATAATTACAGAATCATCCAAGAATTCTAAAATAATTCCAGAACAAGTCCAGAATAATTCAAGAATTCTGGAATAATTCCAGAAACATCGTCGTCGTCGTCGGCGCCGTCGTAGTCGTCGTAGTCGTTGCCGTCGCCGTCGTGATCGAATACTTCTCACAGTAATCGTCGTTGTCGTCGTCGTAGTCGTCGTTCTCGTTGCCGTCGTGAGGGGAGGGGGCGAGAATTGATACAATCTCGCCTGACGGGGTCGACGACGCCGCCGTTGAGCCTGCTGTTCAGGATCTCTGTCTCCACGGGGTCGCCGACGAACCAGTGGGCAACGATGAAGCCGCCCCTGCCCTTCTCGAGCCTTTTCGCAGGGATCATCGCGCCGTCGTCCATGATCTTCACGATGGTGTTATCCCTCACGTCGATGCTCACCGCAGTGTCGGTGCCCTCGCGCCAGGCCCCAGGAGAGGTCATCTTCTCGCCGAGCTCCTCGCACTCCTTCTCTGAGCGTGGAGGCGACTCATCCGAAATCGCAATCATATCAACATCGCGATGCGGGGCAGCTGGGCTGGCGAAACATGGGCTGGCGGCCACGTCCACGATCTCCAGCAAGGCGGGAGCGGCAGGCCCAGGCGGTTGGATGCTGCTGCTCTCATCATCATCTGACGACGCCGACGGCGTAGTGTGCCGCGGAGTGGAGGCCACGTTGTCCAGAAGATGCGGGAACGGATTCTTTCTGGCCGTGGATCCGCTGTCGGATTTGTGGCCCACGGTCGCCTTGGGGGTGGTCACCTCAGCAATGGCGCCATCCTCGAGGAGCTTGTACACCGCCATCAGGCCTGTTGGGTGCGCCTTCGCCTGGTCGCTGCTCCTCCCATGCTTCGCCACGATCTTCAACCACGCCTCGAACTTCAGTCTTGCGTGGGATAGAATCGTCCGGAACGAGTACGCGATCTTCTTCTCGAAGTCAAGTTCGGTCTTCGACATTTTGATGGCCAGCTTCCGCGCCCTGATCGCATCGGTGGGGTTGCGCATCAGATGCATCTTCACTGCGCTCTGGACGTCCTGTTGGCTGAAGTAGCCGCCCCGCTTGTCGATGTCCATGCACATGAGCACGGAACCCGAGCACCTCTCGAGGTAGTCGGACACGATGCCCTTCTTGAAATCGTCGGACGGGTAGACGCCCCACTCGAACATCACGTCAATCATGCTCTTGAGAGCAGCGCACAGGCGCTCCGCCCCGTCGACCTCGTCGTCGGGCTTCCAATACGGCACCCGCTTTTTCCTGCTCTCGCCCATCGCAATCCAACTCCGAGCAGCGAATCGACGGCGCCCAAAAACATCTCGAGCCTAAATGGCTACGGATGGAGGAGGATGCGGGGGAGGAGGAGGAGGAGGAGGAGGAGAGGAGGAGGAGGAGGAGGAGGAGGAGGAGGACGAGGATGAGGAGGAGCAGGAGGAGAGGGGGGAGAGGAGGAGGAGGAGGAGGAGGAGGAGGAGGAGGAGGAGGGATTCTGCAATTTCTCTGGAATCTTGAATTTGTTCTGGAATAGTTCTGGAATTTAGCCCTCCCATCCTTGCCCTCTCCAGTGCGTGGATGAGGAGGGCGAGGAAGGCGAAGGAGGGTGACAGGAGGAGAAATGAGTAAGGATACGACGAGAGGAACGATATGGAGGAGGAGGAGGAGGAGGAGGAGGAGGAGGAGGAGGTAAGGGAGGATGACGGGAGGGAAGAACGGCCAGCGGTGGCGGCCCCAGCCACCCCCGACGCGCCTTGCGGGCGTCGGCCTTGTCGCACTGCTGGTCGTTCTCCTTGGACCTGGGATGGCGGGGCGGCCCCGCTCCCAGGGGGGACGAACGACGACGACGACGACGACAACTGCGACGATGACAACGCCTCGGCTCACGCTCGAGACTTCCTCGCACTGTATTCTAAAGAAGCAATGTTTGAACATTGCTTCTTTTGAAAGAGAGGATGTGGAAAGGATGTGGGGAAAGATGGAGGAGGAGGACTGCGAGGTGGAGCTCCCCCCTAGGATGAGCCCCCCCTCTTCCCTCCCCCTCCTTCCCAGGAAGGAGGAGGAGGGAAGAGGAGGAGGAGGAGGAGGAGGAGGAGGAGGAGACGGAGGAGGAGGAGGAGGAGGAGGAGGAGGAGGAGGAGGAGGGGGATGAGGATGAGGACGACGACGACAACGACGATGAGGGGGGGGGACGAGGAAGAGGAGGAGGAGGAGGCAGATGAGGAAGATGAGGAAGGCCCCTAGCTAGCTTTCCCCGCGGCGACCTGCGCCAGCCGCGCCAACGCGCGTTCGGCTCCATCCACTCGTCGTGGGGGAGCTTCAGGAAGAGGAGCCCGCCCTCCCTGATGGACAGCACGAGCCTTCGGGAATGGGGGGTGCGGGGAGCAGCGGGCTGCTCTGAAGAGGGGTCGTCGTCGTCGTCGTCTTCGTCGTCATCGTCGTCGACGGCGCCTCAACATCGCGTCGAAGTCGCCGTCGGCCCACTCGATGCCCGCCGAGTTGAAGCCGTTGCTCTTCGCGACCCGCTGGACGAAAAACTTGCTGTGCCCGATCTCGACCTGGCTTGCCCTCCCTTCTCTCTCTCTCTCTTCTCATTCCTCCTCCTCCTCCTCATCCCCCATCCTCCTCGTCCCCCCTCCTCCTCAACCTCCTCCTCCTCCACCTCCTCCTCCTCCTCCTCCTCCTCCTCCTCCCCCCCTCCCCCTCCTCCTCCTCCTCCTCTTCCTCCTCCTCCACCTCCTCCTCCTCCTCCTCCTCCTCATCATCATCATCATCCTATCCTATCCTCCACAGTCCCCTCCTCATCCTCCTCGTCCTCCCCGTTCCACTTTTCGTTATCCTCCACATCCTCTCCCCCCTCGCCATCGACCTCGCCGCCGTACTCGTCGTCGGTAGTCGGTCGTAGTGTCGCGGTCGTGGTCGGGGTCGTGGTCGTGGTCGTGGTCGTCGTCGTCCTTGTCGTCGCTCTCGTCGACGTTTCGGCGGTGTTTGTCCCGAGCGAGGGGCCGCGTCGAGCGTCCGATCCGCCTCGCGCAGGGCTGCATCCCTGGCAGCCGTGCCCCCTACGGCCAGGGAATCAAGCGCCATGCTTGAACAGCGCAGCTGCGACCGAGCCGCGACCGCGCAGGGGTGTTGGGGGGGCGCTAGCAGCGGTAGGTGCGTGTCGGGACCTTCTCGCTCCTGCAATAATTATATACTCGCACATATACATATATATATATATAATTATATGAGTAAGTATATAGTAGTATAAACGGTATGATAAGTTTTATTTCTTAGAAAGTAACATTAATATTATAATATAATATTTTTCATATAATATTTTAGGAGACCAGAAATATTTTTTAGGCATGGAACACTAAAAAAATAATAATATTACAAAATAAAATAGGAAAACAAAAAATAAGAAGATTTGAGTGTCTGGGACAGAATCGACAACAACAACAGCCATGCTAATAGTGTTCGCTCCAGTCTGCTCGCGCGCCAATCGACGCGCGCGTCCCAAACCTCCGGCGCCCGCCCTCGCCGTCTTCGACCGCATCCGATTTGGGGGTGTTTCTTCCTTGCCTGCCACGCATGTTTAGCGCAGCCCCTTAAACGGGGGAAGAGAGGGCGGTGGGCGGGGGGGGGGATTGGGGCGCGAGAGAAATTTGCAGGAGAGAGGGGGCAAGGGGCAGGACGCAAGCGGCATAACCAGACCGGCAGATCGGGCGGGCAGACCCGCAGCGGGAAGGCCGGGGAGGCGGGCCGAGGCGACGCGGTCGAGCAGGCGGGTTGCTGAAGCGCGGGTCTTGCGCGAATCGCGAGGAAGTCTCGAGCGATGGCGCGATTCCCAAGTAAGTCGCGAGAAGCCAGCGCGGGCCACGAAGTGCATGCAATCCGAGGCCACAGCGGGCAGAGACGGGGCCGCCGAGGGCAGCGCCAGGGCCGCGAAGGGCTGCGAGGGGGCGGCGGACGGCGACAGTGGGGTCACGAAGGGCGCGCACGCGAGGCCACGACGGGCGCGAGCGAGCGGGGGCCACGAGGAGCATTCGTATACGGGGCCACAAAGTGCGACAGCGGGGCCACTGAGGGCAGCAAAGGGGCCGCGAAGGGCAGCGAGGGGGCCGCGAAGGATGACAGCGCGGCTGCGGCGGGCACGCGCATGGGGCCACGACGGGCGCGCGCGAGCGGGGACCGCGAAGGGCGCATGATGTGGGGCCACACCAGGCAGCAAAGGGGCCGCGAAGGGCAGCGAGCGCAGGCGACCGCGGAACCAGCACGGGCAACGAGGGCCATCGAAGGCGGGCGAAGGGCAGCGAGCGGCGATTGCAGCCGGTAATTGGCTGGCCGGGCGGGCAGGCCCCGACGGGCGGGTCGAGCGGGCGGGTCGTTGAAGCGCGGGTCTTGCTTGAACCGCTAGGTAATATGCAGCGGGAGCGCGACCCCTGAGTGTCGAGGACCGGCATCTGAATAAATTGCGAGGAAATGCCAAGCGAATTGATTCGGCGGTAAGTTGCGAGGAAGTCTCAAGCGAGAACGCGATTCTGCAATAACTTACACGGAAACATCATGGGGGGGCCGCGATTCGCTGGCACAGCGCAAGGAAGCCCGAAGCGAAAGCGCGATGTTCAATGCATTGTGAGGAAGTGTCAGGCGGGAGCCGTTGTTGTTGTATTTTGAAATGAGAGTTCAACGGCCCCCGTCGGATACATCTTCACAATGTACTCCCGAAGCGCGCTCTCGCGCGGGACGTCCTCGCAATTAGCGCAGGCATCAGGCTCGCGCGTGGGCCTCTCACCGCCCATGCAGGCGCCGCGCCCTCAGCGCTGAGGAATCACGCTCTCGTTTTGGATGTCCTCACGATGAATTTGGGAATCGCGCTATCGCTCGAGACTTCCCCGCGATTCATGCAGCAATCACGCTTAACAGATGTTTGCTAGACCTGGCCGCCTGGGCCCGCCTTCCCGATCCGCCCTTTAGGGTCTAACGTCTGGTAATGCCGTATGTTTTCTGCTCGTTCCGCCCCTCCCGCTAATCCCGCGTTTCGCCTTCCCCCCCCTTGCCCTTTCCTTCCATCCGTCGCCTTTTCCCCTGCTAGAGGGGTGACGCGAAATTCGCGTTGCAGGTGAGAAAAATGACACCGACCACGGCTTCTTGCGCGGAGCGTGGGGATCCGCAACGCCAAGGCTTAAGGGCATGGAGAACTTGCGCGCCGCGCCCCCCTCTTAGGTGCAGCTCCCACGCTGGCCTGGGCCATGGCGGCCCGGCGCCGACCTCTGCTGCGCCGCCAGCGCGGATGACGGTTCTGCGTCGCACGGCCCGGGCGCCGGGCCCCTCGCGGTCTGGCGCGGGGGCCGAGCCCGAGGCCGACCCCGGTCCGGCAGAGGAGTTCGCGGGGCTGGCCTCCGCCCTCGGCGCCCCAGATCCAGGCTTGGGCGGCGGCGGCGTCGCCGGTGCCAGGCCACCAGCGGGCCTGCCTGCTGCGGCACCCCGCGCGGCGCCAGGCGCTGGCGGGGGCGCCCCTACTCACCCGCTGCACCCCGCTCCAGCCGCGGCGGACGGGCCGCCGCAGCTCCGCGACGGCGCGCGGCCCCACCGCGCGGGGGGCCCGGGCCCAAGAGCTTCGGGCCCTCCTGCGCGCGGCCAGGGAGCGCGTGAGAGCGGCCGCCGCGAATGGCGCTGCTGCCGACGCCCCCGCATCGGCGCTCTCGGAACGCCTCCGGGACCAGCCGCCGCCCGCAAATCGCGTGGTTGGCATCGATGCGTGGGTGGAGCTCTCGACCCTGGCGCGCAACTACGGGTTTCTCGGGCGGCCGCGGCTCCTGGCCAGACTCCCGAAGTTCCCGGCGGAACCGACGGCCGCGCAGAGGCAGGCCTTCGAGCGCTTCCGGCTGCTCGCGGCGATCTGGGCTGACGAGGGGGCCCCGATTAATTTGCCCACCTCCGCGGTGGCCGAGCAGAAGGCTTTGGGGCTCCACTGGGGCGAGCAGGTGACTCGCGCACTGCCGCTCGCGCACGACGGCGCCCCCCCTGGGTCGCCCGCCGCGGACGTGGCTGCCTGGGTGAACCTCGAGGACCTCCTCGACGGGCCTGCGCTCGATGCCCTTAGCGACCCCCGTGTCCTCAGGCTTCCCGAGGACGAGGTCGCGGCGCCTCCCCCCCGGGCCAGCGTTCTCGTGGACGCCGAGGAGGAGTGCTACATGCTAGTCGAGTCGCTGCACCGTTTGGGCGTCATGGAGGCGGAGGTCCTTGAGGAAACGTGGACGTTCCAGGGGGGGCCGTCCGGAACGGCCTGTTCGGCGCCCGCAAGGCATGGGAGGAGTCGGCGGGCGGCGCCGCAGGGCCACGCGCCTCATCGTCAATCTCGCGCCGACGAACGCGCCCCAGCGCCACTATTGCGGCGCCTTGAAGACCACGGGGCACCCCGGCTGATGGCCACTCCTCGTCGTGCACCATGATGAGGTCCAAGTGCATATATTCCGAAGATCAAAGCGGGTGTTACAACGCCCCGCATGGGGCTGCTTTTGGCCAGCCAGGCTGCGCGTCGGCGAGACCTCGGATGCGGACTTTCCCAATAGGGTGGGTCAACGCCGCGGCGTTCATCCAGGCGGCTCTCGACGATTTGGCCACAGGCAAGTTCCCGCATGGAGCAGGCCTCCCCCGCGAGCAGCTCATCCTGATGGGCCACTCGGCGCTGTCGACTTCAAGGTTGTCCTCGACACTGAGGTGAGCTGCTGCGTCTTCGCGCCGAGCCGGAAGCAGCTGGCCGCGCGCGCGGCCTGCGCGAATGCGGGGGTCCAGCGCGCGCCAGAGAGAGCGGCCGAAGGGCGCCTCTCCTGGGTGACCCTGGGAGCGCAACTCCGCGAAATTGATCGTTTAGTTGGCACGTCGCCGTCGCGCCGGTCGTTCCGCGTTGGCTGGCGCCTCGACCGCGTCGCCAGCGAGCGCGTGATCAACGACGACCCTGTCGGACGTCGGCCAGATCTGTTTCGCCGCGCAGTTGCACCGTGGATTTGTTCTCCTTCTTGAACCGGCTGTTTCGGGATCTGGCGGATGGGTCCGCTCAGCCCCGACGTTGCCGACGAGCATTTGGCCGCGGCGCCGGCCATGCCGCCATGCCGCTGCTCTGCGCGGATCTTGCTGGCCAGGTGTCAGGAGAGGTGGTCGCTGGCGACGCATCGGAGACAGGCGGCGGCGCGCGCGTCGTCTCCACGGGATTGTCTCCCAAAGGCGCTGCTCGGATCCAAGCCTTTGGGAGCGGCGTTTCCGCGAGTCCTTCCGACCTCCTGTTGGTCGGCGACTTCGACGGGATCGGCGGAGCCCGCGTGGCGCTGGATCTGCTTGGCGCCACGCCCTGCGGCGCGATTGCCGTTTAATCTTCCCGCGCGGCACGGGCGATGATCAAGGCCACTTGGCCGGGTGCCTTCTTTACTCCAACGTCGCAGCTGTCGCGGCCGATCAGGTGGCCAAGTGGTGGGCGGACAGGTGCCCGCGGGCCCGGGAGGTGCTCCACATCAGCGTCCCCCCCTCCCAGGACTGCGCGCACCTGCAGCACTCGCGGCGGATATCCGGCCTCCTCCGGCAGCGCGCTGGCAGCAGGAGGTCACCCAGCGCGTCGGAGAGCAGACGATCTTCGTCGAGGCGCCTCGCGTACTGCGCGGCTCCCAGGGCCGCCTCTTCTGGCCCCGGGGCCCCCGACCCATGGACGGCGACAGTTTGCGGGCCTCCGGATCGGAGCCGGGGGGTCTGGACAGCCTCCGCTTCCAGGGCCGCGAGGGTCGCGAACGCGGAGGAGTCGTTTGCGCGCTTCACGCGGCCTGTCCGGCACCGCGCTCCGCCGGCCGCGTCCGCGGCCCCCCGCCATGCATCCCATATGTCCTGCAAGTGGTGGGCCCGTGACTTCCACGGGCTTCCACCCGTCCACTATGAGGACATGAGCTTGGTCCGGGACCAGGGAGGACCTCGTCGAATCAGAGTCGATGAACAAGTTCGAACGCTAGGGTTTCGATGGGGGCACCTGCATCCCGTCGAGCGCGTGGCGCCGAATGCTGGACTCGAGGATGTGAATGGGGCCTTGGTTCCGGGTGACTTCCCAGCGCTCGTCGTCGCCAGGTTTATCAGGCGCGTCGTCAAGATGGATAGCCATCGCGGGACGTTCGACGAGCTTTGAACCAAATGGCGCGATTTCGACCAGGAGGCGCGGCGCTCGGCGACGCGGAGCTGGGCGCAGGCGCGCGGGGGGACTGCAATGCCAGCCCTGGCCCCGCCTGCAGAGGCTGCCGCGGGCGGCAAGCTGGGCCCCGAGGGTGAACGGGCCCAGGAATATATCAGGCTAGCTGACCACGGGGGCTCCGACATCAGGCTCGGCGCAGGGATGCCCTACTGTTTGGCTGCTTGGCCACGGGCCCCCTTCGATGCTGGGCGCGGCGAGCCAACTGATCGCATGCGTTCCGCAACCCGCAGCACGTCAACATCTGGGAGGCCGCGGCGGTCCTGGATTTCCTGCGCTCGCACCCCAGTGAGAACATGAACAAGCGCAAGATGTTCCTGCTGGATTGCCAGGCGGCTATGGGTGCACTGACGACGGGGCGGTCGTCGTCAACGGGTCTCAACCAGGTCCTGTTGCGCATTGCTGCCATGGTTGGGTCTTCCAACTTTCGGGCTTCCCACGGATGGGCCCCGGCAAAATCAACTCAGCAGACGGGCCCAGCCGGTGGGAGTGGAACCACTTTTAGCGCCCTTGAGGAGGCAGCAGCGCCGCGGGCGCGCGGCCGTGGACGCGGCCGCTCGCGGCGCGAGAGTGGCTATGAGGCACTCTCTGGGACGGTTGCGCGATCTCGTTGTGCAGCCGCGCGCGCGGCGCCTTTGCGACCGCGCTGTTCGGCCACTTTTGACTCGCATGTTGACTCGGCGCCAACGGTGGCCCGTGTCTCCAGCAGCGCTCGATGCAGCTCTTTCGGATTACATTGAAGAGCTATGGCAAACAGGGGAGGCCAGAGCCATGGCAGCGGACACTTTGACCGGCATCGCGCACTACGTTCCCAAAATTCGAGGACATATCTGGGGCTCTTGGCGGCCTCTCACAGCCTGGCAGAGGTGCGAATTGCCGGCCAGGGCCCTGCCCCCCCCTCGGTCGTGTGCCCACGCGCTCGCACGGCGCTGCTTTGCACAGTCATGGCGTTGCACGGGCGCTTCAATCTTCTGAGTTTTGATGTTCTTGCCTGGCCAATTGGATTATTCAATTCGAATCCAGCTCAATTGATTCTGTCTGCCGACTTATCTCTGGGGGTTTGGGTTCTCCCTCGCAGCAGGGGCGGGTTGCGAGGAGGCTGCTTGGAGCCACTTCCTCTGTTGGACTCTTGGGCGGCCAAGCTGCCGCGCGTGCATTTGCGGAGCCGGGAGGCGGCCGCGGCCCTTTTTGACGAGCGTCCTGCTACTCATCGCGCGCGGCTTCAACGAACCGCTAGCGCTTTGGGCCTCGTCGTGGACCTTCGATGATTTAGCATTCGACGCGGCGGTGCCATTGATTATTTTCGGAGGAACCGAGATATCCCGGCACCCATGGGATTGGGGCGGTGGCGTTCCCAGACCACCGCCCGCATTTACGTCGCAGAGGGCTTGCAAATGCTTGCCGAGATGGTGCCCGATCCCGGTGCGCAGCAGCGTCTTCAACACAGAGCAAGGATATTCTGGCGATCTGAAACTTGGTGATCGTCCAGGCCGTCTTCGTAGAATGGTGTTTGTGGACACTCTAGGGTGCCGCTCGCCGCTCGCAAGACTCAGTAGCGGGCGGGTTCAGAACGGCTCGTCGGTCCCAGCCGGCAGCGGGGGTTGGGCTCGCCAGGGGGCCCCCAGCCTGCAGCAATTGGGTGGCGCATTCGGGCGGCCTGCAGTTTTTCTGTCGGTCGCCGGCTTGCGCCCCCCACGCCGCTGCGCCACAGGACGCGCCGTTTGCCCAATGTTTCTTGCCGCGCGCCGCTGAGAAAAAGCGGGGCAAGGGATGCCGAGCGGAGCACTATACATATCTTCAAGGGGGCGCGGTGGAAAGAGGGGAATGCAGGCGCAGAGTGTCGGGGGAAAAACGTGTTGAATGGCCCGCTAGCAGACAAGAGCGCACAGTATTTTGTTGTCGTTGTTGCTGTTGTTGCTGTTGGTGTTGACCTGTCATTTCTAAAGAGAACAATTATTGTTGATCCCCTTTGTCCAGGGCGTATTTTTTTCATTTTAAATGCACCTGGGGCTCGCACCCTGTCTTTCTTGTCAAGGGGAAACTGGAGGTCCCCAGAGTGAGCCCCTGGCCCCCGAGTTAAAACAACAACGGTTCCCGCCGGATACTTCCTCGCAAAGGCCACGAACGGCTCGAACCCCTTTTCCGAGAGGTCGGCCTCTCACTCCCCCCCCCCTCCACCCGCGCATCTCGCGCGGGCGCCCATGCAGCTATTGCGCCACATGGCTGGGTGCCCCAGTGCTCCTCGCGCCGCCGAGGCAGCCTGGCAGGGCGGAGAGGACCTCGCACACCGTGGCGCTCCACCTGACGAAGGACACGCTTGCGGCGCCCCTGTGTGGCGCTCACGTGCCCAACTACACCGACATCGTCGACATCTACGAGCTGCGCGATGGGGAGCCACATTGGGGACACCTCCGGGCCTGGCGCTGCGCGCGCTGAAGGCAATTTACCCCGAAAACTCGATCATGGACACGCCTGTGGCGCCCTGGTGTGGCGCTCACGTGCCCTCCGACATGAACGACAGCATCGTCATCTCCGAGCCGCACAATGCACCCCTCGAGAAGGCCCGGGAGGACCTGCTGGGCC
This sequence comes from Prorocentrum cordatum, assembly GCA_963575745.1. NCBI lineage: Eukaryota > Dinophyceae > Prorocentrales > Prorocentraceae > Prorocentrum > Prorocentrum cordatum. Next base: position 216,971 of record CAUYUJ010006736.1, on the reverse strand, counting down.
CCCACATCCCCGCTGTGCCATACCTCCGCCGTTCACATCTTCGTCAACTCCGTCTGTGCAGCCAGAGGCGCCGACATCTCGCCCATCACCCTGCTGCGCCTCAGGTCCCGCGCAATTCCGTCTCATCATGTACACGCGTGGCCCGTCGTACCCTCTCATGCGTGGAAGTGTGCACATCAGACACGCGTGCCGAGATGCAGGGCCATCAGGCGCTGCCACCAGATGCAGATGCGAACATCAGCTACAACGCTGGGATCAGCACGTGCGAGAAGGGCGAGCAGTGGCAGGAGCCAGACGTCACTGGCACTGACATCGTGAAGAACGATTCTGAGGAAAATAGCACCAAGGGGCACCCGACGAGCATGCCGCTCTCTCTTGCCTGGCACCAAATGTCCTTGAGCGAGGATCTGGCCGACGCATACAAGCTACCCGCCGACATCTACGAGGCTATTACGAAGGGCATGCGTATCAAAACGACCCTCTGCGAAGCCATCTAATACGCCGAACAACTCACGAGCGCCCACGAATATTGGCACGGTGCCCCTCCAGAAGGCCTCTTCGATCTGTTCGCGGACTTCGCAGAGTACGGTTGAGGGAAGGATCTCTTGCATCGTTACCCGCACTTCTTTTCACTCTCGTGTCATTTGCCCGTCTGCTCTCTTCTTCCCATTCCCTTCCCATCCATCCGTTATTTCATCCATTCTCGGGTTGCCCCTCCTCCTCCCCCCCCCCCCTGTCGGACACGCATGTCTGCGGGCGAGCGCTCGAGTGCAGCACCGTGTCGGCACCAGCCGTTAGGCAGGAGGCGGGTGTACCCCGCAGCGACGAGCAAGGAATGTATCCAGTCTTTTAGCGGGTACGGCGGTACCATTCAGGGCCTTAGGTGCTGGTGTTGCGGTCGCACCCGCCACACGTGGACACCCCACCTGTGGAACTAGTTTAGTCCGTAACAGCTCCCATGTCGTCGTAAAAAAATACTTCCTCACACGTTAGTGGAGACTCGCTCTGTCGCGCGGGACCCCCTCGCCATGCGTGTGGGAATCTAGCTATCGCGTGCGATTTCTTCGCCAGTTATTCATACGATGCGCCCTCGGCTCGGCGCTCAGGGATCACTATCCGCTTTCTGGCTTTTCTCAATATCTATTTGGGACTCGCGCTGTCGCTCGAGACTTCCTCTCGATTCATTCAGGGCCCACGCTTCAGCAACCCGCCTGCTCGACCTGGTCGCCTGGGCCCGCCTTTCCGACCCGCCCGCTATGGGTCTGCCCACCCGATGTGGCTGTCTGGTTATACCATTTGTCTTCTGCTCCTTACCCCCATCCTGCTAATTTATTTCGTGTTCCAGCCTTCTCCCTCCCCCTTCCGCCCGTCTACCCCCTGCTTTGGGAGCTGCACGGACTGCACGTTGCAAGTAAGGAAGATCTACCCCCAAGGGGGTACGATCGAAGACGAAGAGGGTGGGCATCGGGGGTTCGGGATATACCTGTCGGATGGCACGTGAGCAGGTAAGAGCGAACAGTTTAACATGATTTATGTTGTTGTTGTTGGTGGTGGTGGCGGTGGTGAGTTTTCATGTTTGAATAATAGTAGCGTTTATCACCCGTCCTGTATTCATCGTACTTTTTCAACTGACGTGCCCCCCTCGGGGCTCGCACCCTGTTTGTAACCAGGGGAGTGTAGAGTTACCAAACTGGGCCCCTGGTCCTCGCAGCAACAGCGGTTCTGACCCGATATTTCCGCACAGTGTATTCTAACATCGCGCTCCCGCGTGGGTCTTCTTCGCAAATTATGCAGGATTCGCGCTATCGTGTCACACGTCCTCGCAACTTGTTCAGACGCCGCGCCTTCGACACTCAGAAATCATGCTCGCGCGTTGGTCTTTCTCACGGCTTACCTGGGGATCACATGATCGTTCGAACATGTTTTGCGATGAGTGCAAGGCTCACGATTTAGCAATCCGTTTGTTCGACCTGGCCGCCAGGGCCCGCCTTCCCTACCCGCCCGTTAGGGTCTACCCGATGGGCCCGTGTGGTTTTGCCACGAGCTTTCTGCTCCGAGCCCCCCTCCTGCGAATCCGTGTTCCATCCTCCCCCCTTCCTCCATCCGTTTTTTCTTCCCCTGTTTGAGGGGCTGCGCCAATTACACGCGGCAGGTAAGGAAGATGTACCCCCAGGGTGGTACGATGGAAGACGAAGAGGGCGGGTACCGAGTGCTTGGGATATACGTATTGAATGGCACGCGTGCAGGTAAGAGCGACCAGCCTTAAAATGTTTGGCGTTGGTGTAATTGCTGAACTCTCATTCTTGATCAGAAACTTTGTTGATACCTTCACAGGTGCACATTGTGTTTCCCGCTTGAAGTGCAAGGCTCGCACCCTGTTTTCTCATGAGGGAAAGTATTCCTTCTCAGATTGCGTTGTTGGGCCCTCAACAATAACAACAACAGTCACAACCACACATATTAAGACTGTTCGCTTTTACCTGCTCGCGTGCCATCCAGCACGTATATCCAAACCGTCGGTACCCGCCCTCTTTGTCTGCGATCGTACCCCCTTAAGGGGTGTATCTTTCTTAACTGCAGCGTGTATTTCGAGCAGCCCCTAAGGCAGGGGAAGTGAGGACGGATGGAAGGAAGGGGCAAGGGGCAGGCGGGTTGCTGAAGCGTGCGTCTTGCATGAATCGCGAGGAAGTCGCGTTCTCGCGTAGGGCGTCTTCACAATTTATGCAGACGCCGCGCCCTCGGCACTCAGGAATCACGCTCTCGCCTTGGCCGTCCTCACGATTTATTTGGGGATCGCGCTATCGCTCGAGACTTTCTCGCGATTCATGCAGGACGCACGCTTCAGTAACCCGCCTGCTCGACCTGGCCGCCTCGGCTCCCCTTCCCGACCCGGCGGTTGGGGTCTGCCCGAGAGAGAGAGAGAGAGAGAAAGACGAGAAAAGGGGACACGGAGAGAAGAAGGACGACACATGCACACAACCAAAATGCACACACACACACACACACAGGCGAACTGTTCGAGAGATGACCGCGATTGGCCAACCGCCCGAAGGGTGCACGGGCCGCGGCATGCCCCCCCCTCCCTGTCTTCCATTCTTTCTCTGCCTCCTCCTGAAGCTGAGAACTGCACTTCCGCCCGCTACGGACCAATGCTTTTGCCAGTTCGCGCCCGCCCGCCGTGCTCTCATAGGGCCGTGCCTCTTGGACGACGGTCGGCGCGTCGCCGCGCCCCGTGTCGGTGGCTTGCAGAAGGGGTCTGGGGCGCGGGGGGCAGCTCTCCGAGAGGGCGCGGGGCCCCTCGGAGGCCTGAGAAGTCCTCTCCGAGGCTTTCGCCCCTCTCTGCGGAGCCCCGTGGCCTCCCACCCGACGACGATGGCGAGGACAGCGGCGACGTTGGATCCGACGACGCGGCAGCGGAAGAGATGGAGGACGACGACGTCGACGGCGACGGTGGTGGCACCGTCGGGGCCGCCGCCGACGGCACCCGCGGTGCCGGCGCCGACAGCCACGGCGACAGCGATGGCCTCAGCGACGGCCTCCTTGACGGCCTCCTCGTTGACGACGACGACGACGACGACGACGACGACGACGACGACGACGGCGACGGCGACGGCGACGGCGACGGCGACGGCGATTGCGATTGCGCGTGCCCGCTGGAGCCGCGCAGGCCGGGGCTCCGGCCCGGCGGACTTCCTGAGCCAGACGGCGAGGCCGCGGCGCCTCCGCGCGCCGCGCGGACGCGCGCCCAGGCCGGGCCGCTGCGCCAGTGGCCGCATCATCCGGGCCGCCGCCGCGGAGGTAGGAGATTTGCGTGGTACCGATGCCGATGCCACTCCCCCCCGCCTTGTTTTCGCGTGTTTGGGCCTCCTGGGAGGCCCTTGTCGCCGAAGCTCAGGCCAAAACTCACCCCGGGGAAGGCCTTGCAACTAAGAATGTTAATATTTTACTGTCCACGCTGACGCAAGTCCTCTCCCTGGGCTGCCGCCGCGGAGGGAGGGGACGTGCGTCAACGGGGTCATGTGGCACCCGGGTGTCGCCCGGTTTCGGGACCCAGGGCCATCACAGACCGATTTGGCTTTAAAATAGCAGTAGAACGGTGCGGATTGGGGTTATCGTCGCGATTTCTCGCTATGTCGCAATGTTTTCGCAAGGTCGGATCTCAGGGAGGAGGGTGGGGACCAGGGGTATGTCGATATTCCAGATGCTTCGCGTAACCCCACCAGCTGGATCCCTCGTGTGGTTTATCCTGCGTCAAGTCCTACACGCCCTCAGCGGTCACTTGTCAGCTTCGCTGTCTGTGACCTTGCCGCGCCATGTTGGCTGCGTGTAGCTCTTTGATTAAATTTGTGCATCGGCACTGCCCCAGGATCCTGGTCCTAGCTGCAGTTGGCATCGTGTCGGCAAGGTTTCGGACCCTGCCCCGCTTCCTGGCACCACCTCGCGCAGCCCTGCAGCTTGGACAGTTTCGGCAGCTTAGGTTCGCCCGTCGGCCCCCGTGCGCTAGGCAATGAGGTTCGCGCGTAGCCCGCCCGACCTCTGACGCTGCTGGCGCGCTCGCCTGCGGCCGCGACGAAAAAATATAACCCCACCAGCATTTCGGTGCTGGACATCGCTCACTTGGGGCCTCGATGTTGCTAACCTTTCGGCATCCCGTATCTCCTCCCATGTCCTGCGTGTTCGGCATAATCCTCCCCTCAAGTACAAGTCATACTTGTACGGCAAGTTTGGCGCTCTGGATCGCCGCCTCCGCCTCCCTGGGTAAGCGCGGCGTCCGCCTCGCTTTCGCCTACAAGGACTGTGTGTTCGACAAGGCTGCCTGGGGTATGAACGGGCCTCTCGACACGGCCATCCTGGAGCTGCGTGGGCCCATCCAGTGTCGATTCTGGGTTCGCTTGCTCGGCTTCCTGCTTGGCACATACCTCGTGCTCCTGGTGCCGCTCCGCCTCTTCGCGCCGTTTTGGCCGCGCTAAATTCCGCCTCGCCCCAGCGTTGCTCGTAGCTTTGTTGTTCCCTTCGCAGGTGGCATAGCCTGCCCCGGGTTTGCCGGGCGTCCGATTCGCATCGTGCGCCTGCGTGCCAAAAAGTATTTCCGCCAGCCCATCCGGAAACGTTGCCCTGACAAGTTGCATTGATCAAGGACGTGGAGTAGCACGACGTGGATTACAGGGTTGGTTCAGACGTCGGAGAATTTCTTGGATTGTTGGGGTCCTCGTGGGGCGTCTTGGGTGCTTCTAGGGAGCCTCTTGAAGCCTCTTGGGGGCTTCTGGGGGGCATGTTTGGATCCTCGTGGAGGCCTTTTGGTCCTCCTGGGCCGCCTGGGCACCTCTTGGGGGTTGCCTTGGGGCATCCTGGGGAGCCTCTTGGGGGCATTATCGGGGCCATCTTGGGGGGAATCTGTCAAAGGAGGGAGTTCCTTCCTCTTGGGGCCTCCTGGGGATCTCTTGGGTTCCTGGTGGGTTTTTCTTGGGAGCTTCGGGGGCAATCTTCGAGGAGATGGATCACGGGCGGGGGGGGGTCCATGATAATCCCCCCCCGCCAAGCCAAGAAGGGGCCACATTTTTACCTAACAGCGTAGACTGATAGGTTTCTAGTTGACTCAAAAGAGCTCACAGATCACTCCACAGGGGGGTCCGGGCAGGCGTTGGGAGTTGCCGGCCGGGCCTGTGCCGGGCTCGTTTTTCACCAACAGTCACACACTTCGTGCTCGTCGACCTCTCAGAACCCCATTCCCAGGCCACATTCTGAATAACCGGATGCAACAGTCACACACTTGGTGCTCTTCGACTTCCCAGAACTCCATTCCCGGGCCACATTTTGAATGCCCGGAGCCAACTGTAGGCCACTTCGTGCTCTTCGATTTCCCAGAACTCCATTCCCGGGCCACATTTTGGATGCCCGGAGCCAACTGTAGGCCACTTCGTGGTCTTCGAGTTCCCAGAACTCCATTCCTGGGCATGATTTTGAATGCCCGGAGCCAACTGTAGGCCATTTCGTGTTCTTCGAGTTCCCAGAACTCCATTCCCGGGCCACACTTTGAATGCTGAGGCAGGCTGATGCTGAGGCTGAGGCAGGCTGAGGCTGAAGGCAGACTGAAGCTGAGGACGAGGCTGAAGGCAGACTGAGGCTGAGGCTGAAGCAGGCTGAGGCTGAGGCTGAGGCAGGCTGAGGCTGAGGCTGAGGCAGGCTGATGCTGAGGCAGGCTGAGGCTGAGGCTGAGGCTGATGCAGGCTGAGGCTGAGGCAGGCTGAGGCTGAGGCCGAGGCTGAAGGCAGACTGAGGCTGAGGCTGAAGCAGGCTGAGGCTGAGGCTGAGGCAGGCTGAGGCTGAGGCTGAGGCAGGCTGATGCTGAGGCAGGCTGAGGCTGAGGCTGAGGCTGATGCAGGCTGAGGCTGAGGCAGGCTGAGGCTGAGGCCGAGGCTGAAGGCAGACTGAGGCTGAGGCTGAAGCAGGCTGAGGCTGAGGCTGAGGCAGGCTGAGGCTGAGGCTGAGGCAGGCTGATGCTGAGGCAGGCTGAGGCTGAGGCTGAGGCTGATGCAGGCTGAGGCTGAGGCAGGCTGAGGCTGAGGCCGAGGCTGAAGGCAGACTGAGGCTGAGGCTGAAGCAGGCTGAGGCTGAGGCTGAGGCAGGCTGAGGCTGAGGCTGAGGCAGGCTGATGCTGAGGCAGGCTGAGGCTGAGGCTGAGGCTGATGCAGGCCGAGGCTGAGGCAGGCGGAGGCTGAGGCCGAGGCTGAAGGCAGACTGAGGCTGAGGCTGAAGCAGGCTGAGGCTGAGGCTGAGGCAGGCTGAGGCTGAGGCTGAGGCAGGCTGATGCTGAGGCAGGCTGAGGCTGAGGCTGAGGCTGATGCAGGCTGAGGCTGAGGCAGGCTGAGGCTGAGGCCGAGGCTGAAGGCAGACTGAGGCTGAGGCTGAAGCAGGCTGAGGCTGAGGCTGAGGCAGGCTGAGGCTGAGGCTGAGGCAGGCTGATGCTGAGGCAGGCTGAGGCTGAGGCTGAGGCTGATGCAGGCTGAGGCTGAGGCAGGCTGAGGCTGAGGCCGAGGCTGAAGGCAGACTGAGGCTGAGGCTGAAGGCAGGCTGAGGCTGAGGCTGAGGCTGAGGCTGAGGCTGAGGCTGAGGCAGGCTGATGCTGAGGCAGGCTGAGGCTGAGGCTGAGGCTGATGCAGGCTGAGGCTGAGGCAGGCTGAGGCTGAGGCCGAGGCTGAAGGCAGACTGAGGCTGAGGCTGAAGCAGGCTGAGGCTGAGGCTGAGGCAGGCTGAGGCTGAGGCTGAGGCAGGCTGATGCTGAGGCAGGCTGAGGCTGAGGCTGAGGCTGATGCAGGCTGAGGCTGAGGCAGGCTGAGGCTGAGGCCGAGGCTGAAGGCAGACTGAGGCTGAGGCTGAAGCAGGCTGAGGCTGAGGCTGAGGCAGGCTGAGGCTGAGGCTGAGGCTGAGGCTGAGGGTGAGGCTGAGGCAGGCTGAGGCCGAGGCTGAAGGCAGACTGATGTTGAGGCTGAAGCAGGCTGAGGGCGAGGCTGAGGCAGGCTGAGGCTGAGGCAGGCTGAGGCTGAGGCTGAGGCAGGCTGAGGCTGAGGCTGTGACTGCGACTGCTGTTGCCACTGCGACTGCCATCGCGAATGCGACCACGACTGCGAGAACAGCAGAATTCTACAACAGGATTCTTATCTGAATCTTAAGGGGAATGCTTCCAGATATGCTCCTACACATCGCTGTTAGGTTGCTTTGCCGGGATAATTTTATATGGGAAATCAATGGTTTTTACCTTCTCACCTAGGCCTCTTGGGGCATCTTTGATGCCTCTGCCGGGCCTCTTCGGGCGTCTTGGGGGTCGCTTGGTCGCCTCTTGGGGGCAAATTGGGGGCCTCTTGGGAGCCTCTTGGGGCCTCCTAGAGACCTTTTGAGCTCCCCTTGGGGCACCCATGGGGGCGTCGGGGGCAATCCGGGGGCCTCCCAAATCAGGTCCCCCCCAGGAGGGCGAAATATGACCTAAACCTTAACAAAACATCAGCCTGACGAAGGACCCAGCCATATGCAAGTGTGAGTACCGCAATTGTGATTCACTTTTTCGGTGGTGATCCCTATGAGGCAACGAACTGCGCTATGGGTGTGCCGATATGAGTGGCGTGGTACACAACGCGAACGAAAACGATTTGATTTGAGTACGTAGGGTTTTGAGCGCGGGTGAATCTGAGCGCGAGTGCGTCTGACTGTGAATGAATCTGCGTGCGAGCGAGTCCACGTGCATGAATGCGAGTATGAATGGAAAAACACATTGTGCAATTGTGTATGAATGTCAATAGTTTGAGAACGACTACCTTTGAGTACTCGTGACGTTGGGCGTGGACGCCGCAAGGAGCTTCCCCGGGACTCCCCGACGGCATCGCCCGCGACGCCAATGTCGGCGCGCCCCCCCCGCAGGGATCGCGCCCGCTTCTTCCCCTTCGTTTACTTCCTCTCTGCCCGCGCGCTCAAAAGTCCAAGGCTGCGGGCGCAGCGCAGCGCGGAGTCCCCACGACGCGCGCAGGTCGCCCCAAAGGGATCCCGGCGACGCGCGCGGGTCGTCCGCTGGGCGTAGCAAACAGAGCTAGATGGTTGGCTGATAGCGGGCAACGCTCTTGCCGCTGGGCAGAGCGACGACGGGCGAGCGAGGCGCTGGGCAGAACGCGACACGGAGCCCCCGCGACGCGCGCAGGTCGCCCCGGAGGGGTCCCAGCGACGCGCGCGGGTCGTCCGCTGCGCGGAGCAAAGAGAGCTAGCTGGCTGGCTGATAGCGGGCAAGGCTCTTCGCTGGGCAGAGCGACGACGGGCGAGCGAGGTGTTGGGCAGAACGCAGCACGGAGTCCCCTGCGACGCGCGCTGGTCGCCCCGAGAGGGTCCCAGCGACGCGCGCGGGTCGTCCGCGGCGCGAGGCCAAACAAGTAGTCAGACCGTCGAGAGGCGGCGAGGCTCGGGCGGGCTGCTCCTCAGACCAAGCCTCGCGGATGAACTCGGTGAAGCCCAGCTCCCCGGCGAAGGCCGTCGCCTCCCTTCACCGCTTCGTGCGCGCAGCAAACTGCTCCAGCTGCTTCCGCAAGCCCTCCGGCGGCCCTGCCAGGAAGAATTCGATGCGCGGCGCCCTATGGGACCACGAAGCGCTGTGCTGGGTGAGGGAGACGCATGCGGACTGCGCCACGGGGGCCTTCGCTGGGGCTCCATATGGGGCCACGAAGCGCGGTACTGGGTGAGGGAGACCGCCACGGGGACCTTCGGCGGAGCCCTAATGGGACCACGAAGCGTGGGAGTGGTGTGCCGAAATGAATGGCGGGGGCGCATGCGGACTGTGGCACTGGGACCTTCGGCGGAGCCTGTATGGGGCCACGAAGCGTGTGAGGGGTGTGCCGAAATGAGTGGCGGGGACGCATGCGGACAGTGCCACGGGGACCTTCGGCGAAGCTCCTATGGGCCCACGAAACGCGTGAGGGGCTTGCCGAAATGAGTGGCGGGGACGCGCGCGGATTGTGCCAGTGGGACCTTCGGTGGAGTTCCGCATGGGGTCAAAAACGTGTGAGGGGTGTGCCGAAATGAGTGGCGGGGACGCATGAGGACTGTGCCAATGGGGCCTTCGGAGGAGCCCCTATGGGGCCACGACGCGGTGCACCGGGTGAGGGAGACGCATGCGGACTGCGCCACTGGAACCTTCGGTGGGGCTCCATATGGGGCCACGAAACGCTGTTTTGGGTGGAGGAAACGCATGCGGACTGCGCCACGGGGACCTTCGGCGGAGCCCTAATGGGACCACGAAGCGTTGTAGTGGGCGGGGGAGACGCATGCGGATTGCGCCACGGGGACCTTCGGCGGAGCCCCTATGGGGCCACGGAACGCTGTAATGGGTGAGGGAAGCGCATGCGGACTGCGCCACGGGGACATCCAGTGGGGCTCCATATGGGGCCACGAAGCGCTGTAGTGGGTGGGGGAAACGCATGCGGACTGCGCCATGGGGGCCTTCGGTGGAGCTCCATATGGGGCAACGAAGCGCGTGATGATGTTGATGATGCTGATGTTGATTATGATGCTGACGACGATGATGACGATGATGGTGCTGATGCTGTTGATGATGATGCTGATGATGACGATGATGATGATGATGATGATGATGCTGAGAGGAAAAGGAGGGAGGAGGAATGAGGAGGATACGCGGGGACCGTCTCTTCAAAACGAGGACCCAACAACACAGGTTGGTTGGGAATTCGTATTGGTGTCCTCGGCGAGGCCATCCTGGACGCTCTAAACCCTCGTGACAACACCCTCTCCACGTCGGGGGGTGGAGGGTCGGGGGAAGGATCAACAAGACTCCCGCCCCGCCCGCAGGCCGTCGCGTTCACTCCCACCCGCCCTGCCAACACATACGTAGCACCCGATTCTGGCCCGAGCCTCAGCATATTCAGCAGTCGTCTTTGCATGGGCAGCTGTTGGGGGGGCCAATCCGCCGCCGCCGCCGCCGTTGCCCGCCGCCGCCGCCTCCGCGCCACCGCCGCTGCCGCCGCCGCCGCGCCGCCCGCCGCTGCCGCCGCCGCCGCCGGCGCAGCCGCCGCCGCGGCCGCCGCCGCAGCCGCCGCCGCCGCCGCCAACTGTACTTTGCATTATTTGTTGATTGGGATGGTGGGGATGAGGCCGCATCGGGTTGGCTCCGCATGCCCCGAATTTGGAGGCAGATTGTGTTTGGCATTGTTTTTTTGTACTAGGGATGGTGTGCCTCCCCCCAGGAAGTGCCAAATATGACCTATTAGTATTGGCGTCCTCGCCGACGCCATCCTGGACGCATTAAACCCTCGCGACAACACCCTCTCAAGGTCTGGGGGGGGAGGGGAAGGATCAATAAGACTCCCGCCCCGCCCGCAAGCCGTCGCGTTCACTCCCACCCGCCTTCCCGACACATCTGTAGCACCCGACTCTGGCCTGAGTCTCAGCATATTCAGCAGTCGTCTTTGCATGGGCAGCTATTGGGGGGGCCAATCCGCCGCCGCCGCCGCTGCCCGCCGCCGCCGCCGCCGCCGCCGCCGCGCCGCCGCCGCCGCCGCCGTCGCCGCCGCGCCGCCCGCCGCCGCCGCCGCCACCGCCGCCACCGCCGCAGCCGCCACCGCCGCCGCCACCGCCGCAGCCGCAGCCGCCGCCGCCGCCGCCGCCAGGTGTACTTTGTGTTGTTTTTTGTTTGGGATGGTGGGGATGAGGCCGCATCGGGTTGGCTGCGCATGCCCCGAATTTGGAGGCAGATTGTGTTTGGCATTGTTTTTTTGTACTAGGGATGGTGTGCCTCCCCCCAGGAAGTGCCAAATATGACCTATTAGTATTGGCGTCCTCGCCGACGCCATCCTGGACGCATTAAACCCTCGCGACAACACCCTCTCAAGGTCTGGGGGGGGAGGGGAAGGATCAATAAGACTCCCGCCCCGCCCGCAAGCCGTCGCGTTCACTCCCACCCGCCTTCCCGACACATCTGTAGCACCCGACTCTGGCCTGAGTCTCAGCATATTCAGCAGTCGTTTTTGCATGGGCAGCTATTGGGGGGGCCAATCCGCCGCCGCCGCCGCTGCCCGCCGCCGCCGCCGCCGCCGCCGCCGCGCCGCCGCCGCCGCCGTCGCCGCCGCGCCGCCCGCCGCCGCCGCCGCCACCGCCGCCACCGCCGCAGCCGCCACCGCCGCCGCCACCGCCGCAGCCGCAGCCGCCGCCGCCGCCGCCGCCAGGTGTATTTTGTGTTGTTTTTTGTTTGGGATGGTGGGGATGAGGCCGCATCGGGTTGGCTGCGCATGCCCCGAATTTGGAGGCAGAGTGTGTTTTGTATCGTTGTTGATTCAGGTTTCGCGCGGCCCGCTTAGTCTCGACCAGAAGGGGTGCGCTCTCGACCCGCGAATCAAAACAATCGGCCGGATGGCGATTGGGGGATCAGGACATGGGGGGATGAGTATCCGGTACCATTATGTTGGGGTACAATTTGTATTTTCTCTGCTGGTTGCAAGTACAAATTGTACCTTATCCCCCCCCGTTAACATCCTCGCACATGTCGCGGACGTTGTCAAAAACACAATTTGTACCTTGTCTGCGTGGCGTTGGTACAAATTGTACCTTCTCCGTGGGGCGTAATTGTACAATGTGTACCTCGGTTGCGCCTCTCTCCTCCCCTGGACTAATCCCCCCATTTGCATCCCGCCAAAACAAAAGTGTTTTGTATTGTTTTATTGCCAGGGATGGTGGGCGGGTGCCCTCATGGTTCCTGGTTGGCTACCAGTCGCCTGGGGGAGTGGGTGTTTACTAATATGGAACAGTGATACAGCCATCCCCGAAGGGGACTAAGGGGGGTTGGAAGAGGACGCACCCTAAACCACTCACGCTCCAAAGGCTGGTGGGATTACGGCGGGGGCCATGGTATCCGCCCGGCTTAAAACAACCGCCTTTGTTTTAATCAATGCGTTTCCAGACCCCCCGCCTTGGGCCGCGCACTCGCCTCGGGCCATGATTCCGCGGATCATCTTTGTGCACCGTATCGCGATGGCGTCTCCAGTGGCGTCGCCAATCTTCGATGCAGGAATCATAGGATGCATATGTCAAGGCCGAACAACTATGCACTGTACCGCGTTGGAGCGGCGCGTAAGGGGAGTCGAGACATGGGACGGTGCATGGGCGCCGCCGTTCTCGCAATGCTGTCTGAATCCCCCTCTTGGATGCCCCCCCCTATCTGAAGTCCCCGAACTGAGCCGCTCAGGCGGTGCGGGCCCCAGCGTCGACCTGTCGCTCTCGCCGGCCCCCCTGCCGTGCTCGTGTCACGGGCAGGCTGTCCGAGCTGTGCCGCATCCTCCCGCGGAGGAGGGTCGATTCCGTCAAATCTTCGGGGGGCGTTGTCTTTCCCCAGAACTGGTCTCGGTTCTTGTGCCCGACGTGAGTTCAACGCGGAATCTGCGCGAATCTTGCCTGGATTCGACGCGGACTCGACGTGGATATGACGCGGATCCGACGGGTCCGACATGGCTTCGACACAGACTTGACGCGGATAGGGGCGCGACGGGACAGACAATGCGCCCCGAAGGTGCACCGCAAGGTCGAGGCTCGGAGGCCCGGGGCTCGAGAGATTGCCCTGCGCTTTTCCCCAAGCAGTGCTTGCACGCAGGGAGTCTTGCTTGTTCCCCAGGGTACCTGAGCCCAAGTGCCGGTCCGGCCGGCTCGTCGCTTCCCGTCGCCGCTGTCCATCGCCGCGACCTGCCTTGGGCCCCAGTTGCGGTCCCGGTCCGGCCGGATCGTCGCCGCCCGTCGCCGCCGTCCGTCGCCGCCACTTGCACTCGTCCATTCGCACTCGTTTTTTTGTTGAATGGCATAACATCGCATAGCATAGCGCAGTTTCCTGCGGCATAGCCTGGTTTGGCGTAGCATGACATACATGAGTGCATAAGGGCATCGCGTATAATAGAATGGCATGGTGCAGCCATTGTTGGGCGACGTAAGTTTGCATCACATCGATTACATTGCGGAGCTTGCCCCGCCCCGCATTGATGTGTTTTGCATGGATTGCAGTGCAGCAATTGCATTGCATAAGCTGCATCGCACATATCACATCGCAGAGTAGTCTAGAACACACTGGGGTCCACGCTGACTATCACGGATGTTGCATGTGCATGATTGTGTTGGGGAAAAAAGGAGTTTTGGAGTATGTATAGTTACGCATCCAACGGGGAACAAGAGGAGGACGAGGAGACGGGAAGTGGATGGTTAGTGGGAGGACGAGGTGGAGGATCAGGGTGAGTGGCAGGAGGCAAAAACCATGAGTGTTTTCGAAGTTGGGAAGGCACCAGGTGCTAAGAAGATCGAGGATGGCAAGACATCCGATGACCGCTGGAAAGTGTCGGAGGTTAACGAAGCGGAGGGAGCCAAGACAGTACAGATCATTTGGGATGGAGAGGCGGCCAAGAAGGTGAAAGGAGGCAGACCACGAATACGACAACGATGACCAGAAGAGCGACGAGTACAGCTTTGACGATGAGCAAGCCACGTGCGCCATCGAGGTTGACCCCGATTGCTCCGCGTGGACATGGCGCATCCGCGGACTAGCATGCATGCAGTTCCATCGCGATGGGTCGGGAATAGTCTGCAGATGCTCGAAGCATAATATCAACGACGCCAGAGCCACTACCTACACGCAACGCATGTACTACGAAGTCGTCAGAGGGATCGACGACGCCATGCTCGCCAGCTGGACGAGTACGGGGACACCCAGGCCTGGCATCGATGTGTCCGTTCCTGTGTGCGACGAGGACGACGACCTGGGCCGCCACGAGACGAGGAGGAGCCGCGGGCGAATGGGCACGCCACTTCAAGCAGGGCCTCCTCGCAGAGCACGGAACGCGAAGTCACAGCTGAAGAAGGCGACGAAGACGAGCACGATGACGCATGCACACAACAGCCCCCCCCAGGGTCGACGCCGAGCCCGAGGCCAAGAAGACAGTGCAGGCGAAACAGGGCAACGTAACGAGGAATACCGGGAACGTCATGGTGGAACAGGAGCTACATCCGTTTGGATATTTACAGCGTCACGGAGAAACCGCCGCTGCCCGCCCATTGCCTTGGGTTGTTGATGTAGCGTCCCGTCTCCCCTCTCCACAGTTTTTCTATCTTTGCTATTCGGCCCCCGTTCCCTCCTGCCTTCTCTCTCCTCCTTGGTCGGAGGTGCCATCCTTGCCGTGTGGCCTTGGAGACCCCCATGTGACATGCACGGTATAGAAGGCTGTATGTTCTCAACAAGGGTGGGCCTTCCTCTCTCCTCGTGGGACAGCGTGGTCGCGATCCCGTTAACGGTTGATGTTTGGTGTTTGTCCACATGCACGTCGAGCTTGTGATTGTTTTCGCCGCTTCGCCAGCTGATGTGTGGCCGATCCGCTGAACTTTGAATGCTTGCGCCCTGTTCTGGGCCTGCTTCAATGGAGGCAGGCTTCGTCCTCTCTCCTCCACCCCCTCTCGATCATGCTCTTCCTCCTCCCATCAAGGATAGGTACCCGCTCAGCTTGGGATTTCGGGGGCAGATGGCGACCGCGGTCCGCTAAACCGCGCGCGGGCGGGCGGGTGCCGAACGGCGCCGACCAGTGGGACGCTTCGGATCGCGCATCATTTTGGCGACCAGGAGGAGAAGGAGGCGGAGGAGGAGGAGGAGGAGGTGCTGGCGGAGGAACGGGGAGTACGTGGAGAAGGAGGAGGGGAGGAGGAGGGTATTTTCCTCCTCTTCCCTCCTCCCTCGTATTCCTGGCTCTCCTCCTAGGCCCCCTGCAGGAAGGATCGGAGGAGATGGAGGAACAGAAGGGCGCTGAGGAGGACGACGAGACGGAGGACGTGGATTCGCTAAGGAGAGGGAGAACGGGGGAGACGACGACGACGACGACGACGACGACGACGACGACGACGACGACGACGACGACGACGACGACGACGGCGGCGGCGGCGGCGGCGGCGGCGACGGCGACGGCGACGGCGACGGCGACGGCGACGGCGACGGCGACGACGACGAACGCGGCTGGCCGCGGTCGGCAGGCGCGCCCGCGGCCGGCGCCGGCCGCGCCCGCGCCTGACGCTGGCGAGGGTGGCAGAGGTGCCACAGGCAGCAGGAGCCCGCGGCAGTTGCATAGACGGTGGTTGTCGCGGCAGCAGCGGCAACGCGGCGGATGGCGGGCAGCGCCACGACAGTGACGGTTGACTGTCGCGGCGGCGGCAGTGACCGTCGCGGCGGCTGCGGCAGTGAGAGTCAAGGCGGCGAACGCGGCGAACGGCGGGCGGCGGCGGCGGCGGCGATGTGTGCGATGCTCGTGGCGACGGACGCCGGCGTCAACGGAGACCGCGGCGGACTGCGGCGACGGAGCCGGCGGTGTTGACTGCGGTGGCGACGGCGAAGAGGAGGAGGAGGAGGAGGAGGAGGCGGAGAGGGTGCGCCGCCTGTTCCGTGAGCGCGGTAGTTTCCGTTGTGGACGGGGGGAGCCGCGCCCCTCGTGAGCGTGATACTCCCATTTAGTGGGAAGGGAAGCGTCCGCCCGCAAACCGAGGCGGACCCGTCGCGATCTGATGTTCAATGGCCGCCCAAATTGGGCCATGTTCAGGTGGCTTTGGAGGAGTACGGGGGGGCCCTGATGTTCTTCGTGTCTCTTTGCCGTTGAAAGGTTTCACCAAGCAACGCTTGCAGTTACGATTCCTTACTTGGCTGAACCATCTCGGGACCACGGGCGGCTTTTGCGGGCGGTGCTGCCCGTCGCCGTCCGTCGCCGCCGCTCGTCTCGGGACCAGGGGCGGCCGTCGCTGTCCGTGCCGCCCGTCTACGCCGTCGCCGTCGCCGCCGCTCGGGGCGAGTGGCGGCTTTAGCGGTCGGTGCCGCGCGTCGCCGCCGCCGCCGCCGTCCCCGTCGCCGCCGCCCGGGGCGAGTGGCGGCTTTATCGGGCGGTGCCGCCCGTCGCTGCCGTCGCCGTCGCAAAGATTTTCTTCTGGAAAATCGATTGTATCCCCCCCCCCGGGATAACAACTCCGCCTACGGGTATTGCAATTTACATATGATTGCGCCTGCGTGTTCATTTTCCATCGGAAACCATTTTATCCCAGCTAGTCCGGGTATTGGGTTCCCCCTGTTCACCCCTCTCAAGTAATGTCATGCAGTGCACATGCGTTGATCTAAATTGAGCTTCATGCAATAATTCCGATTCAATACTACCATGCGGGGCCACATATGCGCGCGCAAGATGAAACCCTTTTCATAACCTTTGTTTCGTTGCGACTTCAGCGCAAAAACACAAACATCTTTCAACATTTCATCCCGCGCGCTCTTGCGGATCCCTAGGAAACACAATCCTTTTTCAATTTTCTTGTTTAAGGAGGCCCTCGCGCGCGCGTGTCGAATGTATTACAACGCCCTCGCGCGCTTGCCAGGGGCATGACCCCGGTCAAATAACACCAGGCGGGTCACCGTCGTCGTCATCATTGCCGTCGGAAGCGTCGTGATCATTCTCATCGTTTGTCGACGCCGTCGTCCGCGGCGTCTCCCGCCAGATGGATTTTCCGTGCGCGACGAGCTTCCGCGCGCCAACGAACACGATGTAATTCTGTACGCTTCGCGTATCCCCACCAGCCCATCTCACAGCAGCAGCTCTCGCGAAGCATGTCGACAGTTGTGTTTTGCAGGCGTGTGTCCGCTGGGCTCCGTATATCTCCCCTGTCCCTCCTTCCTCCCGCCTCCTTGTGAATCCTCCTTGTGGGGGGAGCGGGAGAAGGACGAGGCGGAGGAGGAGGGAGAGAAAGCGCTCCTCGTGATTTGAGTCGTTTGGGGTTTCTCGTCCTGGTGTGAGTCGTTCGGGCCCTTCTTCCTGGTGTGAGTCGTTCGGGCTCTTCGTGGTGTGAGTCGTTCGGGCTCTTCGTCCTGGTGTGAGTCGTTCGGGCTTCTCGTGGTGTGAGTTGTTCGGGCCCCTCATCCTGGTGTGAGTCGTTCGGGCCCCTCCTCCTGGTGTGACTCGTTCGGGCTCCTCGTGGTGTGAGTCGTTCGGGGCCCGCGTCGTGGTGTGAGTCGTTCGGGCTCCTCGTGGTGTGAGTCGTTCGGGCGCCTCGTCCTGGTGTGAGTCGTTCGGGCCCCTCCTTGTGGTGTGAGTCGTTCGGGCTCTTCGTGGTGTGAGTCGTTCGGGCCCCTCGTCCTGGTGTGAGTCGTTCGGGCTCCTCGTGGGGCCTCTTGGGGGCCTCTTGGAGCCTCTTGGGGCCTCTTGGGGGCCTCTTGGGGGCCTCTTGGGGGCCTCTTGGGGGCCTCTTGGGGGCCTCGTGGGGCCCTTGGGGGTCTCTTGGGGGCCTCTTGGGGGCCTTTGGGGGCCTCTTGGGGGCCTCTTGGGGGCCTCTTGGAGGCCTCTTGGGGGCCTCCTGGGGGCATCTTGGGGCCATCTTGGGGCTTCTTGCGACCTCCTCAGAAGCGCAAATGAGCGCTGCCCCCTGAGAAAGACAAAATGAGCCCAAAACCTTCGTAAAATCAATGATTTTGCTATGAGGGAAGATAAGCGCGGCCCCAAGGCCAAAATGGGGCCAACACCGTAGTAAAATCAATGATTTTGGCTTCAAAGACGAGTTGAGGGACCAAACGGTCTCCCCCCTCGGGACCCGAATCCTCGTGAGGGTCGTCGTTTTTTGGCCCTCCCAGGAGTCGAAAAAGGCCCCCTTGCCACCACTCGGCCCGCCCTCTCCAGGTCCAGGGGAGGGGGTAGGGGGAGGGGTAAACCCCTCCCGAAGGGGAAGAAGGGTTGAGGACAGAGGGGGCTCTCTAAAGCACTCACGCCCAAAGGGCTGGTGGGATTGGCCACTTGTTGTTATGATGCATGTTTCACTCCTTGCCCCATTGGCCCCGCCCTCGTTGTAGCAGCGTTGTGGCGGCTATCGCTCGAGGACATGCAGGCACGCCAGAGATAATGCGAGTGTTCGCGTCTGTGTGCGTTGCAGATATGTGAGTCGTTCCAGCTCTTCGTGGTATGAGTCGTTGGGGCCCCCCGTCCTTCCTTGTGTAACTCCTTCGGGCCCCTCATTGTGTGTACGTCGTTCGGGCTCCTCGTGGTGTGAGTCCCCTCCTTTGTGTGTGAGTCGTTCGGTCCCCTCCTCCTGGTGTAACTCGTTCGGGCTCCTCGTGGTGTGAGTCGTTCGGGGCCCGCGTCGCGGCGTGAGTCGTTCGGGCTCCTCGTGGTGTGAGTCGTTCGGGCGCCTCGTCTTGGTGTGAGGCGTTCGGGCCCTTCCTTGTGGTGTGACTCGTTCGGGCTCCTCGTGGTGTGAGTCGTTGGGGTCTGTCGTCCTGGTGTGAGTCGTTCGGGCTCCTCGTTGGGCCTGTTGGGGGCCTCTTGGAGCTCTTGGGGCGTCTGGGGGGCCTCTTGGGGGCGTCTTGGGGGCCTCTTGGGGGCCTCTTGGAGCCTCTTGGGGCCTCTTGGGGGCCTCTTGGGAGCCCCGAGGGGACCTGGATTTTCCGTGCGCGACGAGCGTCCGCGCGCCAACGAACACGATGTAATTATCGGAGGAGCTCCACGCTGTAACTGTATTCGCGACCTTCTGAGTTCTGCCAACCACCTCATCGTCGTTTGTCTACGCTGTCGTCCGCGCTGTCTCCCGCAAGATGGACTTTGCACGCGCCACGAGGACCCGCGTGCCAATGAACTCGATGAAATTTGCGGACGAGCTCCACGCTGCAATTGCAATCGCGACCTGTTTTAGGAGTTCTGCCGACAAAGATGCGGGTGGGAGGCCGAAGTCTTCCAAAAACCTTCGGTGTCGGAGGGGTTCCGCTATCGAGTTTCCAACAAACATACAACAACACAGGGTTTCGCAACACTGATTTGCTAAAAAAGCTTACGCGCGAGCTCTTACGAAATCTGAAAACCATAGGTGTTTCAAGATTTTCACAAAATGTTGCCAAACGGGTTTCGCGCGCGCGCAAGTGGAAATCTGCGAACGCCTTTGCGCGTGTGCCGTCGCGAGAATCCCTTGCAACAGATAGGACGAACAGCAGACGCGCGCGTCGTCGCGCGCGTATGCCAAAATCCTTCAAAACCCATGGGCTTCGGACGGGTTCCAACATCGTGTGTCCAAAAAACATATAAACACACAAGGTTTCGCAACACGGATTTTCAACAAACGCGTGCGCGCGCGTTCTTGCGTCGTCGTCGTCGCCGTCTTCCTTCCTCCCGCGTCGTCGTCGTCTACGTCGTCCTTTGTCTTTCCTCGTGTTCGTCGTCGTCGTCCTCTTTGGCGTCGTGGCGTCGTGGTCGTTTCCGTCGTCGTTGTCGCTGTGGTCGTCCTTCCTCCTCCTCCCTCGTCGTCGTCGTCCGTCGTCGGCGTCTCGTCGTCGTCCCTCCTATTTCGTCGTCGTCGTCGTCGCCGTCGTCGTCGTTGTCGTCGTCGTCGTCGTTTTCCCTCCTCCCTCGTCGTTGTCGTCGTCGGCGTCGCCGTCCTTCCTCCTTCTTCTTCCTTCGCGTCGTCGCCGTCCTCCCTCCTCCCTCGTCGTTGTCGGTGCTGTCGCCGTCGTCGTCCGCCCTCCTCCCTCGTCATCGTATTCGTTGGCGACGTCGTCGTCGTCTTCGTCGTCGGCGTTGGCGTCGTCGACGTTTTAGTCGTCTCTGCCGTCGTCGTCGTCGTCGGCGTCGGCGTCGTTGACGTCGTCGACGTCGTCGTCGTCGGTGTCGTCCTTGTCTTCGGCACTGTCATCGTCGTCGTCATTGTCATCGTCGGCGTAGGCGTCGGCGTCGTCGTCGTCGGTGTCGTCGTCGTCGTCGTCGTTGTCGGCGTTGTCGAAGTCGTTGGAGACGACGTCGGTGTCGGTGTCGTCGTTGTCGGCGGCGTCGTCGTCGTCGTTGTCGCTGTCGTCGTCGGCGCCGCTGTCGCTGCCAAGTGCCATTTGGTACCCGCCGTCGCGGTCTTAAGAGACTTTGCGAACCAAGTTGCGGGTGGGTGGGTGGGATGTTTGCGCGGGCAGTGGAGTGGACAGCTTCAAGACAGTCAAAGTGGACTGCATCACATAGATTCTCTTTTCTAAAAAGAAAACAGAATCTACCCCCCCTCCCGGCGTTATCCTCCCCTTTCGGGTACGTAAATCATGTATGAATTTGACAACATGTTCATCCGAAATCTGAATTTGCATTATCCCAGGGGGGCTGGTATCGCCCCCCCTGAGGTTCCCTTGTATAAAAAAAACGATACGCGGGGGCGTCTTTTGTTCTAACCTGCAACTTGTTCACGAGCCCCTTGCAACAAATAATACGAAGTGCGCGCGCGCGCGTCGTCGCGCGCGCATGCCGAAATCCTTGAAAACTTTCGGTGTCGGAAGGATTTTGCAATCAAGTTCCCAACAAACATACAAAAACACATGGTTTTGCAACACTGATTTGCTAAAAATCTCAGGCGCGAGCTCTTGCGAAATCTGAAAACACAGGTTTTCCAATAGTTGCACAAACTGCTACCAAACTAGCTTCGCGCGCGCATGTCGAAATCTGTCGAACGCCCTTGCGCGTGTGCCGTCGCGAGAATCCTCTGCAACAGATGTGACGGAGTGCAGACGCGCGCGTCGTCGCGCGCGTATGCCGAAATCCTTCAAAACCTACCGGCTTCGGAAGGATTTCAAAATCGTGTGTCCAAGAAATATACAAAAACACAAGGTTTCGCAACACGGATTTTCAACAAAAGCGTGCGCGCGCGCTCTTGCGTCGTCGTCGTCGCCGTCCTCCCTCCTCCCGCGTCGTCGTCGTCGTCGTCGCCTACGTCGTCCTGTGTCTTTCCTCGTGTTCGTCGTCGTCGTCGTCCTCTTTGGCGTCGTGGTCGTTTCCGTCGTCGTTGTCGCCGTGGTCGTCCTTCCTCCTCGTCCCTCGTCGGCGTCGTCGTCGTCTTTGTCATCGTCGTCATCGTCGGCGTCGTCGTCGTCGGTGTCGTCGTCGTCGTCGGTCGCTGTCGTCGTCGAAGTCGTTTGAGTCGTCGTCGGTGTCGGCGGCGCCGTCGTCGTCGTTGTCGCTGTCGCTGCCGGCGTCGGTGTCGTCGCCAAGTGCCATGTGGTACCCACCGTCACGGTCTTTGTCTTAACAGGTCTTGCGACCAAGTTGAGGGTGGGAGGGTGGGATGTTTGCACGAGCAGTGGAGAGGACAGCTTCAAGATTGTCAAAGTGGATTGCGCCACGTAGATTCTCCTTTCTAGAAAGAGAATAAACTCTACCCCCCCGGGCGTTATCCCTCCCCCTTTCGGGTATGTGAATCATATATGATTCTGGCCAAATGTCCATCCTAAGTATGAATTTGTACTATTCCCATGGGGCCGGTATCGCTACCCCTGAGGTTCCTTGTTAAAAACGATACGCGGGGACAGTCGTTGTTCTTACGTAGCACTTTTTCGCGAATCCCTTGCAAAAAATGTGACGAAGTGCGCACGCGCGCGTCGTCGCGCGCGCGTGCCGAAATCCTCAAAATAACCTTCGGTGTCGGAAGGCTTTCGCGATCGGGTTCCCAAAAAACATGCAAAAACACAGGGCCTCGCAGCATTAATTTGCTTAAAAACTCACGCGCGAGCTCTTGCGAAATCTGAAAACATATGTTTTTTTTTCACGATTTCACAAAATGCTACCAAACAGGCTTCGCGCGCGCATGTCGACATCTGTCGAACGCCCTTGCGCATGTGCCGCCGCGAGAGTCCTCTGCAACAAATGGGGCGAAGTTCAGACGCGCGCGTCGTCGCGAGCGTATGCCGAAATCCTTCAAAACCTACCGGCTTCGGAAGGATTTCAAAATCGTGTGTCCAAAAAGCATACAAAAACACAAGGTTTCGCAACACGGATTTTCAACAAAAGCGCTCGCGCGCGCTCTTGCGTCGTCGTCGTCGCCGTCCTCCCTCCTCCCGCGTCGTCGTCGTCGTCGTCGTCGCCTACGTCGTCCTGTGTCTTTCCTCGTGTTCGTCGTCGTCGTCCTTTTTGGCGTCGTGGTCGTTTCCGTCGTCGTTGTCGCCGTGGTCGTCCTTCCTCCTCCTCCCTCGTCGTCGTCGTCCGTCGTCGGCGTCTCGTCGTCGTCCCTCCTATTTCGTCGCCGTCGTCGTCGTCGTCGTCGTCGTCGTCGTTGTCGTCGTCGTCTTCCCCTCTCCCTGGTCGTTGTCGTCGTCGGCGTGGCCGTCCTTCCTCCTTCTTCGTCGTTCGCGTCGTCGCCGTCCTCCCTCCTCCCTCGTCGTTGTCGTCGCCCTCGTCGTCCTCCCTCCTCCCTCGTCATCGTCTTCGTTGGCGACGTCGTCGTCGTCGTCGTCGTCGTTTTAGTCGTCTCTGCCGTCGTCTTCGTCGTCGTCGACGTCGGCGTCGTCGTCGTCGCCGCCGCCGTCGTCGTCGTTGTAGTCGTCGTCGTCGTCGTCGTCGTCGTCGTCGTCGTCGTCGTTGACGTCGTCGTCGTCGTCGTCGTCGGTGTCGTCGACGCCGTCGTCGTCGGCGTCGTCATCGTCGTCGTCGTTGTTCGTCGGCGTCGTCGTCGTCGGCGTCGTCGTCGTCGTCGGTGTCGTCGTCGTCGTTGTCGTCGTTGTCGTTGTCGTTGTCGGCGTCGTCGAAGTCGTTGGAGACGTCGTCGGTGTCGTCGTAGTCGTTGTCGGCGGCGTCGTCGTCGTCGTCGCTGTCGTTGTCGGCGTCGCTGTCGTTGCCAAGTGCCATTTGGTACCCACCGTCACGGTCTTAAGACATTTTGCAAACCAAGTTGTGGGTGGGTGAGTGGGATGTTTGCGCGAGCAGTGGAGTGGTCAATTCATTGCGAACAGAAGCTAATTGCACCACATAGGCTGCAATAACCTTTTGTTTGGGGTCCACGCTTGCTAAGCACGTTATGAGTATCTCTTTCGGGCCTTGGGCCTGATAACCTCTTCGTCGCGGAGGCTCGCCGTTGCCAGAAATGCGCATTCGTTCCTTTTCCCTGCGTCCCTCACGGTCGCACGGGAACTGTTGCATACCCGCCCCCCCTCGCCTCACCCCTGAGACTCAGACTTGCTCAGAACGGCCCTCCCGCCAGTGTACCCCCCTGGTCTGTCTTCCTCGGCCTCGTCCTCATCACAATCCCCCCCCGTCTGGCTGCGCAAGCCCAGGTTTCGCGCGCGTGCTCGCCCAGTGCGGGCTGTTTCCCGCGTGGTTTTGGGCGTGCTCGGTGCACTTCAGTGGCACCATCGTTCGTCGCAGGGGAGTGCGATCGCTCTGCGAGAGGACATCATCGTACACTTCACCTGTCCCACCCCCAGCCGCCGCGGGGGAGGTGCGCGCCCCCGCGCTCACGCCGCCGCCCTGGGCCCCGGCCTTCGCGGCGCGCCCCCCCCCCCGCTTCGGAGCCCGAGCTCAGGAGCCCCTTGCCGCTGGCGCCGCGGCGCCCCCTCGCGGTCCCGAGGCTCGACCTCGAGGCGCTCAGCGGCAAAGAAGGCCCCTCCTTGCACCCCTCGGCGGCGAACGTGGGGTGGGGGGGGGGGGGAGAAAGCGCGGAAGGCTCGGAAGGCCGCGGGCTTCTGAGAAGAATGTTAAGCCTTCCCCGAAGCCACAGAGAACGCCTGCTCCTGGATAACTTTCTGGACACACGCGTCTATAGACACAGTGGGATGTCTTTCTACATATCTGTATAGGTTTGCACATCGAGTGAGGGAGAGAGAGAGAGAGAGGCAGTTGGCCGTTGCGTTCGGCGCAGTACAATGTTGGAGAAAGGGTAGGTCCGTCTACGGTATGTTCCTTCTTGAAGCAGGTCCCACATGGTATTCCAACGAAGGCTCGAGGCTCGAGGAGGAGCTGCTGTTCGCCCTCCTCCAACAGCGGGACGCCAAGTCTATGGTGGGCATTGTCCAGGGCCATCTGGGAGCCTCCAAAGCCCTGTGGACCTCCAGGAACAGCAGGAACTTCTGGTTTCAGAGGCCGGCCCCCAGCCCTCTTGAAGGGGCAGCCGAAGCGGTGCCAAGGCTGGACCAGAGGCCACAAACGGCCCTCCATCTCCTCTTCGAGGCTCGAGGAAGAAGTTGTCGTTCCAGATGCTTCGCTTTCGCCGCCCGCGCACTCCAGTTCACGCCAGAAGAAGCGAAGACGGCTTTGAGACGGGATAGACAGATTCAGAAAGAAAACGGTGAATGCCCTCCCGCAGGTTTGTGTGTGTGTGTGTGCGTGTTGTGTGGTTACTCTTGCGTTCCATGTTTGTCCCATCCCGTCGTCGAGTAGACTCAGGCATGCCGCGTGGCTGGTCGATGACCATCGTCATTACCGAGAGCGTTTTTATGCTCCCTGGCGATAACAAGCGTGATGCACGGGGGGAAGGGGGGGAGGAGGCCGATCCCGTCACGATTCGTGCCAGCGACGTATGGGAATGCTTATGAATTGCTGATCGTGACGTGACCGAGGGGGGGGCGGGGCTGGTCACAGGCGTGATCGCAAAAAATCATTGCCCACGGACGTACATATTTTTTTTAGACATGTGGCGAATATACCCACGACTGTTCACTATAACAGGATGTGTTGGCGGACCCGCAGTGCGCAGGAGCACCCGGAAGTGCAACCAGAAGAGCGTGTCAACGGGAGTAACGACCAAAGGGCGCTGGAGGCCAGACGCCCAAAGCGGAGACAACAGGGCGCGGCTGCCCACGCACGGAGAAATACCAAGCACCCATAAGTGATCACAAAAGGGCTAAGCAACGCGAGGAACCAGAAGCACCCAAAGGTTGACACAAAAGGCGCCGAAGAAAAAACACCCAAACATTGAACCCAAAGGGCGGCAGCGAGAGCAACGAAAAACCCCAGCAGGTGGAGACAGAGTGGCGCGGCAACGAGAGCAAACAGAAGCAACGTGAAGTGATGACAAAAGGGCACGGCAGCGAGAGCACAGGGAAACTCCCAAAAGTGGCACGAAAGGGCGCGTCGGCAAAAGTAAGAAGAACCATACAAACACGGGCGCGAAAGGACGCGGTATAAACAGCGCCCGAAAGAGGAAGCAAAAGGGCGCGGCAGCAAGAGCGATAAGAAACACCCACAAGTGGAAACAAAAGAGCGTGGTACGAGAACGCTCGGAAGTGGAAGCAAAAGGGCGCGACAGGGAAAACCACGAGAAGCACCCAACAGTGGAAACAAAATGTCGCGGCTGCCAGAATACCAAGCGCACCAACGAGTGCAAGCACAAGGGCGCGGCAGAGAGAGTAAACAGAAACACCCAAGGAAGGACGCAAGGGGAGACGGTCCGTAGCCATTTTGGCTCAAGTTCGAAACGTTGCCCTGGCGCTTCGAACTTGGACGCAGCCAAGGGGTTGGCCCGAGCGTCCCGAGGATAGTCCTCACCTTTTCCTTCTGATTCCAAGGATCATTCCACGGATTACTCCTGTTTCTCCCTCGGCCGCGATGTCGAGCTCAGAGGTCCTGGCCGCACTTGGTTCGATGAAGAGTGAGTTGCTCACGGCGGTAGGAGCGGCTAACGCCAGGACCGACGCCTTGGAGCTTCAGATCCAGGGACTTCAAGCGCAGCAAGTCTCGTCGGTGCAGGAGATGCAAACGATGGTGACCTCCATGTCGGCCAGCTGGGAGGCGCGCTTCCAGCAGATCACGGGCTCGGCGATTGTGGTTGATGACGGCAATGGCTGGCATGACTGCCCTGAGGGTTCGGCAGGACACCAGGCGCTTGCTGAAGTTGAGAAAAAGATGGAAGCAAAGTTTGAGAACATTCAAGAGCAGTTATCAATCATTTCCGAGATTTCACGCACACCATCGACGGCTGCGGGTTCGGACAGCGGGGGCACCTCTAGACGTAAGCGCCCTGCGACAGGACCCATGCCTGAGATGTTCGCCGACGCGCTTCAGAACAATGAGAAGGACACGCGTAACCCTTGCAGGATTTGGATTGGTGGATGGCCACGCGAGGTGCTTTCGCAATATCGGAAGGAGCACTGGGAGTGGTACAAGACTCAGGTGCCCCAGGACATGATTACTAGTACCCAGCCATCGTTCCAGCGAACGAGCCGTTCGTACTCGGTGGTGTTTGAGACGGAGGAGGCTGCGAATCGGTTCAAGCAGTGGGCCTTCACGACACCATCGCAATGGAATGGCTATCGTGATCGAGCAAAGACGTTCCCCATTCGTGTTCGAGGCGACATTCCCCTTCCTGCTCGGCTGAGGAAGAGTACACTGTCGTGCTTGTGGGAACCGATGAGGGTGAAGCTGACGTCCAGGGGCCTCTGGAACGGCTCGCTGAGGATGGGCTGCTCTGGCTATGGCTCTGGTCGTTTTCAGATTTCGACGGATGCGGACTCGTGGAACCCTGTTCACGTTAAAGACAGAGGAGGGCCAGTTCGTCATCGTCCCCAACCGTGAAGAGTTATATCAGTGGAAGTTCACCGATGCTGAGATTGATTTCGTCATCGACATTGCTGTTAAGAACAAACCGTACCTGTAGGATGGGGTATGGCGGACACCCACGACCAGGACAGATCAGGTTCCGCCTCTGCTGAACATGCGGAGCGACATCAGTGGGGATGCACGCGATTCAGCTGAGTGTTATGAGCCTGCCATGCCTGTCGCCTTTTCGAACCTTGTGTCTGCAGCCTCTGTTTGTATAATGCAGCCAGCGCCGTGCGAGTCGTCGGCTCATGATTTTAACTTTCCGTTCTGTCCTCCCTCCCCTTTCTCCATCTGTTCTTGGAACGCTGGTGGTATGATCATGTCTATGCAGTCGTTGCGTCAAGATCGTGCCCAGAAGAAGATGTCCATGTTCGAACGTCTTTGTCACTCCCACGATATTGTTGTTACCCAAGAGACCCATGGCCACCCAGGCGATATTGATCATCTCTCTCCTCAACTTCCCTCTCACCAATTTGGCTACTCGTTCTTCCCTGACAGTGCAGGCACTGGTGGCGTGATTACGGCTATCAGTAAAGTGTTCGCGCGTAATTTTTCCTCGATTGTCCATCGGTCGCTGATCGACGGCAGAGTGCTTCTGACTGAGATGAAGGGCCCTCGCGGCCAGTGTAACATTGTCAACGTTCACATGCCCAACGCGTCGGATAGTTTTCGGGTATATATATATATATATATGTGCTTCGCGTTCTCCGCCGTGAGGTTCCGCTTTCAGCTGAGCACTTTACTATTCTACTGGGGGATTGGAATTTTACTCTGGAAGGTGAGGGCCGCCAAAATGCTCATGGTGGTTTGTGGAGCCCAGGGGGCCGTAGTCATGCACAGGCGCTCAACAACAACCTCCCTGACCTCATTGAATTTTACCAGGAAGTGGACACACGGAGGGCTCTGGTTGATAGCGTGATTGACCACACGGCGCGGCTAGACCGCATCTACTGCTCGCTGCCCAGTGCCATTCTTGCAGATATGACGATCACGACGTCAACGGTAGGCCGTCTTAAAATCGACATGCCCTCGGATCACATCCCCGTCGTTTCGCATATCTCGATGTACACCCCTGACAAGTCTGAGTGCAAGAATATCCCGCTGTGGCTTGCGAAGTCGCCCGAGTTTGCTGATGAGCTGGGTAGGCTCTTGAGTACTCCTCCTGCTGATGATGGGAGCGCTGTGCGTCTTGCTTGGACCAAAGAATGTATGCACTCGGCCGCAGCGCGTGCTCGACGACGCATAAAGCATCGAGTTGCCTGCACCTATGAGGAGTGTCATCATTGGTCCATGGCTGCTCTTCGTGGCCTCCGTCTCCAGAATATTAAGATGATTGATAATGCATTGGCTTGTTATCCCAAGCTTACTGATTTTATTGATGACACTACTCTTGAATGTGCTGACCTTTTCCCCCTCTGCCAACATGTGCGTGAGCTGTGCATGAAGTTGCTAGATGCTGAAACCTTAGAGATTGAGAACTTGCCCTCGGATGACTTTCAGAGGCAGAAGGAGGAGAGGAATATCGCTCGTCGTCGTACGTTCTGGCAGCAGCTTCGTCGTCGAACTTGGCTCCAAGGAGTGGTTGACGAAAATAACAACCCTTACCCCTCCCCAGAGGCCTCTGCTGAGGCCCTGCGGCATCACTGGGGTGAGGTCTTCTGCGAGCAGCAGGAAGACCGCTCACGGTGGCCCGAGTTACTGTCTTTTGTCCGACAGGTGCCTGTAGGAGCGAATGTGTCTTGGGAAGTGGACTATGAGGTGTTCTTCGGGGACATTATTAAGACTCGTAAGCACAGTATGCCTGGGCCTGATGGGATTCCTTACTTCTGCTGGCGCCTTGGAGATGCCTCTCGTTTTCTGTTTGACTTCTATCGGGACTTGGTTTCTGGTCAGGTCTCTGCTCTGCCTCGGGACATGTTGGAAGTTCTGATGGTTTTTCTGCCGAAGGGGGACTCGAAAGACGATGTGGGGCCTAAAGTTTTCAGGACTGCTGAAAACACACGTCCACTTTCCATGGCCAATACTGATGCCAAGATACTGAGTTCGTGCATGTGCAGACCGCTGAATGAAGTTGCTCAGCAGACTATTTCTCTTTCGCAGGCTTGTGTCTATGGTCGCAGCATGGCTGCGCATATTGTCCGTGCTGAAGCTTGGGCACTGTCTGAACATGTGCTCGACCACGATGATAGCTCGATGGTCCTGACGGACTACTCTGCCGCCTTCCCCTCTCTCTCGATTGAATGGTTCTTGGCCGTTTTGGAGGCGATGGGGATCCCGAGCTTTATCGTCCAGTTTTATCGGTTGTTCTACACTGACAACACTGCTCTGATCTCGGTCCTGGGCAAAGTGCACGCGTCGATTGATATATCTAGAGGTGTGCGTCAAGGGGATCCCGCATCTATGGTTCTTTTCTGCTTGGGCACGGCTCCGCTTCAGGTATCTATAAGTAAATGCTGCTGGCAGTGTATGCACCTCAAGCTTGAATATGCTGATGACTGTTTGTATGGCATCCGCGACACCTTTCGACACCTGCGGCACCTCTTCCGTGTTATCATGGCATTGGAGTCGGCAGTGGGGTTGGCGTTGAACCTGCGCAAGTGCCTTGTGCTGGTCCAGTCGACTGTGTTCCAGGCTAGGCTGCAGCAGTATATCTTAGAGCAGTGCCCTGAGCTCTCCCAGATTCAGATTGTGCGCTCGTGTAAGTACCTCGGCATGATGATTGGTGTCTCTGCCCACGAATGCTACTGGTCGAAACCGGTGGCGAAGTTTGCTCCGCGGGTGAGAGAGGTGCGCCAGGCTGGTCTAACTCTTGCGAAGAACATCCCGACTTTCAACACTTCATGTCTTAGCATACTATCCTTTGTCATGCAGTTCGCACCTCTCCCTAGGCCGGTGATTGCAGCGTATAAGAATGCTTTGCAGCTCTTAGTGGCGGGGCCGCTTTTTAGTTTCAACTACGAGATGCTGACGAATATGACTTCCCTGGGTATCCCTGGTCAGTTTAAAAACCTGGAGGCGGTGTCTCGGGCTACGAAGTTCCGCCTGGTCTCGAAGTGCTCGGAGATTCTTGGGATTCTTGAGGATCTGGAAAAGACCTTTGCTTCCGACGATGCCTGTATTGTCAGAACTATGTCTGGTTGGGCCAGTGTTAGCTTCGCTCCTGCTCTGCTTGCGACATTCAGAAGTGTTCGTGGTACTTTGTCCTGCTCGCCTTCGGGGATACCTGACGAGGGCAAGAGCTTCCAGGCAGCCGTCTACCGCATGATTGCTGCATCGCCTGAATTTGCACATGATGCGAAGCAGGACTTGATGATCAGGATGAGGAGGTGGTTGAATGAGGTTCCTGAGGATGCCGCTTTCCAAGTTTCGAAAGCTGTGAAGTTTGTTGTCAAGAAGACTGGGCCCTACATGGGCCTGGCGTTTCTCCGTGTGCTTGCCCGAGGTTTGAACACGTCTGCCAGATTTCACACTCAGTCGCATGGTTGCCTGTTTGGATGCTGTTCAGATTCCTTCGACCCTACCCTCTCTGACCTCGATGATATTGCCCATTATGCGAGATGCTCCCGATTCTATTGGATATGTGAACATTGGCTCGGAGAACTGATGCCCCCCTTCTCGGAATCCCCTCCTTGGCTGTCTGCTTTGCTTCCCACGTCTCTGCGTCCTCGCACGGTGCTACTCCTATCGGCTGCTGTAATTGACGCGTTTATGTTTGCTCACAACTGTCGTCGTCACCTTGTCTCCTCTGGCAGTGTGTCTCAGCAGATGCATGCCCGCATGCGGGCCACGGCGCGCAGGCATAGGCCTGTTGCTGAAGCCTGGCGCGTTGAGAGACGGGTGCGTTTGCTTTTCGAGGCCCCCCCTTGAGCCTTGTCAGAGCATCTCTCGGTGTCTGGGGTGGGGCCCTGGACTCGTCTCTGCCGATGATGTGGGCTGATCGATAGTGCCTTCTTCTTTTCAGAGGCCTGGTGCGACTCCCGCGCCTGGGCCCCGACAAATGGCGAGGGGGGGGCTCCGCGTGGGGGAACGCGGCTGTCTCTTGCCCTGCTTGCCGTTCGGCAGGCAGGCGCTCCCCACGGACAGTGCCCCCCCCCCCCTCGCCACGGTGTCCTCGGACTGCTCGACCAAGGAGTCGACCGCCTTCAACTGGGACCCCCTGGAGCCTCCTGAGCCCTTTGGGTCCAAACAAAAAAAAAGGACGCAAGGGGAGACGGTAGGAAAAGGACCTAACAGTGGAAAAAAGGGCGCGGCAACAAGAGCAACGATAAGCTCCAGAATGTGGAGACAGAGACGCGCGGCAGCGAGTGTAACCAGAAACACCCACTAGTGCAAACGAAAAGGCGTGGCTGCGAAAGCAACGCAAAGCATCCGAAAGTCAGGGCGCGGCAGCGAGCGCAATGATAAGCACCCAGGGTGGGGCGCAACATGGCGCGGCGCCGAGAGGAACCAGCAGCGCCCAATGCTGGAAAGAAGGGGGCAGATACAGAAGCATGCGGTGGAGGGTGAGCGGGCATGTTTACAGTGCTTGCACCAGCGCCCCGGGCTTCATGCACTGCGCGGAGCGAGGCTGATGCACGGGGCGCATCGCGGGCAAGCGTGCGGACTCGGACAGGGGACAGCGTCATTCGCCTTGTGGCGTCGCGGCTTCTTGCGATTTGAGATGTGAGAATGCCAAGCGTGATGTGATGGAACAGCGCCGCGAGCCGTGGGAGTTTCTGCCATATTCGAAGCGATTGGCCGCCGCAAGTTGCAGGCGTCGCCGCCCGCGCCATTGACAAAATTATCGGCGAGAACTAACGCGAACTTGCCAGGTATCCCTGGCGGGTTCCACTGTCAACCGCGCAGGAACCGCTCCAGGCTGAGCTCGCGCGCCTCTTTCCTGCAGCGCTCCGCGCGGGTGCCGAACGTCCGAAGCAGCCGGGTCCGCTGGTCGCCCTTGGAAGCCGAGGCTTGAATCGCGGATCATCGAGAGATTGTCGAAGTCGTCGCCCTCCAGAGCATGACGCACGAGCGGCGCAGGACCCGCCAGAAACCATCCAAATCGTCAGCTCCCCAATCCCCGGCGGCGACGATGACGCCCGCGTGCGTGGTCTGACCATGGCGCGCCGTCGACGCGAGCGCCTTGGCGCGGGAGATCTGACGCCGTTTCGCGTCACTCTGCGCCTGCGGAAATCAAGAGAGCGAAATGTCTACGGCTCGATGAACACCAGCCGCTCTGCGGCCGCCACGCCGACCCCCTCCGCGCGCCCCGCCAGCCGGTCGCGAAAAGGGGCTGTCCTGCACGTGTCCACGCCGAACCGCGCGCCGAGGGGCAAGTGGCGCAGGTGCGCGGAGCGTTTCTCGGTTCTCGGCCTCGCACGCTGCGTCTCGTCCGTGTCGCGAGGGTCGATGGTCGCGCGCGCGATCTCGATTCGGCGTGCTTGACCAGTTTCCGCTTGAGTTCGAGGTGATCCAGCAGGCCAATTCGCGCGCGCAGCGACGGCGCCCCACGCGCGACGCTGGCGGTGGCCAGTCTCATTTGATTCGGCAGCTTCGGCAGCTGGGTTGAGCGCGCGTCGGCGGCCTGGGCGAGGTAGAGGACTTGTCCCAGAGTCTGCGCGCCTCTCCACGCGCGCGCCATTTCCCGGCGAGCCGCTGCGTCACTGCGCCACGCAAGCACGCGCCTTGTCGGGAACCGTTCAGCAAAATGCGTCTCCACGCACCCGCGGCGCCGACCAGTGCCGCGCCTTTCTTTCGTTCACGCATGAGGTTCAGAATTTCCGTCAGGCGCGTGCCCTTAAAGCGGCTGGTGGCCTGGATCTCGATGCGCAGCGGCGCGTCGCCAAAGGATATCATGACCTGCTGGTGCTTGGCGGGCGGCTCTTCCTTTCGGCAGTCGGCGGCCGCCGCCTGCTGCAGGTTTGCAACGCCCCCCCCCGGCCCCGAGGAGGCCCGTGCGAAAAATGACCCCCCCCCCCCCCCCCTCCCCTCTTCCAATGTGGAATTCGAACAGAAACGAGGCCGGAGTCCAGCTGACCCCACCAGTGCTCTCGCACATATTCGCGCGTGTTTTTGGTTTTTCCTTGCGGCCTGTTTTTTGGAACGCGCGGTTAGCGCGGCTTTTGCGCGGCAGTCTCTCGCGCGTGTCTGCGCCAGGCTTGCACCGCCAGCGATGGCGTTGTAGCGAGCGGAGCTGAATCGTTGCGATTGCGCCCGCTTCGGGGCCGTTCGCGCGCGCTTCGTCATTCGCATTTTTCAAACTTTCCCGAGTGCGCTTCGCGCGCGCCGGCCCTGGCGCCGACGCTGCCATTTCCCGCGATGAACGCGCGGCGGCCCATAGACATTGCATCCCAATGTGTTGGAGGCCCACATCGAGCCAGACACGTCCATCTAAGTATGTGACCAAGGGGCTTCCATCATCACTATCGTATTCGTTCTCGCCAACAGTTCCCTCTTCTTCTTCTTCGCGTCGCGGGCATGTCCCCCCAGGTCCGCGCAGGCCCAATCCTTTGCCCCATCCCCCTGCCCGCGTCCTCTTTTTGTTTCCTTTTCTCAATCCTCATCTGCGACCCCTCCTCCATTCCTCTTCCGGTCTTCCGTTGTCTTCCCTTTTCGCCTCCCTCATCTTTCTTCCGCCTCTCTCCTCCTCCATATTTCCTTTGTCGCCTTCCTGCCTTCCCTTCGCGCCCTCCGCGCCGTTCCCCCCGCCCTTCGCTCCGGGCGGTCTCCCCCCCCTTCTGCGGCCGCGCCCCCCCATCGCGCTCCTCCTATTTTCCATCGCACCCCTCCTTCCTGCGAAGTCTCATGAGGCCGCGTTGGGGCCCTCGGGGAGGGCCCGCGGCTGGGCGGCGGCGGGGCCGCGGCGGGGCTGCGGCGGCGATTCGGTTAGGATTTTGCTGGCGGCAACTATTTTTGGGGGCGGCGGCCAGGCCGCGGCTGGGCGGCGGCGGGGCCGCTGCGGGGCCGCGGCGGCGACGCGGTTGGGATATTGCCCGGCGGCGGCCGGGATTCGGTCGGGATTGTTGCCGGGCGGGGGGGGCGCGGGCCGCCGAAGCGCGTCTGCAGCGAAGCATTGGCGCGCGACTTGCACGGGTCGGGGCACCTTCGGCTTGCTAATGCTCGCGCCAGGCGCCCTCGCATCGTAGCGGGCTGCGCGTGCTGCGTACTTCGCAGTCGAACTTCGTGTTTTTATATTATTGTTCATTTGCGCTTCGGCTTCGCAGTCATTTTGCATTGTGGCGGCATCGTCGTTCCGACATACTTTGTCTGCTTCGCAGTCGCGCTGCGCAGTGTGGCGGTATTCTTGCGTGGCGGCAGTTTCGCTTTGACGCGCGCGCGTGTTCTCTGCTTTGCAATCGCGCTGCGCTGCGCGGCGGTATTTTTGTTTCGACGGCCCCGACGCGCGGGCCTGTTTTTTTCCGCAGGCGCGCGCGTGTCTTCGGTTATTCCATTGCAGTGGCAACGCCATTGTTTGTCGCGCCCGGGGGGATGCGTTGCCCCCCCTTCGTTCGACGCGGCTGTCGCTTGCCGCGGTCGCCCGGTTGCGCGGCGCAGCGCACCGACGCAGTTGTTTTTCGCTTAGCCGCGCCACAGCGGGCGGCGAAGCGTCTCGCCCCCGCCATTCCGTTTAGTTCGTTCGCGGCGCGGCGTTCAGCGCCGCGCGTCAAGCTGCGCCCTGCGAGCGCGCATTATTGAGTTGGGCGCCGTCCAAGACCGCGCGGCCCTGCTCCTCCGCCACCCCCCATTTCCCTTTCCCTCCAACCGCGCCCCTTCCATCCCCGCTCGTTGTCCTTTCCCCCAGCTGCCTCGACGCTTCGCCGCCGCTGCGCCGCTGCCCTCCTCCGCGAGGCTGCCGTCTTCGGGGCCCTCTCTCGCTTCGGGCGGGCTGTCCCGCGGCGGGGCTGCGGCCGTGCGAGCGCCGTGTCACTCCTGGCTTTTCTCTCGGGGGGGGCCTTTCGACGCGCGCTCGCCTGGGCCGCCTCGCCGGGCCCCGTGGGTTCGCCTGCGGGGAATCACCCGGGTGGATAGCGATGAGGGGCGCGACCAACAGCGCAGGAGGGCTTCTGGCAATTCGTTTTCTGAAGATTGCACTGCTCGCGCCAGGCCTGGAAGTCGCGGCGCAGTAGCGCGTCGCAGAGTCTCGGCAGCGCCTCGTCAATTTCTTCGGCCACGAACATGTCGGCGCTTCCTGCGGCGCGGCGAATTGGCGGAGCACGCGCGCCCAGCCCCCCCGCTTTCGCGGGCCCTTGGCAGGCGCGGTGGAGTAGCGGAGTGCGCGGGTCCATCCGAGACTTCGCAGTTGTTTCGGGTGGTTGCGACTTGTGCAATTGTTGCCAATGTCGCTGCGCTTGGGGAGGCAGGGCGGAGTGCGCGGATGTAGCTGAGACGTCGAAGCTCCTTGGGAGATCGGGATTTGCGCTAATGTCCCCGCTGCCGTGGGTTCCAGGGGGACAAAGCGGAGGATTGGAGTGCGCGTGCACATCCGTTACCTCGTGGTCCACTGGGCGGAGTAGCGGAGTGCGCGGATCCGGTCAGGATTTCGCAGCCCCCTGAGTGCTTGCGATCTGCGCAAGTGTCGCAATGTTTGGTGGGTTCATGGGAGGCACGGCGGCGTAGCGGAATACGCGGTTGCAGCCGAAACCTCGCAGATAATATGAGGATTTTTTGTTGCGCAATGGTCGCCGATGTCATGGGCTCTTGGGAGGCACGGCGGAAAGGACGGAATGCGTGGATCCACCCGAGACCTCGCCAGTCTTTGGGGGACTTCAAATTGGTAAATTGTCGCCGCTTTCGTGGGCTGTTGGGAGGCACGGCGGCGTGGCGGAGTACGCGGATCCAGCCAGTACTTCGCAGTTCTTTTGCGGGTTGCGAATTGCACAGTTGTCGTCGCTGTCGTGGGTTCTTGGGAGGCATGACGGAGTAGAGGAGTATGTGGATCCAGTCGAGACTTCGCAGCTCCCTGGGAGGTTGCGAACCGCGCAGTTGCCCGTTGCGCCGGAAGCCCTTGGAAGCCACGACGGGGTAGAGGAGTTCACGGATCCAGCCGAGACTTTACAGATCCCTGGGGGATTTCGGATTGCGCAATGGTCGCCACTTGGAGGGCACGACGGAGTAGCGGAGTAAACGTATCCAGCCGAGATTTCGCAGCGCGTCGGGGGACGTCACATTGCGCAATTGTCCCCGCGGGCGCGGGCCTTTGGGAAGCAGAGGCACGGCGGAGTAGCCGAGTAGGCCCACCCAGCCGAGATTCTGTACTTCCCCGGAGGGCTGCGAATTACACAATATTCGCCACCTTCGTGGGCTCTTGGGAGGTCCACCAGAGTCGGGGACCACGCGCACCCATTGTAGACATCGCTGCTGATCGTGCGTATTTGGCGAACATGTTGTGCTGGGTCGCTCAGACAAAGATTCGCCTCGCGTGGAAAATGGGTCGGGTTCATTTCGGGTGAAGTGTTTGCCAGGCCCGCCCCGAGACGCTCCCCGACCCGCCCCGCGACCCACCCGCGGCCCCCCTCGAGGCCTACTTCCGACCCACCCGCGACCAGTACCGCGACCCACCGTCGACCCACCCACGACCCACCGTCCACCCGCCGCGCGATTCGCCCGCCGACTTGCTGAAGATCCATCCGCGACCTTCCCACAGTGAAACAAAAAAACTGTTTCCGTGGCGGGCTGTTCTGCATCGCCTTTGAAGAACACGATGGTTCGACCCTGCTTGCAAGACCCCCTCGCGGCCAGCCCTGACTATTTCGGAAAGCTGGCGTCAGCGGCGGGTTGCTCGGCGTGGGCTTTGGAAAACACCGTTGTGCGCCGCGGCTCTGGCGCCGCCTCATTCCTACCCGAAACTGCGGGGGAACAAATAAGGAGTCGCCCCCCATGTTCGTCACTTTTCTCATCACCCTCATCTTCGTTCCTCCTCCCTCCCCTCCTCTTTGTCCCTCCTCCCCCCGACCTGTGGCCTTCCCGCTCACCCTCGCACATCCTTCTTCCTGTGTCCATCCCATGTCCCTGCCCGGTTCGGGCAATAGTGGATCACAATATGGATGAGGATGGGGAAGGGGAGAAGCTGATCTCGGACTGGCTCGATTACTACCCACAGCGGGCAAAATAAGGGCGCACCAGGCGAAGGATGCGGAGCAGGGGGGGAATGAGGGGCCGGATGGGAGGCGGGGCCTCCCCCTCCTTCCTCGCCCCACAATTGGGGCGTCTACTGGGGTGTGTCTTGTTCCACCTCAATCCTCGGCTCTCCCTCTTCCCCACCTGGAGATGTCCGGGTGGGGAGGAGGTAGACTTCCTTTCTTGGGCGTTTTCTAGCTTCCAGGAAACATCCGTTCCAAGCGCCAGGCTGGGAGACGTACGACTCCCCCCCTCATGTGCGGCGAAGCACCGCTACGTGGCGCACTTGAGGAACTCGAGCAAACTTCTGTTTTCCGACTTGGCCCCGCGGGCCGCTCTGGCTGCTCCTGGCGGAAGCCTTCCACCTGTGCCCGCGGCCGCCCTGCCTTTCCTTTTCCTTCCTCCTGCATGCCGGCCAATTCGCTTTGTAGTGCCCTTGCATCGTTGCCACGCTGGAGCGGATCGTCCCGCCTCGCTGCCGACGGAAAAAAGCTTGCACCGTCTGAGGCGTGTTCCTGATGAGACCGCGGCCGCCCCCCTCCCCCCCCTGGGCAGCCCTGGCCGACGCGCCCCTGGTCGGCCACCCGTGGGCGGGCGAGCGCACGGAGAGCAACGTGGATTCCAGATGGCGCCCGCCGCGGGGCGCCCGACGACGACGGCGACGACGACGACGACGAAGACGAGGACAAATGACGACGAGGTCGACGCCGTCGACGACGACGACGATGACAGCGCGGGGGGGGTGGACGACGGCACCGACCGCCGACCACCGACGTCGGCGGTGACGACGGGGGTGGCGGCAGCTTTGCGGGCCTCTATGGAGGCTCCAGTCGCCACGGTTGGACGCGGCTCGAGAAATTGGGTCGAATGGACCCAGGGAGCGGCCCAGGGGGGACTGTTGAACGGGTGCTGACAGACGACGAGGGATTTCGAGCAAATCTTTTGGCGGCGACGGTGACAGCGCGGCGATGACGACGACCTCAGAAAGATTGAGGTGAGGATCGGTGCTTTCGACCATTGATTGTTCCTGTGCGTCTTCAGTTGGAAACACAGATGTGTGTATATATGTATATGCACTTAACCTCTGGAGGCTTCTGAGGACCTCCGATGATGTACCAACCGAGCTCTAAATTAACGACCGGGCATGATAGAAAGTTTGTTGGGAGACAGCTCTATGTTGAGATGAACACAAGTGTTGGACTATTTGGTTAGAGGGTCATGCGTGCTCAACAAGTCACGTATCTCGCCCAGTTTCCACAGACGATTGCGTAACCCTGGTTCACATGATGTGACACATGTTAACACTATGTTTGAAACACGGATGGACATCGTGCAAGCACGTTCACCGCGCCGTCAGCGTTTACCGCCATTGCGCCGTTAGCGTCGACCATCTTGGCATTCAAGTTTTGCCCTCAGAGCTGCGTCCTAGCTGGGGTGATGTTATTTGGTTCCGATCGATCGGTTGTTGTGGCGTTGCTGCGTTGCTGCACCATTCTAGGCTGCTTGCGGCATGTTAGTTTCATTTCGGCCGGTGTCGGTTTAGTTGTCGGTTCGGTCTGGTGTTCGGTAGTATCGGTTGCATGGACGACCTTGCAGTATGTGGGGTACCGTTGTTGCGCACCACGTTTTTATAATGGTCGTTTTCAAAATGTGCCCAGAACGTTCCGGGCTCGTGCCAGCGAAAATGTATGCATGCGGTGCTTGACGAAGGAGCTTGTTGTCCATGCGTCTTACACAATTAAGGGGAATTTGGGCGCGCTCCAGGCACTGAACATGTCTTTGTTTTTGGGCCGCCCTGCCTGTCAAGAAGGAACACACCAGCCGCCGCGCCCCTTGGGTGATGTCAGAGGTGTGCCCCCCCCTCCAAAGTCGACCACTCGACCTCTCGGGGGCGCGCCACCAAAAACCTAGAACTGCCCGTAAACCTCTGATTCTTGAAAGCGGAACCTCGGTCTTCCGCCGCCTTCTCCTTCTCGTCCTCTTCGTCCTCCCTCGTCCTCCTTCGTCCCCTGCCCTCCCCTCCTCGTCTTCCCCCCCTCCTCGTCCTCCTCCCCTCCTCGTTTTCCCCCTCCCCTCGTCCTCCTCCTCCCCTGCCTTCCCCTCCTCGAATCTCGAGCCTCGAACCGCGATGAGCCTTCGGCATGTGCGCGTCTCGCCCGCAGGAGCCGCGATCCGGTGGCCAGGCCGGCGAAGCCCGCGCTGCGGGGGTACGCGGCGGCCAAGCCCGAGGCATCGGCGACGCGAGGGAGGGAGCGTCGTCTCACGTATCCCCCCCCTCTCGCTCTTTTCTTCTAGGAGGAAGACAGAGACACAAGTATTCTTCGATCCCCAGGAACATGTCAAAATATGGGAGGTGGCGGGGAAGACGAGCGTCCTGACAACATTGAACATATCAGGGGTCTTGGGATTTGTGTATACTTATTTGTGTGTTGTCTCTGGGCCCCTTCAACGTATCCCCCCCTCTCTCCATCTTTCTTCTCGCCCCTCTCCCTCGCCCCCGCTCCCCCCTCTCCCTCTCTGACCCTCTCCC